>SJYV01031739.1:847538-859093 GCA_006410875.1 Neotragus pygmaeus | reverse complement strand
CATGAGGTGGCCAAAGTACTGGAGTTTCAGCTTTAGCATCATTCCTTCCAAAGAAATCCCAAGGCTGATCTCCTTCAGAATGGACTGGTTGGATCTCCTTGCAGTCCAAGGGACTCTCAAGAATCTTCTCCAACACTGCAGTTCAAAAGCATCAATTCTTCAGTGCTCAGCCTTCTTCGCACTCCAACTCTCACATCCATACATGACCACAGGAAAAACCATAGCCTTGACTAGATGGATGTTGACAAAGTAATGTCTCTGTTTTTGAATATGCTATCTAGGTTGGTGATAACTTTCCTTATTTGAAGGATTTTGTTTGTTTATTTCTTGTAAAAGGCTTATATCTCTAAGATATTCCTTCTTGTAACTTCTTTTGCTGTGTTCCTGAAAGTTTTGTTTTATCTGTCTCAAGTTATTTTCTGATTTCCTCTTTTATTTTTTTTCATCAACCAACTGGTTTTTTAGTAGAATGTTTAGTCAGTTTTTTTTTTTTTCTGTAAATAATTTCTAGTTTCACACCACTGTGGTTGGAAAAAATGCTTGGTGTAATTTCTAACCTCTTAAATTTGATGATACTTGTTTTGTGGATGACCACATGATCTGTGCTGAGAATGTTACATGTTCACTTGAATGTGTCCTGTACTGTTTTAAGTGGAATGCACTGCAATCACTTATCAACTTCAGTTGGTTTAATACATCACGTAAGAGTACTGTTTCCTTATTGATTTTCTGCCTGGATGATTTGTCCATTGACAAGTGGGGTGTTAAGTTCTACTATTATTGGATCATTGCCAATTTCTTTGCTTATGTTTGTTTATATTTGCTTCATATTTTTAGGCGCTCATATTTAGGTGCTTTGATCACTGGGTTGGGACGATCCCTTGGAGAAGGAANCTCCCAGAGTTCACTCAAACTCAGGTCCATCGAGTCAGTGATGGCATCCAGCCATCTCATCCTCTGTCGTCCCCTTCTCCTCCTGCCCCCAATCCCTCCCAGCATCAGTCTTTTCCAATGAGTCAACTCTTCGCATGAGGTGGCCAAAGTACTGGAGTTTCAGCTTTAGCATCATTCCTTCCAAAGAAATCCCAGGGCTGATCTCCTTCAGAATGGATCGGTTGGATCTTCTTGCAGTCCAAGTGACTCTCAAGAGTTTTCTCCAACACGATAGTTCAAAAACATCAATTCTTTGGCGCTCAGCTTTCTTCACAGTCCAACTCTCACATCCATACATGACCACAGGAAAAACCATAGCCTTAACTAGATGGACCTTTGTTGGCAAAGTAATGTCTCTGCTTTTGAATATGCTATCTAGGTTGGTCATAACTTTCATGGCTGCAGTCACCATCTGCAGTATCTTAGCAGCTCCTTATGAACCTGTGTGTCTGTTTTTTCAGCTTGATTGAAATATATTTGACATATAACATTGTGTAGGTTTCCAGTGAGTATCTTGATTTGATATATTTTATATGCATTAAGATGATTATCACAATAAGGTTGACACATCCATTCCCTCACATAGTAACCGTGTGTGTGTGTGTGTGTGTGGTAAGAACATTTAAGATATATGCTTAGCATCTTTCAAGTATACAGTACAGGGATTTCTCTTGTGGTCCAGTGGTTAAGACTTTGCCTTCCAATGCAGTGGGAGCAAGTTCCATCCCTGGTGGGAAGCTAAGATCCCACATGCCTCTCAGCCAAAAAAACAAATTATAAATTACAAAAGCAATATTGTAACAAATTCAAAAAAGACTTTATAAAAAAGACTAAATGGGGGAAAAAAAAACTCAAGTGTAACAGTACAGTCTTGTTAACTAATCACCATGCTGTACATTACATTCCCAGAACTTATGCATCTTATAGCTGGAACTCTCTACCCTTCGACTAACATCTCTCCGTTTCCTTCACCTCCCCACCAGCCCCTGGCAACCACCATTCTACTCTTGGTGTTCTATGAATGTGGTTATTTTACATAACTGAGATCATTCAGCATTTGTCTTTTTCTACCTGAGACGGAAAAGAATCTGCCTGCAATGCGGGAGACCTGAGTTTGATCCCTGAATCAGGAAGATCCCCCGGAGAAGTGAATGGCTACCCATTCCAGTATTCTTGCCTGGAAAATCCCGTGGACTAAGGAACCTGGGGGGCTACAGTTCATGGGGTCACAAAGAGTTGGACACGACTGAGTGTGTAATATTTTCACTTTTACTTTACTTAGCATAATGCCCTCAAGTTTCATCCATATTGTCCCATTTGGCAGGATTCGCCTGCTTGTTATGACTGAGTTATATTCCATCATATATATGTACCACATCTTTATCGTCGCATCTGCAGGTGAACATTCAGGTTTTCTCCCTGTCTTGGCTATTGTGACTAACTCCGTAATGAATATGAGAGGTCAGATATCTGTTCCAAGATACTGATTTCATTTCCTTTGGACACATACCCAGAAGTGAGATTGCCAGATCATATGGCAGCTCTATTTTTAATTGTTTGGAGGAACCTCTATACTATTTTCCCTAGTGGCTACACCAATTTACATTCTCACCAGCAGCATACAAGGGTTCCCCTTTATCTGCATCCTCACCAACACTTGTTATCTCTTGTCTTTTTTATGAAGTCATTCTAACAGGTGTGGGTGACATCTCATGGGTATTTAAAAAATTATTAGTATTTTAAAGTTTGTATATTTTGGACTGTGCTGGGCCTTCACGCGGCACAGGCTTTTCTCTAGTTGTGCCAAGTGGGGGCTTCTCTCTACTTGGAGTGCGTAGTGGACTTCTCACAGTTGCGTCTCTTTGTTGCAGAGCACAGGCTCTAGGGCACGCAGGCTTTAGCAGTTGAGGTATGTGGGCTCAGTATTTTCAGCTTCCGGGCTTTAGAGCACAGGCTCAATAGTTGTGGCACACAGGCTTAGTTTCTCCGTGGCCTGTGGGATCTTCCTGGATCAGGGATCGAATCTGTGTTTCCTGTATGCACTGAGCCACCAGGGAAGCCCCTCATTTTAGTTTTGATTTGAGTTCTCCTGATCATTAGTGGTGTTGAGCACCTTTCTGTGTGCCTGTTGGCCATCTGTGTATCTTCTTTGGAAAGACATCTATTCAGGTCCTTCGCCTGTTGTTGTGCGTCCATCTCTGCATATCTGTTGTTCTCGGCTCTGTGTCTTGTTCTGTCCATGTTTCTGGTTCTGTCTATGTATTTTCCCTGTCACTTTGTCACTGTCTGTATCTGTGTATTTATGTAGGTGGTGACCTGTCCTTCTTTATCTGTGCCTGTCTATGCCACCCTTTTCCACTCTGCCTGTTTCCCTCTCAGCCTCTGTGTCCACTTTATCATCCTCACAACCAAACAGGGACTAAAGACGGGGCTGGGGAAGAGAGGCCATGGTCAGGCATACAGATAAAGATAATACATCACCAGCCTTCCCTGGCATTCCAATGGCTAAGACTTGACTTCCCAGTGCAGAGAGTGTGGGTCCGATGCCTGGTTGGGGAGCTAGGATCCCATATGCCTTGGGGCCAAAAAAACAAAACATAAAACGGAAGCAATGCTGTAACAAATCCAATAAAGTTCTTTTAAAAAATAGGTACTATGTCACACCTGAGTGCTTAGAACTTAATGGGAATTAAAACACTGAATAGCCAAACCTGTGAGATGCAGCTAAGACAGTTCTTAAAGGGAAATTCATAGCCTCCAGATGCATTTATTAGGAAAGGAGAAAGAGTCAAAACATATGTCACATCAACATCAACTGAAGAAATAAAGAAGAGGAGGGGCCCTCAGAGACTGAGTTCCTCTTCACAGGTGGGGAAACTATGGCCAAGGAAATATAAGCCACTTGCCCAAGTTCACAACACAAAGTGGTTACAGTGGAGCTAGAATTCAGAACCAAGTTTAGTCCTTCCCAAGTTTAGTCGTGGAATTAAGAAATATTTTCCAATTAATTCTTCCATTTTGTCATGTCCCAAGTGAGCTGCCTGGTGAACCTGAGTTACCAATGTGGGTACCAGTAACCTGCCATCCGATAGTTCCCACCAATCTTTTTCATTTTTGGTGGCCCTTTCTGCTTCAGCCAGCTGGTCTTGGGCCAGGGCATACTGTGGGAGAGTCAAGGTTAACTCAGGCATTTTTGAGAGTACGAAGGTTCCCGTGGATACCCCACTAGCAGCCCCAAATTTCTCAGCCGCACGTTTTGCGGCTTTCTCTGCTAGTCGGTTTCTCCATGCTTGTGGGCTGTCTTCCTTTTGGTGACCCCGACAATGCATCACTGCTACCTTTTAAGGTTCCCGTACAGTATCGAATAGAGTCAAGATTTCTTCTTTGCTTTTAATGTCCTTTCCGTTGGCTGTCAGAACGCTCTCCCTATATAAGCCCCATGTACATGTAGACTTCCCTGGTGGCTCAGAGGTTAAAGCGTCTGCCTCCAGTGCCGGGAGACCTGGGTTTGATCCCTGGGTCGGGAAGATCCCCTGGAGAAGGAAATGGCAACCCACTCCAGTATTCTTGCTTGGAGAATCCCATGGACTGAGGAGCCTGGTGGGCTGCAGTCCACGGGGTCACAAAGAGTTGGACACGACTGAGTGACTTTACTTACTTTTTTACATGTACATGTAAAGCAGCAAAAGCATACCTGGAGTCTGTGTAAATGTTTGTCTTCTTCCCTTTTGACAGCTGGAGGGCCCGAATTAGAGCATACAGTTCAGCCCGTTGAGCAACCAGTGTGACGGCAGAGAGCGAGCCTCAGCGACGGTTTCTTCCGTGACTACTGCGTATCCCGATAGTTGTTGTCCTAGTTTCACCAGCCTGGCGCCACTGGTGTACAGGACTCAGTCTGGGTCCTGGATTGGCTGATCTCTCAAGTCAGGTCTCCTGGCATAAACTTCTTCTAGGATTTCCTTGCAATCATATGAGGGCCCACCTTCTCCCACAGGAAGGAGAGTGGCCGGATTTAGGGCCTGACAAGGCTCAATAGTAACATGGGGTTTCTCACATAACAGTTCCTGGCATTGAGTAATCTGGGATGTTGACAGCCATTTATGGGGGTCCCCTCGCAGGAGAGTGTTGACCTCATGGGGGGCTTTTATGATCAAATCTTGGCCCCAAATCAACTTGGTTGCTTCTGGGACCGGTAAGGCAACCGCAGCAACTGCCTGTCAGCATCCCGGCCACCCGGTAGCAATGTTGTTCAGCCGTTTCGAGAGATAAGCCATGGATCTGTCCCATGCCCCCATGGTCTAGGTCAACACTCCCATAGCCACCTTGTCCTTTTCAGTCACATAAACAGCTTAGCAAGGTCTGGCATGCCCAAGGCTGGTGCTTATGTAATTGTACTGGGTTTGAGTTCTATTACCACTGGGGCGTGTTGTTTTGCAAGCCCCAGTCGGGGCGGAGGGGGGAGGGAGTTGTCTTCTGCCTAGACCTCAGGGAATTGTCGAGTTAACTCTCTCTCTCTCTCTCTTAACTGTTTAGCCCATCTGTTTTCCCTTCCAGGAGATGGGGCAACCTCCATTCATCTTGGGTTACTGAGAGGGAGAGTAAATAGGTGGTTGAGCCCACTCAAAGTCGTGGGGGGAAAAGGCCACTTGTGCCCCCAGTTTAGACAGTAAGTCTCTTCCCAACAAAGGTACTAAGCATTCAGGGTTGATAAACATTCATAAGTCACTTGGTGTCCCCTCATCTGACATTTTCGGGATAGGCTTGAGACACAAAGCCTGCATTTATTGCTATTGGTGTGTAAAGTCTATAGGTCTTGCACAGTCTTTCATAGAACTCAGGGGGTGATTTGGTTTCCCTTTGAATCACTTTGGAGGGTTTTGCCATATTCATAGGTTTTCAGGCCCCCCTTGAGGCCTTGTAAAATAGCTGCCCCATATCTCTCCAGGTGGCCCCTCCCTTCCTCTGTGTTAGAGTCCCAACTGGGCCTCTCATCAAGGGCAGCCTGTTTTGCCCACCACTGTGAGTTTACAGTACCCTCAGGTGCCATTTCTCCTAGCCGTTTTCTGGCCTCAGTTAGGATCCTGTGTCTTTCTTCAGTGCTGAGACGGGAGGCTAGTAGCTGGATTATGTCATCCCATGTAGGGTGGTAGGTTTGCAAAAATAGTCTCCATTAGTCTAATCATAGCTTCTGGTTCTCCTGAGTATGGTGGAGTGTGTCTCTGCCAGTTTAATATATCCCTAGAGGAAAATAGTTGGTAACAATAGGCTACAGGAAGCTGGTGGTAGTGCCCGTCTGCGTCCTGGACCGGGGGCTGTTGTACCTCTCTGAGGGGCAGCAACAGTGGGGGTTTTTACCCCGTGTTCCTGAGCGGAATGCAGCCTCTGTCTAATTCCTGTGTTTCCTTCCCCCTTTTCGTCTGTACTCTGTCTAATTGTCTAATTCCTGTGTTTCCTTCCCCCTTTTCGTCTGTACTCACCGGGTGGGGCGGGTACAGCCTGGGAGGTCCCGCGGAGGCGGAATCCTGGGGGCGTGGATCAGAGGCTCCTGCCACCGGGACGGAGCCTGCTGGAATGGGGGCGCCACGATCTCCGGGGAAACTGCTGGAGGAGCAGCGGCTGCTGCAGGAACTTCTCCTGGCCCTGGGTAGGGCGTTAAGGCAGCCTCCGGTCCTGGTGGAGGCGGCGGGCGGGGCAGGTCCTCCCCATCCAAATCCTATAGAATTTCTTTTTTATCACCAGTTAATTTTTGTGTCATTAATATTTTTCCTTTTCCCTTCTGGATACGTAATCTCGTCCAAGGAGGAGGGTCTTGAGCTAACCGTAGCCATGAGTCAATATATGGATATTGATCCGGGTGTCCTGGCTCTCCTGTGACTACTGCATAGGCTGCTTCCACTATTTTTAAGTTCATGGTGTCCTCTGGTGGCCATCCTACTCCCATAGGGGGCCTTTCGACCTCACAGAGTATGTGGAGGCGGTTAGGCTTCATCTTCACCCCACAGTCTCCTCCTAATTCCTTATTTAAATTTTTAATCATGCACTCCAATACAGTTGCCTTAGATTCACTTCCCCCCGATCTTGCTTACCTTCTCGGACCTTCTTCTACTTTTCCTTTTCGTTCTGTCTACAAAGTTCTCGGTACCCTAAGTACTTCTGTTACTTCCACTCAATGAAACATTTAAATTGCCATTCCGCCTCCTTCCTGACTGCGGTGAGAAGAGCCTTACCTGCTAGATCCCAGAGGGAGATCTTCACCTGCCGGTCGGGGCGGCCAAACCAGAACACCACGGGGTCCAAGACTGTTTCTCCGTGAACTTTTAAAGTCCATTCTGGCTTGACGGGCTTGATTGAGTGCAGATGAAAACACAGATGGGTTAAATATCCCACATCCCAGGCTGTCTCCAGAAAAGCCAATTCGTGCTCACTTATGTATCCCCCTCCTTCTAGCCTGACAATTCTGAGGGGGTCAAGAATTTCACAGCAGATGGGACACCTCCTCAGGGAGGGCAGAATATGAGCAGACAAAGACCAAGTTTCTTCCCCCCAAATCCCTCTTGCAATCGCCTGTTAATAATTTACCTCAAGACGACGCAGACATCATCTCCTTTGTAACATTCACAGCCAGTGTGTTTCCCATTCCCTCCCAGGGGGTTTGATCAGGCCCCCTCTTCTACCCTGAGAGGGAACCTCCTTACCTGAGTGCTCAACTCCCCTGCTGCCATCTACTACCCACGAATATGAACGATCCAGGCTTCAAGGAACGGAAGCTTTCCAGAAGGGCAAGGCACCTTCTCCCCTCTAGAAGATTTGAGCCATGAGGGCTTGGAGTAGCCCCAAATGGGACTTGTCTCCTCAAACTGAGGAGCTCCCCAGGTCAACTGCTTGGAGGGCAGCTATGCTCACCACTATACCACCAACGCACTAAATGTTACAGCCAAACGCTCCGGGAAACAAACGCACTCGGAAAGACAGCGTGGATTGTGGAATGCAGTTTACTACACTGGCGGGTCCTAGGCAGGGTTTCCTCTTTAGCCAGGGACCCTGACTGACTTTTGTGAAAACCTTATGTACCTTAAGTGTACATGCTCAAGCCCACATCCCCAAATTCCTTAAACCTAGCCTGGAAAATGTTAAAGGGAGAGAAAATCAGGTTACAGCCATGATTCATAATCAGAAGGGTCAGCTGGTTATTCATTGTAACCTACACCAATGGGCCCATAAAGATTACAAAGGTGATTGACTACATACGGGATTATTACATCCTTTCTGGCGAAGGGAAATCTTGGTATAGAATCTGGTGTCTACCAGTCTGGAAGGCCTATTCGACCATAGGTATGTGATCTCCATGGCCACCAGGCACATAATCCAGATTTCACTAGGAATGTAAGATGGACTTTCCTTCTTTTTCAAGATGGAGTCAGTGTGGCCTGTTCCTTTCCTCCTTCAACTCCAGTATTATTGCCCGAGAAATCCCATGGACAGAGGAGCCTGGTGGGCTACAGTCCATGGGGTCGCAAAGAGTCAGACACGACTGANTGTAAGATGGACTTTCCTTCTTTTTCAAGATGGAGTCAGTGTGGCCTGTTCCTTTCCTCCTTCAACTCCAGTATTATTGCCCGAGAAATCCCATGGACAGAGGAGCCTGGTGGGCTACAGTCCATGGGGTCGCAAAGAGTCAGACACGACTGAAGCAACTTAGCACACAGCACAGGCCATCGTTCAAAGACTGTGAGGACTTCTGGCATCACTTGCTTTTGAATTCCATTTATTTCAAAAAATAAAAGAATATGTCGTGAATTTAAGACAAGTGTGTTTGTTGTTGTTGTTGTTCTCTCCACTGAGCTTCCAGGTTGCTCAAATTTATTGTAAATGGTACTTCTTGCTCAAAGAGATGCCCCCATCCCCCAGGACAGACTGGCACCTCGCAAACCTGACCCTTGATTCCTAGGTTAGGAGATGTGGGAACTCAGCCTCAGAGACCCTTGGGTACCCACTCTCCAAAAGCAGGACTCTGGGAAAGAAAAAATAGGTAGAAACAGGGTCAAGAAAGGGGTGCCTGTCCTTCCCTTTCCAGGAAGCAGTTTTGCAATCCTGACTCCTCCCTTGCCTCCTCCCCCCACGCCTAGCTCAGGTCAGCAGCCCCTGTCAGGAACAGGATGTGGGTGGAGACTTCCCTGCAGTTGCTGCCCCTGCACCTAGCTTAGGCTGGTATAAGGCCAACTTGCCAGACCAAGGGAACCTGGATGGAAAAGAGAGAGGCCACCATGTCCTCTCGGAACCCACAGCGAAAACAGAGGTAGGTCCCCCGCCCCCGACCCATCCTGGGCAGAACTGACGCAAGCACTGCGGAGATATACAGACAGTCTGTCTGACCCACTGAGGTTCCAGGTCCAGAAACTGGCCCACAGGCTGGAGCAGACTGACACTCCAGCTGCTCCACAGGACAGACTCACTCCCGAATGTCAATGCAGAAAATGCATAATGCGAGAGTTGCAAGTTCAGTTTTCTTTGGGGCAAAATGAGGACTGCAACCTGGAAAACAGCACCTCAGATAGCTCTGAGAGACTGCTCCAAAGAGACAGGGGTGGGGAGGTCAGTATAGATGTGATTTTGTGAAGGGGGAATACATGCAATCAAGCATATATATATTTATTGTTTGTTTGTTTGGTAGAAGCTTTCTGCTAGTCACAGGGAGCACTCATCACTATGAAGGATTTTAGTGCTTTTCTAGATATAAGGAGATATAAGGACTGGGCTTATAAAAATAGCTCCTGAAAATAAGTACCTGAAGACTTGTCCTGCCAGTTGCCCCCGCCCACTGCCCCCTCACCCTTCACCCCCAAGCACAGAGTGCCTCATTTTTGCTCTCCATCCTGAACTCCTTTCAGGGAGTGTTGAAAATCAGCAGCTGCAGCAGCACATTATTTAATCCTGGTAGAGGTAGATGGTAGGTGTCACTTTGTAGTTGACACATACACACAGCACAGGAACCCCAAGTGGTCCATGGGTTGTAGCAACCAAGGGTGTTCGGGTGGTCTCCATTGCTGCTGGGCTCGGGGCATCACTGCTGGAGGGACCGTGAGGAGCAGAAACCCCAACTGTTTCCCAAGAGGAAACCGTTTTCTGCATGGGAGAGTCAAGAAAGCTTTGTGGAAAGGAGGGGGCATCGGAGCTGGCACTTTGCAGGATGAATAAAAGTTTGTGGGCTCTGCCTTCAAAGCATGGAACCAGGGAGATAAGAAATGACCCAGAAAACAAGTGAGAGCAGAATAAATTAGCAAGTTAAACTGCAAATAATTAATAGCGCATTGAGGTTGGACTGGCGATAGGAAAGGGTAGTATTTAAGGATCAGACTAAGAAACTCAGGCTTTTGTAGAAGTATACTTCTTCCTGGAACAAGAGTTACTTCTGGCAGCTCTGGGTGGGGGAGCCGGGGGAGCAAGGGTGGAAGCTAAGAGAGGAAGTGACTCCATTATTCCAGCCCAGCAAAGCAGTGGCAGGGTCTGGGTTGGTGAGAGTAGAGATGGTGAGAAGCAGATTCTGGGTGTATTTTTATCTTGCTGGGTATCTAATATCTTAATTTTTACTTAGTAAGCTCTTTTTCATCATTGCCTGCAGCCTGGTGGGCTGGGACTCCCATCTTTCTAGACTCTTCCTGTTGCTGCTATTTGTAGTCTCAGCCCAGGGGGTCACCCCAAATCCTGAAGCCTGTCTGGTGTCCTCCTCGGTCAATGGCAGCTCCATCTCCTGCCAGCCACCTGCCCAAATCCCCCACAGCCTCCCAGCTGACACCATCTTTCTGGCCGTGGAGTTCTTCAACCTGACTCAGCTGCCTGCCGACTTCCTCCAGGGGGTCCCTAACCTCCAGGAACTCCACCTTTCCAGCAACAGACTGGAGGACCTGTCCCCCAAGTTCCTGCTGCCCGTGCCCCAACTAAAGGTGCTCGACCTGACCCGCAATTCCCTGACCCGGCTGCCCCCTGGCTTCTTCCGGATCTCAGCTGCCCTCTGCACCCTGGTGCTGAAGGGAAACCAGCTGAAGTTTCTGGAAGCTTCATGGCTGCACGGCCTGAAAGCACTACGAAGTCTAGACCTGTCTGAGAACCAGCTCCACTCCCTGCCCCCTGGGCTCCTGGAGAATCTCACCGACCTGCTCACCCTTGACCTTAGCAATAACTACCTGCAGACGTTGCCCCCTGACCTTCTGAAGGGCCCCTTGAACTTGGAACGGCTGCATCTGGAGGGCAATAGACTGCGGGTGCTCGGAGAGGGCCTTCTGGCACCCCAGCCAAAACTGCGCTACCTCTTCCTGAATGACAACAGGCTGGCCTCGGTGGCAGCCGGCGCCTTCCGAGGTCTGCAGAAACTGGACATGCTGGATCTCTCCAACAACTTGCTGACCACAGTGCCCACAGGCCTCTGGACCTCCCTGGGGAAGGCTGCCAGGAACCTGAAGGATGGCTTTGACATCTCTAGTAACCCCTGGATCTGTGACCAGAACCTGGCCGATCTCTATCGTTGGCTGGTAGCTAATGAAGACAAGATGTTCTTCCGGAATCATACACGCTGTTCCGGCCCTGAGGCCTTGAAGGGCCAGAGGCTCCTGGCTGTGGCTGAGTCC
>SJYV01031739.1:767161-846383 GCA_006410875.1 Neotragus pygmaeus | reverse complement strand
CCCACTTAGCAAATAATCCCCCCTTCTAAGGGTGAGACTGGGCTTCCTATAGTTTTTGGAATCTGTTTCGTCCAGGCTTCCGGAAACATGCCTTGAACCTTCCTTCCTTATTGCCTTTGCTCACGCTGTATTCCCTTCCAGAAATTTTCCCCCTATCTCTCAGACCTCTTGGTCTCTGGCTCCTCCAGCCTGCCCTGGCCCCACACTGAAGTTGTCTCAATCTGGCTCTGTCTCCCCACTTTGTGTGTGGTTTTCTGAGTGAAGGACCTTGGACTGGATTTCCTTTTACCCAGCATCACTCAGCTTGGAGTCAAACTGTATTGTTGTTAAGCCCTGTCTGACTCTTTGTGTCCATGGGCTGTAGCACACCAGGCTTCTCTGTCCTCCACAATCTCCTGGAGTTTGCTCAGATTCATATCTATTGAGTCAGTGATGCTATCTAATAACCAGATCATCCTCTGCTTCCCCCTTCTTCTCTTGCCCTCAATCTTTCCTAGTATCAGGGTCTTTTCCAAAGAGTTGGCTCTTTGCATCAGGTGGAGTTTAACTAATAAATAATTGTTGAACAGAAGTGTACAGTTTCACTGTGCTCCTTGCATCTCTCAAGTAAAATTCCTAGGTCTCCAGGATGCAGAAGGAGGAAAGGAGAGGTATGCCATGAAATCCCAAATGGATAACCACTGGGATTTGACCTCTTCCTCCCCTCCCCATCCCTGGACTTAACTGGAAATAAAACCTTGACCATTGCCCAGGGTGTCATTTTACCAGTGGATTCCTGCCAAATCTTGTGTCCTGGGGAAGGTTTAAATTAAACCTGATTGCTTCAGGGCTCCAAACAATTTTTCACGCTGGCCTGTGATAACTGGGGATGGGTAGCTGCCCAAGGCAAGCATGGGAAGGCTGGATAGGGCTGAACAAATGGGCAGGGGCCCAGGGGTCTGTGTTTTCACAGCTCTGGAATCTCAGGGCCACCTGCCAACACAATGTTGTGTATGGTGGGGCTCGAGATCAGATTGGGGGGTCCCTGGGATGTTTGGGGCATGCTCTTCTTTTGCATCTCCTTGGAAGGAGGGTCATGCCCACGTGGGTGGTCCTTCCAGGTGTGGGTGGTCATTCCAACTGTGGCAATGAACGCCAGGGTCCTGGAGTCTGGCAGAGCTGGGTTTGAGTCAGATCCCTCAATTGCTAGGTGATCCAAGGCAAGTGGTTTAAACATTTTTATTTTTTGGCAGCGCTGCGCGGCTTTGGGATGTTAGCTCCCTTACCAGGGATTGAACTCGGGCACTCTGCAGTGAGAGTGCGGAGTCCTAACCGCTGGACTGCTAGAGAATTTCCTGATTTAAGCATTCCGATCCTCACTTTGCTCATCTGTAAGATGGGCATAGAAAGGAATGAGCCGACCTCTCTCCTGGCTTAGTTAAGTGGCAGATTTTTAAAAGCAAAATGAAAGACCTTGAGGACTTGCCCAAGGTCACTGGGTGAAGAGGTTGGGGGGCTGTGCTGGTCCTCCACCGTCTCTGGAGCAACAGCAGTGAGGGCCAAGGAAAATAGCTCAATTCTTGTGTAGCCAGAGTCCCCAAGTTGCTATGACAACTGCGGGGCGCTCTGGGAGCCCCTGGATAGAGCTGGGGGCTGGGAGCCCCGCCCCGGGCACGCCCCCGCATGGCCTCTCTCCATTGGTCAGTCCCCGCGGCCCCGCCCCCAAGTCGCTATAAGGCGGGCGGGGCAGGCTGGGGGCGGAGATAGGAGTCCGAGTCTAGGGTCTGTGGCTGAACCTGGGGGCTGAAGCTGAACGCGCCNGAGCAGTTGCTCCTATGCCCATCTCCCTGTGGCTTCTCTGGCTGCACCGGTCAGAATGGGGGAGACAGAGGCAGGGCAAGGGCCACAGGCTAGTCTCGGGGGGCCCTCCTGTCCTCTGACCGCATTCTTGGCTGGCCCTGAGGCCCCCCGAGGCCGCTCAGGGTGTTGGGAAACCACAGTCTGATGTGGTAAGGTCAGGGTGGCCCCTGGCTTCCCTGGGATCTGGCCCAGGGGTGACTGTGGGAGTCCCAGCCACTTTGCACCAGCTAGATTCACCTCCCTGCCACTCCTCAGGAACATCCCTGTTGCCCTCAGACCAACTATCCTCACTCCTCACCCTGGCATTTGAGGACTTCCGGTTTTATCCTTGGAATGACTCAGACACTGCTGTGGTCCCAAGGAGCTGTGCACATCTCCCCACCTCAGGGCCTTTGTTCAGGCTGTGCCTGAAACACCTTCCCACCTGCCCATCTTTCTCTTGGCTGCATCTCATCCATCCTCAAGCCCAGCCCCAGTGCCACCTCCTCCAGGAAGCCTTCCCTGACTCTACTCCTGTGGGATATCTCCAACCCTCCATAGCCCACCTTGGAGTTCCAAGTCCTTTCTATCTGGATATAAACCACAGGCAGCGTTGGCTTCTCTTTCCCTGAGAGACTGGGGGCTCCTGGAGGGCCAAGCTAAGTGAGAGTGAGCAGAATAACACATGGAAAGGGTGTGTGGCAGAGGCTTGGCTGTGGGGCATCAGTTTGACTAGAGCTGAGGGGAGAGAAAGAGCCTGAGGTAAGTCCTGGAATCTGGGGGAAGAGCACAGTAGTGAAAGCCCTGGGGCTGTCCTCACCTTGCCTACAAATGGATGGGTCAGCAAGTGAGCCTCTGAACCTCAGTTTTCTCCTCACTGAAATGGGTATGAAAACAGGAGTAAGGCAGCAGTGCTCATGCCCTGGGGCAGGACAGTGCCTTGTGTCCCGGAGGAGCAATGAGGAGGCCTGTGTGAAGCAGAGTGAGGAGGGGGAGAGAGAGGGAGGAGGGGAGGACAGGGAGGGGATGGGGCAGGAGTTGTGCAGAGTCTTGTGGGCGGTGGGGTAGACTTGGGTTTTTACCCCCAGGGAGGTGGGGAGGAGGGCTGTGGGCAGAGGAGGGACGGGAGCTGACTTGGTGTTTATGATCATTTTTGTTATTTTTACTGGGTTGCTCCCTGTTTGCTGCACTGCAGCAGCCCTGCAGGGAGGGTGAGGGGCTCACCCTGGGTTTCCCACCCCTGCTTTCCTGCCACCTTTGGGAGCCATTGGCTGGGGAGAGAGTTTGGGAGATGCCCTTGTTTTGCTCCCCAGCTGTTTGGCAAACACAGTGATGGCTCCAAGGAAACAACCCAGGGGTCATCGGGCCCAGTGGCTAGACCCTCCCTCCTCCTAGCTTAGTGCCCAGAGCCACCAACTGGGTCTGCCCTCCCATCCCCACCAGCACACAGCTGGGATCCCTGTCCCAGGGGCAGACACAGGCGTTCAAAGGGGGCTTGGCTGTCTGCTTGCCTACCCATCCGCCTGCTTCACAGACAACCTGCAGGTCTAGGTTCAAATCCTGTCTCTGCTACTTCCCAGCTCTATGGCCTCAGGCACAAGATGCCTTTTTCAGGAAGCCACGCTGGGTTGACCCAAGCCCACCAGGCCCAGATCTCATTCTTGGGGTACCCCCTAGTTCAGTTGGTGACCTGTCCGGGTCTGTATTTAGGCCCTTTCTCAAGGGAAGTCCTTTCTGGAGAGTGACACACCCCTCCCTGCCCCAGACAGACCCTGCCCCTCTCCTTCTCCCTGGACAATGCTAGGCTGATATCTGTTGAACACCTGCTACATACCAGACTCTGGGATCAACAGGTTACATGCATGACCTCATTTCATGCTCACAACCAGCCTCTGAGTTGGCCCATTTAGCCAAACATTTCTTAACTGCCAGCTGTGTGCTGGGTGCCATCCTGTTGCGGGGACCAAAAGACAGGCCTGATGGATGTGAGGGAGGAACCCGTGGGGGTGTCTGGGGAAGATGCCCTAGGCAGAAGGAATAATAATAGCAGGTGCAAAGGTCCTGGAGCAGGACCAGGCCTAGCAATCTGGAGGAACAGAGAGGAGGCCTGTGCGGTTGAAGTGTGATGAGGGAGGGGGAAAGAGGGCGGAAGCAAGACCTTGTGGGCCATGGTGAGGTGTCTGGAGGGGTAGCTGAAGCACACAGACGGTAACTGGCCAAGGCAAGGTGGCCCCACAAAGCAGCTGGAACACACCCATCACCCAGGTGGACACCAGACGCCGAGAGGGTAAGCAGGCTGTGCCTTGAGGGTATGGGACAACCCGTGAATCACTCAGCCTGGTGGGGGCAGGTGCCGTGGGCAGAGGCTGCCGGGCGCTGGGAGCCGGGGAAAGGTACTGGGCGCTGGGCCCACACTGGGCCGGTTGGGCAGGCGGACAGTCACGTGACCACCCAGAGCCCTCCCCCAGCCCACTGGCTGCCTGCCTCAGCCAGCCCGGCCCGCACCACCCCAGACCCTATAAGGCCTGGGAGCTGAGAGCCCAGCTGCCGGCTACACCGCCTGTCACTCCAAGGGACCCCCACACGGTCCAGGTGAGCAATGCCAGGGGTGAGGCTGGCCTCCGGGCAGGAGCTGGGGGACTGCTCGGGGCTTTGGGTGTCGGGCAGTAGGCCCGGGAGCCCCCATTCACACCCCTCCCCCATCTCTACCTCCTTCCAGCTGCCTAGAGGGTTACCATGTCTGCTCGAGATGGAGGCCAGGATCCCCCCAAACCCAAGGGCAAGGTGAGGGCAGGCGTGGGAGGGAACTACCCAGCTGGGCCCTGAGAAGCCCCCAGAACCTTAGGGAGGTGACCTCCGTAGTCCTGGGGTTTGGAGGGCTTCCCAGGCCGGTTGGGAGGGCTCTGGGAGCCACCAGGCCAGTCTTCCATCTGGTCCCCAACTGGAGGGTGAGGGGTGGAAGGATGCACTCACACCTCAGTTCTTCCCCTGCTATGTGACCCTGGGCCAGCCTCAGCCCCTCTCTGAGCCTCAGTTTCTCCATCTGTGAGATATGGGCCCTGAAAGGAAAATGTCTTTAGAGAACCGGAGGATTATTTCCTCTGTCCCTGGGAGATAGACTGAACCTGCCCATTGCTCAGGTGAAGAAACTGAGGCCAGAGCAGCTGGGACACTTTCCTGAGGTCACCCAGGAGCAAGGGTCCAGGGTGGTATGGGAAGCCAGGGCTGTCTGCTGTGCCCCTTGCCCCGCCCCACCACACCTGGCTCTGCTCACACACACCCCACCCCATGTAGACCCTGGGCAGCTTCTTTGGGTCCCTGCCTGGCTTCAGTGCTGCCCGGAACCTGGTGGCCAACGCCCACAGCTCAGCAAGAGAGGCCCAGCCAGCTGCCGAGCCTGCAGGCGCTCCAGCCAAGGAGGCCGCCCAGCCCCAGGCTCAGGGTGAGTGGACAGCTCTGTGGATGAGGCGGGGGCTCAGGAAGTGGACCCCAGAAGGGACTTCTGCTGAACTTGGGGGCACTTCTTATGTGCCTGTGCTGCCTTGATAGACCCTATGAGGCTGGCATGCTCGTTTAGTGCCAAGTGGGGACTCAGGGCATCAGTACGAGTGACCCGAGGGGGCACAAGTCAGCCAGAATAGGGGCATAGACACAGCTGTGCTCCCATATTCTCAACGTCCCCTCTGCCTTCCATCACCCCATTTCTGATGTACTGTGGATGTTCCACGGGTCTAAGCTCGTCTGAGATTTTGATCCCGGTTCCAGAGGGGGACAGCGGCTTCTCTGGGGTCACACAGCCTCCAGTTAGTTGCTCAGCCAGAGTGCTTGGGGCGGCCCTAGGCCTAGGGCCCGAAGAGGGGCTGGAGCAGGGGAGTGTGGCAGCTCTGGGCCCAGAGCCCCAAGCAGCTGACTTCTGCTCTGTATATCCAGGCTGGGCAGGCAGCTGCCAGCTGTAGTCAGGCGCGGCAAGGCAGGGCCCCAACTCCTTTCCCTGCGGCCGCCCCCCCTCCTCGATGGGCGTTCAGCACCCAGGACGCCATCAGAGAGAACTCTAGGGAACCCCTGTGCCAGGAAGCCAGTCCTGGGGGTTGAGGGAGCCCCCGGTGAGACCAGTGACTGAGCTAGGCCCATGGTCATGGATGTCACCTTCTGTTGTCCCCGGCAGGGCAGCTGGGACATTCCTGACCTTTCAGGCTGTGCCCGCTGATTGTGCAATGGGCTCCAGGGTGGCTGATGCTAGCCCGTGTCCCTCCCTGGGTTGCCTCACTGGCTCTTGTCCCCCCCAGTGCCCACTGACCTGGAGCAGACGGCCAGGGGGTTAGAGAAGACGCTGCTGCCTTCAGACAAGGTGAGAGGGGCTAGCAGAGCCTGGTCTGATGGCCTTGCCTCCCTCTGGGGTACCTCTTCCTTGGATGTTTTGGTTCCTGCCATCCGGAGGGTTGCCATAGGCCAAGGAAAAAGCAGACACCCCTGTGTGTACCGCTGTGGGATGACAGGCCAGTCTTCCCCTTGGAGCCTCAATCTCTGCATCTGTGAAATGGGTGCAGTATTCCCTGGCACCATCCGGTCTACAGACGCCCCATTCCCTGCCAACTCCCACCCTGGTGCTGTACCTAGCACAATACGACCAAAACAGTGGCAACGCACTCACCACATGTCAGGCTCTGGCCTAAGTGCTTTACACATGCTATTTAATAGTTAATCCTCCCCAGTGCAACAGGGAGGGGGCGATAGTACCCCATATACAAGCTGAAGCACAGAGAAGCCAAGCCATTTGTCAAAAGTCGCACAGGAAGACAAGGTAGCTTGGGATGTGAACCTTGGGCAGTCAGAAGCTGAACAGTGGCCAGCGCTGCATCCACCCTCGGTCCTGGATGAATGGGAACTGCCCACGTAACCTCGTCCCCAAGGTCAGGGCAAGCAGAGTGGCTGATGGGAGTCCACTGAGGGCCAATCCAACCCTTTCGCTCAGCACACACCCCACATTAGAGTCTTCTTTGACTCCCCTCTGCCCTCAGCTTGGCCATATCTGAGCTCCTCGGAGGGCAAAGCACTGCTTGGTTTGCCCTTTGGCCCAAATTAAAGCAGACTCTGGCAGCTTAGGGCCCCTCTACCCATTTTTTTCACTCCTCCCCCTCCATCCCTCTTCACTTCCATTAATGGAGCGTCTGCCACCTGCAAAGTTGGTCAGGGACCTTGGCTCCTTTTTGTTACCAGTCTTTGAAGGAGGTGCTATCTTAATCATCATTTCTGAGATGAGGCTCAGAGAAGGGGGTGTGGCTTGCCAGAGGTCACACAGCAAGTATAGGAGAGAGCTGGGATTTGAACCCAGGTCTCTGTGGGCACGATACCCACTTGAGATGATGTTGGGCAAAAGGGCAAGTGGTGAGACTATTTCAGGGCTTCTCAACTTCGCGATCATGGCCAATTCAGAGTCAGGTTATCCTCTGTCAGGGGCTGTCCTGGGCACTGGGGGGTGTTTAGCAGCATTCCTGACACCCACCCACTCGATGCTAGGAGCATGCTCTCTCTGCAGTCATGACTACCACAGACGTCCCAAGACATTGCCCAGTGTTAGGATCACTGGGGCAGGATCACTCAGCTTTAGGAACACCTGAATTGGAAACAGCACACTCCTGGTTGAAGCTGAGTGGTAGCCATCTTGAGGCCATCACAACCCTTCAGCATTTTGGAAGAACTAGCAGAAACTGCCCTGTGCTACCGGGTTTCCCTGGTGGCTCAGTGGCAAAGAATCTTCCCTGGCAATGCAGGAGACTAGAGTTCGATCCCTGATTTGGGAAGATCCCACATGCCTTGGAGCAACTGAGCCAGTACTCCACAATTACTGAGCTTGTGCTCTAAAGCCCATGCTCCGCAACCAGAGAAGCCACCACACTGAGAAGCCCACACCACAGCTAGAATGTAGCCTCCACTTGCCACAACTAGAGAAAACCCACTCAGTGACAAAGGCCCAGCTCAGCCAAAAACAAATAAATTCTTTTAAATGACATACCAAGTTATCAACTTGGTTCCTATGGCTCAGATCCAATACTTGGCCCTGTACTTTTCTGGTTATTACTTTAAAAAACAATATTGATTTGGCTGCACCAGGTCTTAGTTGCTCCACAAGGGGTCTTTGATCTTTGTTGTAGCATGGGGGATCTAGTTCCCTGATCAGGGGCCAAACCTGGGCCATCTGCATTGGGAGTGCAGAGTCTTAGCCACTGGACCACAAGGGAAATCCCCAATTATCACTTTTCTAAACGTGGATCCCCTTCTTTTATTTGAATATATTCATGTTAACAAGCATTTGGTCACCTCAAATTTCTCCCTGTGATGGAGGCACCAAGCTCAAAATTTGATATAAACTGAGATTAGGCAATATGAACAAAACATGTAATTGTAAGACTTGCTGAGCCCAGGCTAAGGGATATTGGGCAAAGAGGGTGCTGGGGCATAGCTGTCAACAGTCAGGGTCTACCACATCTGGGCACCACGTGGCTCTGCGATGGAACCTGATGGACTGTGTCCTGGGGGCCAGGGTAGGTGGTATGTCAGGGTGAGAGGTGAGCTGGTTGGGTCTCCAGGGAGCAGGTCCCACTCCCCAGGGTATGTCAAGAATTGGGGGGAGGAGGAGATCTGAGGTGGGGAGGAGAGGTGTGTTTCAACTCTCTGCTTCATCACGAGTCTCTTGCCTCATCAGATGATCTCCGGGGCAAAGGACCTGGTGTCCCCCCAGATGGCCAGGACCAAGGATGCTCTCTCCACAGGGATTGCTAGTATCATGGACACGGCTAAAGGTGTGGTCCAGGGAGGCCTAGGGATGACCCAATCCACGCTAACAGTCACCAAGAATGCTGTGGCCAGTGGGGCAACTGGGGCAGTGGATGTGGCCAAAGGGGCCCTACAGACTGGCATGGACACCGCCAAGACAGTTGTAACAGGCACCAAAGATGTAGTGTCCACTGGGCTCACTGGAGCAGTGAACATGGCCAAGGGCACAGTCCAGACTGGCATGGACACCACCAAGACTGTTCTGACAGGCACCAAAGACACCGTGTCCACTGGGCTCACAGGGGCCATGGGAGTGGCTAAAGGAGCCGTCCAGACTGGCATGGACACCAGCAAGACCATCCTGACTGACACCAAAGACACCGTGTCCACTGGGCTCACTGCTGCAGTGAACATGGCCAAGGGCACAGTCCAGACTGGCATGGACACCACCAAGACCGTCCTGACAGGCACCAAAGACACCGTGTCCACTGGGCTCACTGGAGCCATGGGAGTGGCCAAGGGGGTTGTCCAGACTGGCATGGACACCACCAAGACCGTCTTGACTGGCACCAAAGACACCGTGTCCACTGGGCTCACTGGAGCCATGGGAGTGGCCAAGGGGGCTGTCCAGACTGGCATGGACACCACCAAGACCGTCTTGACTGGCACCAAAGACACTGTGTCCACTGGGCTCACTGGGGCCATGGGAGTGGCCAAAGGGGTTGTCCAGACTGGCATGGACACCACCAAGACCATCCTGACTGGCACCAAAGACACCGTGTCCACTGGGCTCACTGGGGCCATGGGAGTGGCTAAAGGAGCCGTCCAGACTGGCATGGACACCAGCAAGACCATCCTGACTGGCACCAAAGACACCGTGTCCACTGGGCTCACTGGAGCCATGGGAGTGGCCAAAAGAGCTGTCCAGACTGGCATGGACACTAGCAAGACCGTCCTGACTGGCACCAAAGACACCGTGTCCACTGGGCTCACTGGGGCCATGGGAGTGGCTAAAGGAGCCGTCCAGACTGGCATGGACACCAGCAAGACCATCCTGACTGGCACCAAAGACACCGTGTCCACTGGGCTCACTGGGGCCATGGGAGTGGCTAAAGGAGCCGTCCAGACTGGCATGGACACCAGCAAGACCATCCTGACTGGCACCAAAGACACCGTGTCCACTGGGCTCACTGGGGCCATGGGAGTGGCTAAAGGAGCCGTCCAGACTGGCATGGACACCAGCAAGACCATCCTGACTGGCACCAAAGACACCGTGTCCACTGGGCTCACTGGGGCCATGGGAGTGGCTAAAGGAGCCGTCCAGACTGGCATGGACACCAGCAAGACCATCCTGACTGGCACCAAAGACACCGTGTCCACTGGGCTCACTGGGGCCATGGGAGTGGCTAAAGGAGCCGTCCAGACTGGCATGGACACCAGCAAGACCATCCTGACTGGCACCAAAGACACCGTGTCCACTGGGCTCACTGGGGCCATGGGAGTGGCTAAAGGAGCCGTCCAGACTGGCATGGACACCAGCAAGACCATCCTGACTGGCACCAAAGACACCGTGTCCACTGGGCTCACTGGGGCCATGGGAGTGGCTAAAGGAGCCGTCCAGACTGGCATGGACACCAGCAAGACCATCCTGACTGGCACCAAAGACACCGTGTCCACTGGGCTCACTGGGGCCATGGGAGTGGCTAAAGGAGCCGTCCAGACTGGCATGGACACCAGCAAGACCATCCTGACTGGCACCAAAGACACCGTGTCCACTGGGCTCACTGGGGCCATGGGAGTGGCTAAAGGAGCCGTCCAGACTGGCATGGACACCAGCAAGACCATCCTGACTGGCACCAAAGACACCGTGTCCACTGGGCTCACTGGGGCCATGGGAGTGGCTAAAGGAGCCGTCCAGACTGGCATGGACACCAGCAAGACCATCCTGACTGGCACCAAAGACACCGTGTCCACTGGGCTCACTGGGGCCATGGGAGTGGCTAAAGGAGCCGTCCAGACTGGCATGGACACCAGCAAGACCATCCTGACTGGCACCAAAGACACCGTGTCCACTGGGCTCACTGGAGCCATGGGAGTGGCCAAGGGCACAGTCCAGACTGGCATGGACACCACCAAGACCGTCTTGACTGGTACCAAAGACACCGTGTCCACTGGGCTCACTGGAGCCATGGGAGTGGCCGAGGGAGCCATCCAGACTGGCATGGACACCACCAAGACCATCTTGACTGGCACCAAAGACACCATGTCCACTGGGCTCACTGGAGCCATGGGTGTGGCGAAAAGAGCTGTCCAGACTGGCATGGACACCACCAAGACTGTCCTGACTGGCACCAAAGATATTGTGTCTACTTCAATCACTGGGGCAATGGGAGTGGCCAAGGGGGCTGTTCAGGTTGGCATGGACACCACCAAGTCCGTCTTGACTGGCACCAAAGATGTTCTGTCTACTTCAATCAGTGGAGCAATGGATGTGGCCAAGGAGGCAGTCCAGATTGGCGTGGACACCACCACGTCCATATTGACTGGCACCAAAGAGGTTCTGTCTACTTCAATCACTGGAGCAATGGATGTGGACAAGAAGGCCATCCAGACTGGCATGGACACTACCATGACCATCTTGACTGGCACCAAAGGTGCCATGTCCTCTGGGCTCAGCAGCATAGGGCCTGTGGCCCAAGAAAGTATGCACACTGGGGTGGGCATCATCCCAAACCTGTTATCTGATTCCAAGGCTGCCACCTCAGTTGGACTTGCCAGTTCCAGGGCCCAAGATGAAGGAGAACAAACCATCCCAAGCACCCCCCAGGCTCAGCTCAGCGACCATGGACCTCTGTCAACTGAGGCCATGTTCAGCCAAGAGGCCACCCTGGGCAAGGTGGATGCTGCTCCCGGGGCCACCACTCATGGCCAGGAAGGAGCCCAGGGCTTTGGAGCACTCCGGGACGAGCTGGAGGAGCTGGGAGAGATCTTCCAGCCCATGAGCGCTGAGGAGCAAGGTAAGGACAGCCCGGTCCCAGCTCCCAGGGCCACCATAGTCTGTACACCCCCAGGCCCCTGACACCTGAGGGACCTCTCGTGAGGATTGAACAACCTCGTCTTCCCTTTCAGCTCAACTGATTGCTACCCAGCCCAGGCGGAGGGAGGTCACGGCCGACCAGGGAAGCTACTTCGTGTGTTTGGGTGACGTGGCCCCTGGCTTCCGCCAGCGGGCTTTCGAGCACGCCCTCAGCCACCTGCAGCACAGCGAGTTCCAGGCACGGGATGCGCTGGCCCAGCTTGAGGATGTCTTCAGGGAGGTAAGAGCCTTGCCCCTTCCCAGGCATGTTCCTCAGCTTCGGGCTGGGGACTGGACGGACACGCACTGAGCACCCAGTATGTGCCCATCACCCACTCGGTCAGGGGCCTACTCTCAAGGAGCTTGCCTCCTGGGAGGGGTGGGGGAGATGGGCATGTGATCCAACGCTTGCAGCCAGCGAGGCTGCAGAGGAGACATGACAGTCATGCAGAAATGTGCAGCAGGGCTGGGGCATGTCCACTTGGGTCTCATCCTGGGCAAAGTTGGGATGACAAGGACAGACAGTGGCCTGAGAACAAGCTAGGTGTGTTCTGAGGAGCAGAAGGGTGCCCGGGGTGGGGAGGGTAAAGTGAAGGGAGGGGCGGACAGGGTAGAAGGAGCCCATGCAATCTGGGTGGAGTTCAGTGATGCAAGAAAGGGGGCCCAATCAAGGGTGCCTTTTTTTTTTAAATTTGGCATTGTTGCTGCAAGCAGCCTTTCTCTAGCTGTGGTGTTCAGGCTCCTCACTGTGGTGGCTTCTCTTGTTGCAGAGCACAGGCTCAGTAGTTGCGGCATGTGGGCTCAGTACTTGCGGCCTGCGGGCTCTAGAGCCTGGTCTCATGAGTTGTAGTGCACACTTCAAGGCGTGTGGCATCTTCCAGGGTCAGGGATTGAACCTGTGTCCCCTGCATTGGCAGGCAGATTCTTAACCACTGGACCACCAGTGAAGTTCCTTGAAGGTGACATGAATGCCCCTGTGGAGACAGGCACCAGCCAGCAGGGTTGTACTCCCTCACCAGCTCCACTCACTCCCCAGCCCAGGCTTTCTCCCCCGCATCACTGCCAACACTCACGCCAACTCCTCATGGGTGGTGGGGCTGACCTGCTGTGGCAGAAGTTAAGTGGCATCCAGTCCGAGGTTGATGCAGACGGTGACGGAGCCCCAGCTCTGAGGACCTCCAGGTTCCCAAGCTCATGGGTCTTAGATGTTGAGCAGCTCCACCTACTCAGGTAGCAAGGAATCCAGCCCAGCTATTTGAGTCAAGATCCCTAAGAGGCGCTCAGGCGCCTGCTTTCAATCCGCACCCAGGGGTCTGGTGAACCACATCTAAGGACCACTGCTCCAGTCCAGAGGGTCTCAACAGGGCAGTCCCGTCCCCAGGGAACACTGGGCCAAGCCTGGGAACGTCAGTGGCGGTCACTCGGCAGGACTCTTGGCATTGAGTGGGTGGGGGCGAGGGAGGCTGCTCCATACCCCACCGTGCCCAGGACTGTAAAGTGAAGATGGCCTGATCCAACAGATTTTATTGATGTGGGTTGCTCTGGCTTCTGTGGGGAGGACAGGCCACAGGGGTCCAGGAATGGAGATGGGAGATGAGAGAGGTTTGAGGAGCTGGGTTCTAGATGTATTTTCAAAGCAGAGCATCCAGGTTAGACACAGGAAGTGAGAGAGCCAAGACCCTCTAAGGCCTTGGAGACTTTCAGCAGGAGACACTTGAAGTTGCTCTGGGTAGGTGGGTGGTTGACGTTATGGCCTAGTTTTTGACAGGGTAACCTGCAGATGAGCAGGAGCCCCCTGATGGAGTCAACTGTTGGGGCGAGGGCTGGGAGTGGGAGGGAAAGTTGAAGTGCATATTTGGTCCACTTGCTGACATCTCAGGATGACAAGAAAGATTAGTCAATGGCGTGGAGGGTTCCTATGTACCAAGGACCCAAAATACAAGGAGGAAACAGTCATGACAGAGCTCCAGCCCAAGAGGGGAAATCAACACAGAAACTTCATAACTGGACACTGATAACCTCTGAGGAGGGAAACAGATCTGATGGAGAGGACCTGGGGCCCCCGCACTGGGACAGAGGAAGCACATTCCAGGCCGAGTGGGTGGCATGTGCAAAGGCCTTGGGGCAGCAGCACGCCAGACATGCTCAGGGACAAGGGGCCAGTGTGGCTGGAACAGGGCACCATATGGGAGGGTAGCAGGAGGGGAGGTCACAGGCGCCTGGAGCTGGCCAGACAGCCACAGTGAGAAGCTTGGTTCCAAGGCCTCTGGGAGGTGTTGGGGATGGTGGCAGGGGGTGCCGCTGAGCTGGGGTGACGGTGCCGCTGCCATCCTGCTCTCTGAGCGCCTGATAACCTCACAAAGCACCAGGATCATTGCCTCTTGATGCACCACCCTCTGGCTCCAAAGCGTTCCCCCACGCCATGGGAAAGGGGACATGAGATGCTGGGCTGGGGAAGGCCACCCTGAGTGTGTCAGAGGGGGTCCCCGCTGAGAAGCCATCACGTTTGTGCTGGGCTCTTGTTTTCCTAGATCGAGGAGGCCCAGCAGGCTCCGGTCAGGGACGCGAGCAGCCAAGCAGAGGAAGCCGCTGCTGGGGAGGTGAGTGCATATCAGTGAGGGGCTGGCGGGCCCGGCCCTTGCCTCCAGCCCCACTCACCTCACTCCTTCTGTGCACAGGTGCCGGCCACTGGGGCTCTGTCCAGGGCCTGCGACCTCGTCCAGCAGCTCCACGTGGCCTACAGCCGCCTGGCCTCCGGCCTCCAGGGCCTCCCCACGGAGCTTCAGTGGCAGCTCCAGCAGGCACGGCACAGCATCTGTGAGCTCTATGGCGTGGTCTCCTCAGCCACCACGGTGGCAGAGCTGCCAGTCAAGCGGCTAGCCGAGAGCTGCCAGGGTGTGGGCCAGGCGTGGCGTGGCCTGGAGCGGGTGCTGCGGAGTGTGCAGCAAGGCCCTCCGCTGGGCTGGCTGGTGGGGCCCTTCGCCCTGCCCGCTGACGGGCAGCCGCTGTAGGAGCCCCTCCCGCCCAGAACCAGCTCCAAGCCCCGGAAGCTCTGGGTCCTGGAGTTCCACCACACCGTGCACCCGGCGCTAGGCCTGTCTGTACCGCCCACCTGCCTCTCTGAGCTCAAGCTCAGCTGGTCCTTATGGCCGAGGAATCCCAGGCAGCTAAGACCCCCAGTGGTGGGCCTTAGCCTGAAGATCTCAAGCAAGCGCTCAAGAAAGGGTATGGTGCCTGCCCAGAAAGTTCTCCACTCTACACCCCAACCAGGGCCATTTTATCTTTTATAAACTCTGGGGGCCTTCCACCTCAGCTGGGGTCCTCTAGCCACCAGTTAGCAGGCAGCCCTGTTCCTCCATCCTGGGTTCCAAGCAGCTCCGTCCTTGTTCTGAAAGCACACGTCCAGCAGCTAACAGGGCACACCCCGAACATACCAGAATGCCGTTGTCCCAGGACAGGTGGGCTCCCGCTGCCTCTGCTGACCCTGCCGCCTCCGCTGACCTTTGGGGGAGGTCAAGGGGCTTTGTGAAGGCAAAGCTGAAGCAACTGCCGCAACTGAGGGCCAGATGGTGCAGGTCGTGGTGGGGAGAGAGTACATGTCCCCTCGTGATGCAGCCCATCCACCAACAGCACCCCGGGTCTCGGCTGATCACAGGGGTCCAGAGCTAATGGTCTGAGGCCCTGGGCCCGAAAGCTGCCAATGAAGGAATAAAGGGAGGACATGACAGAAGGTGCTCGAGGGACTTCCCTTAAGGTCCCACAGTTTAGGTCTCCGGGCTTTCACTGCTGATGGCATGGGTTCAATCCCTGGACAGGGAACTAAGACCCACAAGCTACGTGGTGTGGCCAAACCCCCACCCACAGAACAAAAACATGTTTAACATGTGTTCAGGTCCTGGTCACACGCTCCAGGCTGGAGGCCAGGGGCTGGGCTGGCAGCCACTGGACAGGCTTCCTTTCCAGCCATGCTTTCCTTGAGTCCTCAAAGCACCCTGGGAGGTGGGCTGCACATGGGAAGGTGGGGCCATGGAGGTCCAGTCCCCCCGATCCTGCTCCCCGGGGCCCAGGAGATGCTGGGAGAGCTGTAGACTGCCAGTAGGCTAAGCCTCGTCAAGCGCCCCCCTCGTAGAGCCCATCACACCTGCACCCCCCCAGCTGGCCACCTCCCTGACAGAGGGCTCGAGATGGCCCCTCTTCTCAGAAACGATCGCGTGCTCTAAGCCCTGGATGAATGCACCAACTGTCCCCAGAGGATCACATCTCGGGGAGCTGGCTGAGGCGGGACACTGGGACCAGTCTGAGACCTTCCCCAAGCTTTTCTTGCCTTTTTGCCCATCCCAAATGGCCATCAGAGGGGATGACGCTGGAAACGGTGGTTCACAGAATCCGAGTTCAGCAACAGTCTCAAGTCCAATCAAACCACAGTGGGGGTGCCAGGCCCAGAGAGCAGAGCCACGCCCTGGGCGCTAACCCACCAGGACAGAGAGGCTGCGCCACCAGCAGGACACACAGCAGAGGTGACTGTTTATAGACAACCGCCCTGTGCAGGTGCCTGGGTGGGCCACATACACACACAGAAACACCACACACACACCCCACCCACTACCCCCTTCCCTGGACTAGAGAAGCGCACACACACCACACACCACACACACACCCCACCCACTACCCCCTTCCCTGGTCTAGAGAAACACACACACACCNGGTCGCCCTACACCAAGATCCGGGCTGTGTGCCATGGTCCCTTGTGCCGAGGTCCAGGCTGTGTGCCGTGTTCACCCTGCACCGAAGTCCGGGCTGTGTTCCGCGGTCGGCTAGCGATGAGTTCCGGGCTCTGTGCCGCGGTCACTCTGTGCCGATGTCCTGGCTGTGTGCCAGGGTCGCCTTGTACCGAGGTCCGTGCTATGTGCCGCAGTCGCCCTGCGCAGAGGTCCGGGCTGTGTTCCATTGTCGGCTAGTGTTGAGTTCCAGGTTCTGTGCCACAGTCGCTCTGCACCGCGGTCCGGGCTCTGTCATGCAGCTACCATCTGCCGAGGTCTGTGTTGTGTGCCAGGGTCACACTGA
Organism: Neotragus pygmaeus; assembly: GCA_006410875.1. NCBI lineage: Eukaryota > Metazoa > Chordata > Mammalia > Artiodactyla > Bovidae > Neotragus > Neotragus pygmaeus. The sequence continues at coordinate 829,651 of SJYV01031739.1, read as the reverse complement.
GCCGAGGTCTGGGCAGTGTGCCGTGGTCGCCCTTCACTGAGGTTCGGGCTGTGTGCTGCAGTCGCCCTGCACCAAGATCCAGGCTGTGTGCCATGGTCGCCCTGCACCGAGGTCCGGGCTGTGTGCTACGGTTGCCCTGCGCTGAGATCTGGGCTGACTTCCACGGTCAGCTAGCAAAGAGTTCCGTTCTCTGTGCCACAGTCACTCTGTGCTTAGGTCTGGGCTGTGTGCCGTGGTCGCCATCTCCCGAAGTCCCTGCTTTGTGCCAGGGTCATCCTATGCCGAGGTCCATGCTGTGTGCTTTGGTTGCTCTTCAAGGAGGTTCGGGCTGTGTGCCATGGTCGCCTTGCGCCGAGGTCCGGGCTNTGAAAGTGAAAAGCGAAAGAGTGAAGTTATTCCGAACAAGGAGGTCGGCTGATCTGGGTTTGAATCTTGGTCCTGCCACCTACTGGCAGGAGGCATCGAACATGAAACTGAATCTTCCGGCACTTTGGTTTCCTTGTGTCTAAGATGATGGTTCAGTCAGTAAAGAATCTGGCTGCAATGCAGGAGAGCTGGATTCAATCCCTGAGTCAGGAAGATCCCTTGGAGAAGAGAATGGCACCCCACTCTAGTGTTCTTGCTGGGAGAATTCCATGGACAGTGAAGCCTGCCAGGCTATAGTCCATGGGGTTGCAAAGAGTAGAACACGACTGAGCAGCGAACACACTTTCAAGATAGAAATGGCCAAATTCTCATCACTTGGGTGGAGTGTTCCACGGGGTGATGTCAGTAGAAGGTTTGCCATGATTAGGATAAGATAAACCTCTAATAGATGTTTGCTGCTGTGATGACTGTGCTATAAACGGAGAGCTTCAGCACACGGGACTCAGGTCAGCTGACGGATTTGTACTGGATGCTCACTGAAGGGGCTAAGTGTTGTCCTCTGCCCTGAAGATGCCATGGTGACAAAGGTTGAATCTATCCCAGAGAATCTGTTGCACATTAACGAGGCATGGCTTACTGCCGACTGGAACTCACTTATCCTGGAGACTCTGGCCCATGTCTTGCAGAAGGACACCTCAGATGGATGCCGAATGTTTGACAAAGGAAAGGAAGACCAGAGATTGTGGAGTGTGGGCTGCTTCCAAAGGCACCTACGGCAGTACTGGGGTATATTTCACACCTTGCCCCAGACTGCGCTGGACAATTGCTGCATGTATGCATACTCAGTCAGTCATGACTGACTCTGCAACCCCATGGACTATAATTTGCTGGGCTCCTCTGTCCGTGGAGTTTTCCAGGCAAGACTATAGAAGTGGGTTGCCATTTCTTATGCCAGGGGATCTTCCAAACCCAGGGAGCAAGCCTGCATCTCTTGTGTCTCCTGCATTGGTAGGCAGATTCTTTACCCCTGTACCACCTGGGAAGCCCCTGGACAATCATTAACTATCTTTAAATCAACCAGTGCCTGCAGCCATGTAGAAATGCCCAAGTCAGAGGATCTAAATCATAAATCATGGGCTGCAATTCAGATTGTCTGCCATTAGGACTCTAAATCAGGGCTCGTGTTTGAAACTGCTGTTTATTTCCTCTGTGGCATCCTGATGTATTTCTTAATCAACTGATAGATATTATCAGCTGCTCAAGGGGATGACTGTCTGTTTCTCCAGGATACCGCAAAACTCCTTAAGTGAATGTTATGTGTGCAATATAGCAGCTATCTTGTTTGGCCTCCCCAAATGTACTGTCTAAATTTAGAGAAAATCAGCCAGGCATTTCATGTGCTGAGAAAACAGACAGACAGAAAAGTATTTCATTTATGTAGATTTGATGTATAGGGTCTCTGGTTAATGCTACTTGATATCCTTTGATTCCAATTCCTCCTCCTTCTTTTTATTTGTCATCCCCCCAACCACACACACGTGTGTGCACACACACACACACACACACACACACACACACACACTTTCCATGCCCGACTCTTTCTCAAGCACAGTGATTCTTGATTTCCTGGACTGTTTATGAATATGGTAGTCATTTAAAAAGTGTTAAATTCCTTCCCCTAAATTGCAGTGTCTCTTCCAATGATTTCCATGATTATTTAAGACAAATGACTTTTCTTTTGAATTCAGAATATGATTTATTCCAAAACAGCAGCATAAGTTTCATATCAGTGTGCAGTCTCTTATCGTGCGGTCAGTTGCCCTGTGCGGTGCCATGCTAAGCCACTTCAGTCGTGTTTGACTCTTTGCGACGCTGTGGACTGCAGCCCACCAGGCTCCTCTGTCCATGGGATTCTCCAGGCAAGAACACTGGAGTGGGCTGCTGTGCCCTTCTCCAGGAGATCTTCCTGACACAGGGATCAAACTCGCATCTGTCTCCTGCATTGGCAGGTAGGTTCTTTACCACTAGTGCCACTTGGGAAGCAACTCCAGCCGTTAGTGGAAAGACCGATGAAAAACAACTCTCTTCCAGTTCGGAGGGTTTACCAACCCATGATAGTTAAGGAGTAAAACTCCTTCTCAGCTGGCTCACTGCTCTCTGCTTCTTATCTGATCACACATGCATCATGCTTGCTACCTCGTGGTCTTTTGTGGCAAGTTCAATACCTTGTCTAGTGCAGGGCCCATCTGTGAACCTTGTATAATTGGGGTCCCTCACAAAATATGTGTACTTTACATAAGTGCTCTAACCGTGTACCTTATGTAATTGGAAACCAGGGACCTTTGAGCTATCTAATGACATCATATGACTTTTATTAATTTCTGCCTATTTGCTCAGTTGCCCATTTCTATACTTGTTCTAAACTTTGAAGAAGAAAGAAAATCCTGATTATGTAGTTACCAACAATTTATTCACACAATAAAAGAAATATCGAATGAAAAGGAATGAAGTCGGTCATAAATGAAACGCACAAAAATATAAAGCCACGGTACTGAAGACTCTTTTGAGTACCAACAAAACCTTCCTTTACTTTGAGGATGGAAAAGTCTCCTGAGCTCCAGACTGCCTCTAGGTAGAGTGCAGGTGAGCAAGCAGGCAGAGGATACAGGGAGGCCCTGGTGTAGTGAGAAAGAAAGCTTTGGCAAAGAAAACAGGTCCTGAGACACACTGATTAGTGGAGAGATTTGGGGTAAGTTATTTGGATTTGTGGGCCCTCTTTTTTCTCATCTATATAAAGAATCAAAGTTAGCCCTCATCTTACTGAACAGTACTGGGCATAAATGAGATAATTTATGTGATGGACTGAGCACAGTGCCCAGTTCCTAGAGAGTACTCAATAAAGGAAGGATAAATGCTTTTCTAATAATTAGAACCAGTTAAAGCTTTATTGACTATGCCAAAGCCTTTGACTGTGTGGATCACAATAAACTGTAGAAAATTCTTCAACAGATGGGAATACCAGACCACCTGACCTGCCTCTTGAGAAACCTATATGCAGATTAGGAGGCAACAGTTAGAACTGGACATGGAACAACAGACTGGTTCCAAATGGGAAAAGGAGTACGTCAAGGCTGTATACTGTTACCCTGCTTATTTAACTTATATGCAGAGTACATCATGAGAAACGCTGGGCTGGAAGAAGCACAAGCTGGAATCAAGATTGCTGGGAGAAATTTCAATAACCTCAGATATGCAGATGACACCACCCTTACGGTAGAAAGTGAAGAACTCAAAAGTCTCTTGATGAAAGTGAAAGAGGAGAGTGAAAAAGTTGGCTTAAAGCTCAACATTCAGAAAACGAAGATCATGGCATCTGGTCCCATNTCGGCGCTCAGCCTTCTTCACAGTCCAACTCTCACATCCATACATGACCACAGGAAAAACCATAGCCTTGACTAGACGGACCTTAGTCGGCAAAGTAATATCTCTGCTTTTGAATATACTATCTAGGTTGGTCATAACTTTTCTTCCAAGGAGTAAGCGTCTTCTAATTTCATGGCTGCAGTCACCATCTGTAGTGATTTTGGAGCCCCCAAAAATAAAGTCTGACACTGTTTCCACTGTTTCCCCATCTATTTCCCATGAAGTGATGGGATCGGATGCCATGATCTTCGTTTTCTGAATGTCGAGCTTTAAGCCAACTTTTTCACTCTCCTCTTTCACTTTCATCAAGAGGCTTTTTAGCTCCTCTTCAGTTTCTGCCATAAGGGTGGTGTCATCTGCATCTCCGTCTCCCCACCTGTAAAATGGGATTCATAATGGTACCCATCTTATGGAGGAGTAAAGTTTAAACGGACATCACCACCCCTATACTCTGCCAGACAGTAGCAAATACTGGAAGCGCTGAGGTGCTGTCCTCCTCGCTCTTGAAGTATTCGAGTTTTAGCGTGTAAAAGAAATATAAATTTATTTATAATTAGGACCCAGGGAAGGGACTAGGGGTAAGATAGCGCTCTTAAGAAAGAGCTAAATAGGACTTCCCTGGTAGTACAGTGGATAAGAATCCGCCTAACAATGCAGGAGACACTGGTTAGATACCTGGTCCTCAAGGAAGAATAGCGCCCCCACCTCCACCCCCCCACCGGAGAAAACCCTAGCGCAGCAACCAAGACGCAGTGCAACCATAAATAAATTAATTTTTAAAAAGAAGAAAGAGATGAATAATCAAGGTCCTAATGTATAACACAGGGAACTATATTCAATAACCTGTCATAAACCATAATGGAAAAGATACGTGTAACAGAATCATTTTGCTGTACAGCAGGAATTAACACAACATTGTAAAACAACTATAGTCCAACAAAAAAAAAAGAGCTGAGTAATGACGGAGAATTCGTCTATCCTGGGGGAACAGAAGGATTTGCTATAGGAGATAGTAGTTTAACCAGAGAGAGAAAAGATGACTAGACATAGGTCTATATAGTAAGGTGGGCGCTGGAAGGGACATTTGAGATAGAAAAAGGGTCCATTGAGTACCTGTCTTGTGCCTTGTGAATATCAGTGACACGCTTGGGTTTTAACTTCTTGGGGGGAAAATGGAGGGATTTGAGCACAGGGTACGGAGATAATATGTTAATCTCAAGAAACATCCTTGTGCACACGAAGTATATCTCAAAAGGGCAGGTTTGGTTTTTGTTTTGTTTTTTTTACAAAATTTAATATGAAAAGTTAAAATGAACGAAGTTTAATATGAATCAGCAATTCCAACTTTATGTATCTACCCAAAAGAAATGAAAACAAACATCTATGCCAAAATTTACACAGCTATAATCATAACAGCATTATTCACAAAAACAAAAAAGGGGAAATAATGCACATGTCTGTCAACAGGTAAACAGATAAACCAAATAAGCCCTGTTTTGATGAATTTTATTGCTGATCCTCCAACAAGAAAACGAAACCTGGCACTGATATACACTACAACAGGGATTAACCTCAAAAATATACTCAGTGGAAAAAAAACAGACATCAAGCAACACACTCTATGATTCCTATGTCATATGAGAACATCCAAAAAAGGCAAAATTTTCAAGACAGAAAGTAGATCAGTATTTGCCTCAAGCTGAGGCTGGGAATACAGAGTGATTGTAAAGGAATATGAGGTTTCTCTCTAGGGTGACAGAAAGGTTTCAAGACTAGATTCTGGTAGTGGTCCTTGTTGTTTAGTTATTGTCGTGCCTGACTCTTTTTCGAACCCATGGACTGTAGGCTGCCAGTCTCATTTGTCCATGGGATTTTCCAGGCAAGAATACTGGAATAGGTTGCCATTTCCTTCTCCAGTGGTCCAAGAGCTCTGTAAATATAAAATATACAATAAAATTCATTGAACTATACACTTTAAAAAGGGTGAATTCTAGGGAATTCCTTGGTGGTCCAGTGGTTAGTGCTCAGCACTTCCACTGCAAGGGGATGAGTTCAATATCTGGTTGTGGAACTGAGATCCTGTATGCAGCGCAGTAAAGCCAGAAAAACAAAGAAAGAAAAAGATGAATTTTAGGGTGTGTAAATGATATACTAATAAAGACATTTTAAAAGAAAAAGTTCTTTAGGCTGCTACATGAAGAAAGGCTGTGGGTAAAATTGACAGATAAAATTCAGGAAGCCTGGGGCTTCCTTCCCTAGTGGTCCAGTGGATAAGAATCCACCTGCCAATGCAGAGGACACGGGTTCCATCACTAATCTAAGAAGATCCCAAATGCTAAGGAGCAACAAAGCTCATGCACCACAACTATTGAGCCACCGCTATAAAAGCCCATGCTTGGCAACAAGAGAAGCCATCATAGTGAGAAATCCACACACCTCAATGAAGACTCAGCACAGCCAAAAATAAGTAAATAAATCTCTTTTCAAAAAAATTGAGGATGCCTACTTAAATATGAATTGTAGATATACAACAAATACTTTTTTAGTATAAGTATGTTCCATGCAATATTCATGACATTAGCTATACTAAAAAGGTATTTACTGGGTTGGCCAAAAAGTTCATTTCAATTTTCTGTAAAATGTTACGAAAAACCCCAACAAACGTTTTGGCCAACCCACTGTTGGGAAAGATTGAGGGCAGAAAGAGAAAGGGACAGCAGAGGATTAGATGGTTGGATGACATCACTGACTCAGTGGACATGAGTTGGAGCAAACTCCGGGAGATAGTGAAGGACAGGGAAGCCTGGTGTGCTGCAGTCCACAGGGTCTCAAAGAGAGGGAAACAGCTGACCAACTGAACAACAACAATGGTGTACATTCTACACCATGGATAAACCCTGAGAACACTGTGCTCCGTGAATGCTGCTGCTAAGTTGCTTCAGTCGTGTCCACCTCTGTGCAACCCCAGAGATGGCAGCCCACCAGGCTCCACCATCCCTGGGATTCTCCAGGCAAGAACACTGGAGTGGGTTGCCATTTCCTTCTCCAATGTATGAAAGTGAAAAGTCAAAGTGAAGTCGTTCAGTCGTGTCCAACCCTCAGCGACCCCATGGACTACAGCCTACCATGCTCCTTCGTCCATGGGATTTTCCAGGCAGGAGTAGTGGAGTGGGGTGCCATTGCCTTCTCCTGTGCTCCGTGAATAAATCTAATCAAAAAGGACAAACACTGTCTGATCCCACAGGAGGTCCCTAAAGGAGTCAGATCCACAGAGACAGGAAGTAGATGGTGAGGCCAGGGGCTGGGGAAGGAGGAAGGGGAATCAGTGTTTCATGAGGACAAGAGTTTCAGTTTGGGAAGATGAGAAAGTTCTGGAGGTGATGGTGGGGGTAGTTACACAACAATATGAATGTGTTTAATGTCACTGAGCTGTGTACTTAAAAATGGTTAAGATGGTGACTGTGTCATAAATATTTTATACCAATAAGATAATTAATAATGAATACATATATCATCCTTGAAAGAAAAGTTATGACCAACCTAGATAGCATATTCAAAAGCAGAGATATTACTTTGCCAACTAAGGTCTGTCTAGTCAAGGCTAGGGTTTTTCCTGTGGTCATGTATGGATATGAGAGTTGGACTGTGAAGAAGACTGAGCGCCGAAGAATTGATGGTTTTGAACTGTGGTGTTGGAGAAGACTCAAGAGTCCCTTGGACTGCAAGGAGATCCAACCAGTCCATTCTGATGATTAGTCTTGGGATTTCTTTGGAAGGAACGATGCTAAAGCTGAAACTCCAGTACTTTGGCCACCTCGTGTGAAGCGTTGACTCATTGGAAAAGACTCTGATGCTGGGAGGGATTGGGGGTAGGAAGAGAAGGGGACGACAGAGGATGAGTTGGCTGGATGGCATCACGGACTCGGTGGACGTGAGTCTGAATGAACTCCGGGAGTTGGTGATGGACAGGGAGGCCTGGCGTGCTGCGATTCGTGGGGTCGCAAAGAGTCAGACACAACTGAGCGACTGAACTGAACTGAACACATAGTTTATATCATCCAATAAAAATTTTTGACACATATTTCTTTCTGAAATGGTTAAGACTACACATTTTGTTTGTTTGTTTGGCCATGCCGGTGGGCAAGTGGGATCTTAGTTACCGGATCAGGGATCAAATGTGGATCCAAGCAGTGAAAGTGGAGTCCTGACTATTGCAACACCAGGTATTCCCAGGAATTCCCTATAAACTTAAAGTATGTATGCATGTGTGTGCTAAGTCGTGTCCAACTCTTTAACCCCATGGACCACAGCCCACCAGGCTTCCCTGTTCATAGGATTTCCCAGGCAAGAACCAACTGGAGTTGGTTGCCATTTTCTCCTCCAGGAAATTATGCATATAAAACAGTAAAGTATTTGTATCTGAAATTCAGATCCTATAGGTCATTCTATATTTTTATTTGCTAAATCTGGGCATCCTCATATAGGGAAGAAGTTGCACAATAAATGAGGGACTTGGTATAGAGGGGTCTGGCCTAGGCCAGAGTACAGATGGGGATACTGAGGCCCAGAGAGGGGCATACATCCAGTCTGTCCAAGGACAAGAATGCCACTTCTCTGGGTCCCCACCACCAAGGCCCTTCTGATTCAGTGCAAACTTCTCCCCCAGACCTTGAGCCAGTGGAGAAAAACCAGAGCTTCCTGCACAGACCTGACAGAGCTATGTTGCTGTTTAGTCACTCAGTTTTGTCCAACTCGTTTTGTCCACGGTGGGCCTGTGGACCGTAGCCCACCAGGCTCCTCTGTTCATGGGATTCTCCAGGCAAGAAACTGGAGTGGATTACCATTCCCCTCTCCAGGGGATCTTCCCGACCCATGGACTGAACCTGGGTCTCCTGCATTAGCAGGTGGATTCTTTACTGATGAGCCACCTGAGAACAACTAAAAAGAAGTATCAGGCTCTGCTGGGGGCAGAGTCCCCAAGAGGGTTGGGAAAGCCCCAAAGTGGCTAGCTGAGAAGGGAGAGGATCCACACCTTCCCACTAAATCGGTGGTCACTGAAGCCAGCAGCTGAACCGCTAGTCATCACTAGTGGGGAGGTGAAGTTTCTTCCTGGTGCCTGAGAGAATAGTTCCTGGTACTTGGCCCCAGAAGGCAAGCTGGGGAAGGGTGCCCCGTCTGCTAGAACTGCATGAAACATCTCCTTCTAATTAGCAAGTGACCTGAGCATGCACTGTGTGCTGCAGGCTTGATCTCCAGTTTACAGACAGGGGCATCAGCTTTCAATCCTATCATTAACAAACATTTACTGCACACTTATCCAAGTAGAATAATAATTAAGATTTATTGGGGCTTGCCAGGTAGCCCTAGTGGTAAAGAACCCACCTGCTAATGCAGGAGACTTAAGAGACGCAGATTCCATCCGTGGGCTGGGAAGATCCCCTGGTAAAGGAAATGGCAACCCACTCCAGTATTCTTGCCTGGAGAATCCCATGAACAGAGGAACCTGGCAGGCTACAGTACACAGACTCCCAAGGAGTTGGACACAACTGAAGTGACTTCAATGCACCCTGGTGGTCAAGTGGTTGAGACTCCATTCTTCCAATGCAGGGACTCGAGTTCCATCCCTGGTCAGGGAACTGGATCCTACATGCCGCAACTAAGGGTTTGAATGGCACAACTAAAGATCTCGAGTGCCGAAATGAAAATCAAAGATCCCATATGCCACAACTAAGACCCAGCATAGCCAAATAAATTAAATAAATATTTTTCTAAAATAAAATTTATAGAGCAGCTACTATGTTCCAAGTCACACACGGTAAGCATTTAACATAGTTAATTTCATTCACATGTTAGTTGTTATTTCTCACTTCTGCTTTCCAGATAAAGAAACTGAGGCAGAGGATTAACACTAGGGGATTGGAATCTGGGGATGTTGGACATTTGACCCAGACCTTCTCCCTGCCTAAGCAGTGGGGGTGACATTCATTCATTTCATCCTCATTCATTCTCCTCTGGGAAGATGTTGTCAGAAATGCAGAATCACAACCCACTGGAGACCAGAAGCATCAGAATTTGCCTTTAAATGTATTTATTCATACTTATTTATTTGTTTTGGGCTGTGCTGGGTTTTCCTTGCTGCATGTGGTCTTTCTCTAGTTGTGGAAATCAGGGGCTACTCTCTAGTTGACATTCGCTGGTTTCTCTGCCGTGGCTGCAGTCCATGGGGTCGCAAAGAGTTGGACACGACTGAGCAACCGAAACAACATTGGGGTGGCCTCTCTTGTTATAAAGTATGGGCTGTAGCATGCTCAGGCTTCAGTGGGTGTCGTTCTCGGGCTTAGTTACTCTAAGGCATATGGAATCTTCTGGGACAGAGATAGAACCTGTGCCCCCTGCACTGTCAGGCACTCTTAACCACTGGACTACCAGGGAAGTCCAGAATCTGCCTTTAAGCAAGCTCCCCATGGTATGTGAGTGCACTACAGCTGCAGGAGCACGCACTGAAATGTAACTGGAGTCTGACAGTCCTGGGTTTGAATCTTCCTTTTGCAAGGTGCAGGGATATGGACAAGTCTATCCAATACTTTGCAACCTTCTCTATAAATTAGTGAGAAATACCAGTACTTGTTTCCTAGGGGGTGTTTAGTCTAGGAATTGTCTTCATTTCCTTTTGCTTTTGTAACAAATCACTACAAACTTGGTGGCTTAAAACAGTGCAAATCTATTTTGACCATTCTGGAGGTCCAAAGACCCATATGGATCTCACCGGGCTAAAATCCAAATACAGTACAATCAAAGACTTTCCCAGTGGTTCAGTGGCTAAGACTCCCTGCTCCGAGTGCAGGGGGCCTGGGTTCCAACCCTGGTCAGGGAACTGGATCCGAGACACTGCAATAAAGAGTTCGCATGCCACAACAAAAGATCCCATGTGCTGAAACTAAGACCCAGCACAGCCAAACAAATAAATACATTTTTAGAAGAAATAAATACAGTATGGGCCGAATGGCATTCCTTCTAGAGGACTGCAAGGAGAATCAGTTTCCTTGCCTTTTCCAGTTCCTAGAAGCCACCTGCATTCCCTGGCTTGTGGCTCTTCCTCCATCTTCAAAGCTGCAACAGCATTCTGGGTTCTTCTCACATTATTGTCATCACATCTCCTCTGATTCTCCTGTTCTCCTTTTATAAGGACCCTGTAATTACATGTTGTTGTCCACCTCTTTGCAACCCCATGGGCTGCAGCACTCCAGGCTTCCCTGTCCTTCACTATCTCCCAGAGTTTGCTCAAACTCATGTCCATTGAGTCAGTGATGCCATCCAACCATTTCATCCTCTGTCGACTCCTTCTCCTCCTGCCCTCAGTCTTTTCCAGCATCAGAGTCTTTTCCAGTGAGTCAGCTCTTCGCATCAGGTGGTGGAGCTCCCAAGTATTGGAGCTTCAGCTCCAGCATCAGTGAATACTCAGGGTTGATTAGGTGGTGCTCATCTAAATAATCCAGGATCATCTCCTCATCTCAAGGTCCTTACTTTAATCACATCTGAAACATCCCTTTTGCACAAACGTTACCATGTTCACAGGTTATCAGGATCACGACATGGTCATCTTTAGGGTGAATGATGTACTCTGCATATAAGTTAAATAAACAGGGTGACAGTATACAGCCTTGACATACTCCTTTTCCTATTTAGAACCAGTCTGTTGTTCCATGTCCAGTTCTAACTGTTGCTTCCTGACCTGCATACAGATTTCTCAAGAGGCAGGTTAGATGGTCTTGTATTCCCATCTCTTTCAGAATTTTTCACAGTTTATTGTGATCCACACACGCTGGACTGGAAGAAACACAAGCTGGAATCAAGATTGCCGGGAGAAATATCAATAACCTCAGATATGCAGATGACACCACCCTTATGGCAGAAAGTGAAGAAGAACTAAAGAGCCTCTTGATGAAAGTGAAAGAGGAAANGTAAAGCAATTATCCTCCAGTTAAAACTCAATAAAGTAAAAAAATATTCATGGGAGAGAGGAAGTATGTGGCTCACAAGTGCTTATTCATTTCATTTCCAGGCCTTAGCATCGGATTAAAGGGTCAGGGCAGCCCAAAGGAGACAGCTGAAAAGCGTGTCAGACCTCTTACACAGGGCCGGGAGCAATTCCGAATCAGAGAAGGCAGGAGCAATCATGCTGGCCGTGAGCCCACCCTTATCTAAGAGCATTTGCACTTCAAATTCCTCAGTCTCTCACCCTGACTAACACCACGCTGCAGGGTGGGCAGGCTTCCCGCCTACCTCCTCCCCTGGACAGTAGGGAGAGCTGTGTCCTGGCCCAGCTCTGCTACAAAGTCTCAGTGGACCTCTGACTCCTTGGATGCAGCCGCCCCACCGCAAATGAGGCGCCTGAACTCCAAACCCGATTCCTCTCAACCCCAAATCCCAATCTGCTATCCCTGCAGGACACAAGTACACAATGAGGTGGCCGGAAGTGATGGTTGTGCTCCCCTCTGGGGCCACAGATGCATCAGATCCCCGGGACGAGACGCCACAAGCTCAAGAGGTTGCAGAACGGCATTGAGAGACAGTCTGCAGGTTCCCACTCCCCAAAGGAACAGAGCCGTGAACAGGTTTGAGGGAAGCCAGCTGTTCCCTGCAGCTGGTCCCACACTCTCCTGCACGTGTCCCTGAGAGAGGGGACAGGACCTAGAGGAGAATCACAAAGAAACACCACCTGGGCACCACCAGCTTCTCCTTCGTCCAGATATACCGAGGAGTCCTACAATACTAGCAGTTAGAGGAAGGAAGCTTTCACAGGGAACTCTACTCAACCTGATGTGGCAGCCTGAATGGGAGGGAGGTTTGGGGAGAATGGATACATGTATATATAAGGCTGGGTCCCTCCACTGTTCACCTCAAATGACCACAACACCATTAATCGGTTATGTGCTCAGTCATGTTTGACTCTTTGTGACTCCACAGACTGTAGCCCACCAGGCTCCTCTGTCCATGGAATTCTCCAGGTAAGAATACTGGAGTGAGTTAATTCCCTTCTCCAGGGGATCTTCCCAATCCAGGGATTGAACCCATGTCTCCTGCATTGGCAGGCAGATTCTTTACCAACAGCACCACCTGAGAAGCTGGTTAACTGACTGTACCCCAATACAAAATACAAAGTTTTTTTTTTTTTAAAAAGGGGGGAAGTTTTTGTTTGAGGGCTTCCCTGGTGGTTCAGGCAGTAAAGAATCTGCCTGCAACTCAGGAGACCCAGGTTCAATCTCTGGGTCGGGAAGATCCCCTGGAGAAGGAATTGGCAACCCACTCCAGTATTCTTGCCTGAAGAGTCCCATGGACAGAGAAGCCTGGCGGGCTACAGTCTATATGGTCACAAAGGGCTGGACAGGACTGAGCGACTTTCACTGTATCGTTCATGCTGTGTTGTCTTTCTGCAAAAGAACATGAATCGTGATCTTGTGATCCCTTCGCCAAGCCAGGCATCAGGCTTCCTGCACAGAGCTGCTGGGTAGGCGGCCCGTCATACCTGGGCTCACACAAGAAGGCTGTGTTCTCGCCATCTGCTCTCCACACGAGCCACTCCCGGAAGGACGGGTGGCAGAACATGCGGGTTTTGTCTCGCCGCTTGATGAGGAAGCAGGAGAGGGCATCCATCCTCTGCTGGAAGTCCTCCCAGCCCTGCTCCCCTTGGACATGGCCGGCGTTGATCGCCTGGAAGATTTGCTCATCCGTCATGGGGTGGAGGGACGCCAGGGCCACGTTTAAAATGGGAAGTGCTCTCTCGAAAGCAGACTGGGTCATGAACTTCATGTTGCACTGCAGCAGGTAGAGCTCGGACAGAGACACAGGCACCACCTTGTAGCTGGCGCTCTTGATGACCAGGTGTCCCCTTTGGAAGAGGTCCAAGGTGAGCTTGAGGTACAGGTAGGAGCCGAGGCTCCGCAGAACCAGGTGGCTGCTCACTTTGCCGATGAGGGCAGCATCGGCCTTGCCATTCAGCGAGATGTTGCTGAGGATGTCCTGGCTGCTGTGGACCCTGTGCTGGACGTAGGCGTGCAGGTCGCTGTGGATGTCCTTATTGTCCGGAAAGTCATCCAAGGACAGCTTGACAAATGGCAGCTCACTGACGATTTCCTGCAAAGGAACAGGGCCCCACAGGGTCATTCCATGGAGATTTCTTTTTCATGTCAGCTGCACTTCAAACCAGATCCCCGAGTTTTCTTTCAAGGAGGATTTTCATGGATTACAGGGACTCATTGTTTTATCTTAAAACATGTAATAGGATAAATTGAAGACAAAAAGCTTATGTGAAAGAAATGCCTGATGTGAGATTAAATCAGAAAAGGCTTTCCTGAGGCCCTTACCCGAGGATGCGGGGCCANTCATGGATTACAGGGACTCATTGTTTTATCTTAAAACATGTAATAGGATAAATTGAAGACAAAAAGCTTATGTGAAAGAAATGCCTGATGTGAGATTAAATCAGAAAAGGCTTTCCTGAGGCCCTTACCCGAGGATGCGGGGCCAAGTGAGATGGAAGAGCCTTGAGCTGACAGTGACAACCTGGCTGCACCAGCAGTGGGGCACTGAGACCCCCAGGTGACCTGATACCCAGAATCTTTACACAGTGCAACTGACGATACAACAAGGACAGACACCAACCACAACTGTGCCTCTAAGGCCACGGCCAGACACTGAGATCAGAGCGTCAAGATTCTCAGCCAGGCCGTAGAAACTGCCCCCAGGCTGGGCCCCGGGCACTGCTGTCATGAAGCTGTCAGACTTGCATATGGCCCACTATTTTGTTGTTGGTTTTTTTTTTTGGTAAACTTTTAAATTGAAGTGTGACATCCAGAGGTGCACAAATCCTAACTGCATGGTGTCATTCACTTTCTCAAAGCCAAATATACCTGTGGGGCCAGCAGGTAGACACAGAGCATTACCAGTTCCAGACACCCCATCCCTTTGCCATCCCACAGGTGACACTTTAACAGTAGAGGTGAATTTTGTCTTTTTTTTGGTTTAAACGTCCCATCGTCATTTCTGTAACATGTCCTCACTGGATGTGACAGCTGTAGGAGGCAGGCTGAAGGACTATCACCCCACTGTACATGGATGCTAACTGAGCCTCTGGAAACTCAACACAGCTCGAACGCAGAACACAGGATTCCTGCTCCCATGCTGCTGACCGCCACACTCTGCTCACTGGGAGAAAAGTGACTGAAAAGTGTATCAATCAAAGGTCTACAAAAACAAACACNTGGAGAAACAGTGGAAACAGTGTCAGACTTTATTTTGGGGGGCTCCAAAATCACTACAGATGGTGACTGCGGCCATGAAATTAAAAGACGCTTACTCCTTGGAAGAAAAGTTATGACCAACCTAGATAGCATATTCAAAAGCAGAGACATTACTTTCTCGACTAAGTCCGTCTAGTCAAGGCTATGGTTTTTCCTGTCATGTATGGATGTGAGAGTTGGACTGTGAAGAAGGCTGAGCACCGAAGAATTGATGCTTTTGAACTGTGATGTTGGAGAAGACTCAAGAGTCCCTTGGACTGCAAGGAGATCCAACCAGTCCATTCTGAAGGAGATCAACCCTGGGATTTCTTTGGAAGGAATGATGCTAAAGCTGAAACTCTAGTACTTTGGCCACCTCATGCGAAGAGTTGACTCATTGGAAAAGACTGATGCTGGGAAGGATTGGGGGCAGGAGGAGAAGGGGACGACAGAGGATGAGATGGCTGGATGGCTTCATGGACTCGATGAATGTGAGTCTGAGTGAACTCTGGGAGATGGTGATGGACGGGGAGGCCTGGTGTGCTGCAATTCATGGGGTTGCAAAGAGTCGGACACGACAGAGCGACTGAATTGAACTGAACTGATTCAACTGATCATGGGGGTTAAAATCTCGATCCAACAGAACTGAAGTCTTATTTTTCTAGAGGGCAACTAAATTGCCACATGAATACACAAAACAACCTCGACTCTTACTTTAGATCATACGCACACAAAAAGAAATCTTAAAATTTAAAAAAATGACATAAAAAAGAAATCTTAAAATTAATTGTATCCCTAAATGTAAAAACTAATCTATGAAGCTTTTTAAAGACAACATAGGAGTTTTTTGCTTTGCTTTTCTTTCTTTTTTTTTTTTTACAACTCTGAGATACCTTTTAACACAAAAATCAGAAGCTATGGAAAAACCAGGCGACCCAGAGCAAGTAATTTGATTTTTCCAGACCTTAGGTTACTCATCTGTAAAATGGGAATCCCAACAGTGTTTGATTTATAAACAGAGCTGCTGCGAAGATTGCAAAGATGACACATAGAATATGGCATGTGAAGAGCACTCAGTAAGGGACTTCCCTGGAAGTCCAGTCGCTAAGAGTCTGCACTGTCAATGCAGGAGGTGCAGGTTCAATCTCTGGTCAGGGAACTAAGATCCCACACACTGTATGGCATGGCCAAAAGATTTTTTTTTTTTTTAAAGAATATGGACACACAAAAGCACTCAGCAAATATTACCAATGATTTTTATAAGAGGGAAGTGCTTGGGGAACTCAGAATAGACTACAACCAGTATGAAAATGTAGTCAGGGAGGGCTTCCTGGAGGAAGAAGATTTCTTTAGAGAGATTGGGTAGAGGTCTCTTCCAGTAGAGATGAATACCTGGACAAAAGTCTGGAGGTAATAAGGCAAGAATAGTTCCAAGTAGCTAAGGGAGAGTGGGCAAAATGGGTGGAGAAAAGAGTTGAGGCTTTTAAGAATCCCGGGAACCTCCTAATCTTCAATGTACAGACAAAGTAATCTGATAGCATTTTACTCTCAGGGAAGTAGGGGTGGGTCTCTAGCATTTTCTGACTGTGCGATTTGGGGCCAGTCTCTTTATCTTCATTTGAGACTATAAGGAATATGACCCTTTATTTCACAGTGCGAAACTGGAATTTTCAGTATCAAATATTTAGAAAAGATGATAATGGTAACCCAATGAACAGTGCGTTATTCTATTAGTTAGCTATTGCTGCCTAACAAATTACCCCAGAATTTAGTTGCTTAAAACAACAAACAAGGCTCCCCTTGTGGTCCAGTGGTTAAGAATCCACTTGCTAATGCAGGGGACACGGGTTCAATCCCTGGTATAGGAAGATTCAACATGCCACAGAGCGCCTAAGCCCATGTACCACAGCTACTGAGCCTATGGTTTAGAGTCTTGCGGCCATAACTACTGAAGCCTGAGCACTAAGCTCCTGGGCTCCCCAACAAGAGAAGCCGCCCAGTGGGAAGTCCGAGCACCACAGCTAGAGAGCTGCCCCTGCTCACTGCAACTAGAGAAAGCCTGCATGCAGCAGCAAAGACCTGACACAGCCAAAAACACATTAATTATTTTTAAAAATTAAAAAACTACAACAACAAAATCACTAGGATTTCCCTGGTGGTCCAGTGACTAAGACCTCACATTCCCAATGCAGGGGCCGTGGGTTTGATCCCTGGTCAGGGACCTAGGGATCCCACATAACACAACCAAAAAAATAAATAAAAGATTCCACATTTTGCAACTAAGATCCAGGTCAGCCAAATAAATACATATTTTTAAAAAACAGAAAACATTTATTGTTGTTGCTCAGTTGCTAAGTTGTGTCCTGCTCTTTGAGACCTCATGGACTGCAGCACGCCAGGCTTCCCTGTCCTTCACCATCTCCTGGAGCTCGCTCAAACTCATGTCCATTGAGTCAATGATGCCATCCAACCATCTCATCCTCTGTTGTTGCCTTCTCTTGCTTTCAATCTTTCCCAGAATTAGGGTCTTTTCCAGTGAGTCAGCTCTTCACATCAGGTGGCCAATTGGAATTTCAGTTTCAGCATCAGTCCTTCCAATGAATATTCAGGGTTGATTTCCTTTAGGATTGATTGGTTTGATCTCCTTGCAGTCCAAAGGACTCTCAAGAGAGTTTTCTTCAGCACCGCAATTTGAAAGCATCTGATCTTTGGCACTCAGCCTTCTTTATGGTCCAACTCTCACATCCATACATGACTACTGGAAAAACCATAGCTTTGACTATATGGACCTTTGGCAGCAAACATTTATTATCCTATGCAGATTCATAGAGTGTCAGGGGATGTTCTGGCTCAAGATCTCTATGAGACTGATGCAGCCAGGACTGCATCATCTGAAGGCTCAGATAAGGCTGGAGGAGCCTCTTCCATGGCAGCTCCCTCCCATGGCTGTTGACTGGAGGCCTCAGCTCCTCATCACAGGGCCCTCTCCGTATCACCGCTCGGGCACCCTCACAACGTGGCGGCTGGCTTCTCCCAGACGGACTCATTCAAAAGCGAGAGCATAGGGCCTTCCCTGATGGTCCAGTGGTTAAGAATCTGCTTTCCAATGCAAGGGACATAGGTTCAAGCCCTAGTCAGAGAACTAAGGTCCCACATGCTGCAGAGCAACTAAGACACTGAGCTGCAATCAGCCACAGCTAAGACGTGACACAGACAAAAATAAATAAGTAAAACAAAATCGAGAGCATGAAGGAAAATACAATGTCTTTTATGATCTAGTCTCAAAGTTGCACACTACCACTTCTACCCTACTCCATTTGTTAAATGTGAGTCACTAAGTCCAGCCCACATTCAATTGTAGGGGAATTAGTTTCTACCTTTGGAAAGTAGGAGTGTCAAAGACTTTATGAACATATTTATTTTGTTTGTATCTGGCCGTGCTGTGCCACATGTGGGATTTTAGTTCCACAACCAGGGATGGAACCTGTGTCCCCTGCGGTAAAAGTGCAGAGTCCTAACCATTGGACCACCAGGGAAGTCCTGGACACATTTTTAAACCACCAAAATCCTACACCTACAGTCAACAATTTTTAAAAACTTATTTTTGTTTATTTGGCCGTGGTTGCTCCTAGTTGTGGCACGCAGAATCTTAAATCTTACTTGCAGCATGTGGGATCTGGTTTCCTGAAAGTGAAAGTGAGAGTCACTCAGTCCTGTCTGACTCTTTGTGGCCCATGACTATACAGTCCGTGGAATTCTCCAGGCCAGAATACTGGAGTGGGTAACCTTTCCCTTCTCCAGGGGATCTTCCCAACCCAGGGATTGAACCCAGGTCTCCCACATTGCAGGTGGATTCTTTTCTCCAGGCCAGAATACTGGAGTGGGTAATCTTTCCCTTCTCCAGGGGATCTTCCCAACCCAGAGATTGAACCCAGGTCTCCCACATTGCAGGTGGATTCTTTACCAGCTGAGACACAAGGGAAGGCCAAGAATACTGGAGTGGGTAGCCTATCCCTTCTGCAGGAGATCTTCCCGACCCAGGAATCGAACTGGGGTCTCCTGCATTGCAGGCAGATTCTTTACCAACTGAGCTATCAAGGAAGCCCAGGGAAATTTCCTGACCAGGGCTCTAACCCAGGACCCTGGCGTGGGGAGCCCAGAATCTGAGCCACTGGACTACCAGGAAAGTCGCTGACAACAGTTAATATTTTTGCATATGTGCTTTATATTCATGTTAATATATATACATTTGCTTTTAAACATTTGAAAGTAAGTTTCATACATCCATCATCACACGTCACCCTAAATACTAAATACTTTGTCACCCGAAGTACTAAATACTTTGTCACACTAAATACTTTGACATTTCCCAAGAATAGGGACATTGAATTATATGCTACTTTTACCACACAAAGAAAATTCATATTTATCTCATGATGTTATTTAGTATTCAGTCCATTTCCAATTTTCTTCATTGTTCTATGAAGTTTTTGCAGCTTCTTCTTTTGAACTGGGATCAAATGTTCATGCACTGCAAGTAAAGATTACATTATCTAGTCCATTTTGATGAAAATCTTGTTTATTTTTCACAACTTTGACTTTCTTGAGCAACCAGATAAGCTGGTTTGAAGAAAGTCTCACATTCTGGATTTGTCTATTTCCTTGTCAGGCTGTTTGTTTTTTTTTTTCTTTTTTTAAGTTTGAGTCTGCCACAAAGCATGTGGGATCTTAGTTCCCTGACAAGGGACTGAAGTTGCAGCCCCTGCAGTGGAAGTGAGGAGTCTTAACCACTGGACCACCATGGAATTCCCATAAGCCTGTTTTATTGTTTCTCTATCCTTTGTAATTTTCATGAATTTAGACCTAGAGGCTTAATGCAATTGTCTTTTACATTAAAATGTTATTTTCTATCGTAAAAGTCAAAGAACCCCATTAAAGAGAGTTGAGAAACAGGAGAAAAGTCCCCTATAACCCCCCCAACCCTAAATAACCAGTGTTAGAATTCTTCGCTTCTTCCTTGTTTTTTTCCACAGCATGTTTTCTACCTATTGTAAACCAGTGGGCAGACAGCATCATCTATTGCATTTAAAATTTTTATTTACTTATTTGTGGATTTATGACTGTGTTAGGTCTTTGCTGCTGTGCTCGGGCTTTCTTTAGTTGTGGTGTGCTGACTTCTCATCACAGTGGCTTCTCTTGTTGGGGAGCATAGGTCTTAGGGCTTGGGGGCTTCAATAGTTGGAGCAAGCAGGCTTAGTAGTGGTTGCACACAGGATTAGTCACCCTGTAGCATGTGGAATCTTCTCAGACCAGGGCTCAAACCTGTGTCCTCTGCATTGACAAGTGGATTCTTAACCACTGGACCACTAAGGAAGTCCCAACCATTGCATTTTTACTCAACACTGTAGTGTAGTGGGAAGCCTTCAGATTGGACCCCAGTGATTTCCACCTCCTGACATTCACATTATTTTGATTGTGAAGTCTCCACCCACATTAAGGGAAAGTCTCTGTGAGACCAATAGCAAATGTTAGAAATGATGGTATGTTAAGTCTGATACTGGGTTATAAAAAGACTGTGGCTTCCTTCTCAGGCACTCCTCTCCCCCCGCCTTTTAATTCTTTAAAATTGTCTTGGTTGCACTGGGTTTCAGTTTTGGCATGCTGTATCTTTCGTCCTTTTCACTATGGTGCATCAGCTTCTCTCCAGTTGTGGCTCTTGGGTTTATCTGCCCTGTGGCATGTGGGATCTTATTTCCCCAACCAGGGATTGAACGCTTGTTCCCTTCATTGGAAGACGGATTCTTAACCACTGGAACACTAGGGAAATCCCACTCCACTCTTGCTCACTCCCTCCCTCTCACTCCCTTTTATTACCCACACAGGTCACACACACTGGAGGAATCCAGCCGCCATGTTATGATGACCCTCAAGTGGTGTATAGAAAGGTCTATACAGGGAGGACCTAAGGCCTCTGATCAATAGCAATCAAGGCACTATGGCCTGCTAACAACCATTTGAGTGAGCTTGGAAGCAGCTCCTCCCTCAGTGGAGCCTTCAGATGTGGCCATAGCTCCAGACAACGCTGACTTCAACATATCCTGAGAGCCTTAAGCCAGAACTGCCCAGCTAAGCCATTCCTGATTTCTGATGAACAGACATTTTGAGATAATGGTTGGTCTTTTAAGTTGGTAAATTTGGGGACTGCTTGTTATGCAGCAACTACTAACTTATACATCTCCTGAAGAATTTCCCCCTGGCTACAAATTAATTCACCAGACCACAGCTCCTTGCGGCTATAGACTGTTCAATAGAGTGGATGATAAAACCACACATTACTCGCTCTCAGCAGAAGGTCCACTCTCCCCTTTGCCCACCCTGCTCTGGGCACAGTGCTCTGTGAAATAAGCTACCACCTCAGGGCCTTTACCTTTGCTGTTCCTTCTGCCTGGAATGCTCTTCTCCCAGATACCTCCATGGTTTTGCCCCTTGTCTCCTTCAGACATTTGTATTCAAATGTCAGACCTCACTAGTCTATCTGAAAGAGAATTCCAATTGCTCTATGTTTTTTTTTTTTTAATATGTATTTACTTATTTGGCTGCATGGGGTCTTAGTTGCGGCAAGCCATCTTCATTGCATCATGCAGCATCTTTCATTGCAGCACATGGACTCTGCAGCTGCTGTGCTCAGGCTTAGTAGTTGCAGCTCATGGGCTTAGTTGCCCTGTTACATGTGAGATCTTAGATCCCTGACCAAGGATGGAACCCAAGTACCCTACATTGCAAGGTGGGTTCTTAACCACTGGACTACTAGAGAAGTCCCTCCCGTCACTCTTGATTCGCTCCCCCTACTTTATTTTCTTTCACAGGAGTTATCACTACCTGTCACTATATACTTATTTAATAGCTGTATCCCTAATTGACTGTGAGCCCCTTGAGGGCAGGATCCCATCAGTCTTATTCTCTGTTGTGACTGTGCTGGAATGACACACAGCAGATGTTCAGTAAATGTTCTGGGCATAACTGCTCTTGCACTCAATCACGCAGAGAAAATACAGCCATGAGAATTCCAATCTAAATGTGTGCACACATGCATGTTTTTTTTTGGCTAGAGTATTTGGGGTGGGGGGCTTCCCTGGTGGCCTATATGGTAAAGAATCTGCCTACAGTGCAGAAGCTCTGGGTTCGATTCCTGGGTTGGGAAGATCCCCTGGAGAACAGAATGGCAACCCACTCCAGTGTTCTTGCCTGGAAAATCCCATGGACAGAGAAGCCTGGTGGGCTATAGCCCATGGGGTCACAAAGAGTCAGTCAGATATGACTGAGTAACCAACATAATTTTTTAAAAATAATTTTATGTATTTATTTTGGCTGTGCTCATTCTTCGTTTCTGCACAGGCTTTTCTCCAGCTGTGACTAGCAGCGGCTTCTCTAGTAGTGCGGGGGCTTCTCATTATGGTGGCTCCTCTTGCTGTGGAGCACAGGCTCTAGGGCGTGTGGGCT
This sequence comes from Neotragus pygmaeus, assembly GCA_006410875.1. Lineage (NCBI taxonomy): Eukaryota > Metazoa > Chordata > Mammalia > Artiodactyla > Bovidae > Neotragus > Neotragus pygmaeus. The sequence continues at coordinate 807,083 of SJYV01031739.1, read as the reverse complement.
CAGTAGTTGCAGTTCCCAGCTCTAGAGTTCAGGTTTAGTAGTTGTGGCGCGTGGGCTTAGTTGCTCTGAGGCATGTGGGATCTTCGCAGACCAGGGATCAAACCAGTTTCCTGCATTGGCAGGCAGATTCCTTACCACTGAACCAAAAGGGAAACCCCACCAGAATATTTTATCATTTACTTTTTAAATGATTTTCTTCAATGTGAACTAAAGTCTTTACTGAATTTGTTACAATATCTTTTCTGCTTTTACGTTTTGGTTTTCTGGCCCCAAAGCATGTGGGATCTGGGGCTTCCCAGGTGGTGCTAGTGGTAAAGAACCTGCCTGCCAATGAGGGGGATGCAAGACAGGCAGATTCTATCCCTAGGTCAGGAAGATCTGCTGGAGTAGGAAATGACAACCTGCTCCAGTATTCTTGCCTGGAAAATTCCATGGCCAGAGCAGCCTGGTGGGCTACAATCCATTGGGCCACAAAAAATATGACACAATTGAGCAATTCAGCACAGCACATGTCTTATCTTAGCACCCTGACCACAGATTGAATCTGCAGCCCCTGAATTGGAAGGCAAAGTCTTAACCATTGGACTGACAGGGAAGTCCGTTTTCTGGAGTATTTTAAAAAATATCTGATAAAAATGGTTCATATAAAAATTTTTAATAAAAATGAAAACCTATCTGAGATGTTATTTCACCCACAAATATCTCAGAAAATATCTCTAGCTGAAAAAAAATTTATTTTTAAACATTACTACAATGTCATTACCATTCTTAACAAAATCAACAATAGCTCCTTTATATCATCTAACACTTGGATCCAATCAAATTTCCCTGGTGGTCTCAAGCAAGCCCTTTTCTTGTGTTGGATTCTTATTTGATGTTACAAACTGCGACCACCCTCCCATCCCCTCAACCCTGATTCCCGCTTAATTTTTCTCCATACCACTAACACCATCCACTCCACCATAGATTTTTTATTTTCTGGCTCTCTCCTCCAATCAAAAGGATCACGAGTTCTTTGAGACAAAGGATTTTGTTTTCTTCACTGCTGGTACAGAACAGACTCTCAAGAACTGTTCTTAAAGAAGTAAATCTGCAGTCCATGGGGTAGCAAAGAGTCGACTGAACAATAACAAAATCATGATAACGTCCGCGATTTATTCAGATATTTCGAATTGCAGCATCGTCCTCACGACCTCCTATGAAGCCGGTGCTATTCGTATCCTCATTTCATAGCTAGGAAAATAAAGTTCAGGAAGGTTAAAGTTTGGGCTGCACTTCATTGAACTCCGTCAGCGCTCTGAGGATAATCTCCGATCTCTTTAAGTTAAACCCCTCGGTGATCCGCCATCGAGGGTACCCAAGTCCTAGCTCTGTGAGACCCATTCTCTTCATTTTTTCCCACATTGTGTTTCTTGAGGACTACTGGCGCTGACCACGTGGCTGGGTCGTGGGGACTTTGCCCCCACACAGAGTTGGGATTTTTTCACGTGACCGCTGGGTAGCCAGGGAAGGTTCTTGAGTAAGTAGGACAGGGCCAGCGCTTTATGCGCGGGGTCCTCAGCCTGTCCCTCTCCCTCTTGTCTCTCCTTGGGGAACGCGGTGGAAGGCGCTCAAGCACAACTTCCCTCTGGAAGCACCGTCGTTGCCCCTGGCAACAGAATCCCGACGAACCACCGAGACGCGCCCCGAGAGTGCAGAGTGGTCACTTTGGGCCAGCAAGACGCAGAGATCTAGAGAGGCACGCTGCGCCGATTGTCACGTGGACTGCCCTCGCGAAGGCGGGACTTCCGGCGGCGGCGTATTTTTTTTCCGGTTGTTGGCTTCTGCTGGCCCCTCCCGTACTGGGCCCTGCGCCCCCCCTACCCCCCCCTCAAAAGGTAACAGACTGTGACAAAAAATAAAATCTGAGTGAGGGTCGAGAAGAGAGTTTGAGCTGAGATTTAGGGGTCATTTCTCCTAAGAGCTTTGATTCAGAACAGAGACTATTTCCTGAAGAAATGAATAAAACAGACCTTTTGACTTGGGGAGAAAATTTAAAAGTACTAAAGGACAATGAACCATCTCAACTTTTCAGATAAAGGTGAAGTATGGGAATGGGACAGAAACAACAAAAATGATTGACAAGTGTATTAAGTCTGGCTAAAATAAAAAAANGGAACTTCAGATTGTGTAGGGTTGTAGCGGCAAGTATCCTGAGCCTGGGGTAGGGGGTGGACCGCGCTCTGAGAGACAAATCCGCTGCAAGCCCGTTCTCAGACCGAGACCCAAGGCAGAGGGGCGAGGCGGGAGGGGGAGGGCCGGGCTCTGTGGGCGCTCCTCCTGGAGCGGAGACTGGAATTTCCGATGACTCGTCTGCTCTCCGCCTGCATCTAGGATTCTTGCTCTCAGATGCGCTCACGCACCCAGTTACATGCGGTGAGCAGAAAGAGCCCCGAAGATACGTGTAAAGACTATTGGGAAGCAAAGCACTTCCTGCAGGGCGAGGCCTGGGACCTGGGTCCACCAGGCTCCCCACCTGAAAGTGAGAGGAACGAAGTTCCTGAAACCCTCCCAGACCCGGATCCGAGCGCCGACGGGGCCCTGCCACCTGGGGGCGCCGCTGGCCCCGAAGTACCCGGAGCTTTCCCGCCGCTACCGAGGAGGTGACCCCGCCCCGCCCGCTCTGACCCTCCGTTAGAGGCTGATCTGCAAACAGGGAAGCTCTTGCTTTAAAGCGAGCCGACCTAGCGCTATAAGGGATGACCCAACTCTGAGCGCGCCTGACCCTGCGCTAACAGGCGTGACCCTGCACTGACCCGGACCGATCCACGCTAACGTGCTAAGGGGATGTGCTTGGGCTAACCCGGCTGGCTCTGTGTTCTCGCTCGCAAGGCTTTTCCGCACAGATAAGCCCAGTTCTTGTCGTAGGTCCCCAAGCTCTGGCACCGAAACTGAACTCCTCATCCTCACCCCCACCTTCACACCGGTCGCTGCTCCATCCTTTCTCCCTCTGGCACAACATTTGAAGAGAAGGCTGGGCTTGCCATAAAGGTGGTGGAGTGTTGGAAGGAGAACTTCCTTAAGAAGCTGATTCTGTAGAGGCTGGGGCATCTTGGGGGCCAGGGCTACGTGTGCCTTCCTGTGTCTATGCTTCCACCCTGCCCCCACCTCTCTGTCTACACTGGCAGCTCTAGCTTGTGGCAACTCCATCCTCTGTGGGCCCAGTGTTGCTCTCTGTGAAATGAAACGAGCTTACCACCAGGCCATCCCTCATTTGCTGAAATGTCCTTCCATATCCACTCATCAGTCTCAATTCATTTCAGCAAGTCTCTTATTACCTGCTTTGTGCTTGAGGATACGGTGGTGAGCAAAACAGATGTTGTTCCTGGCCTTAAGGTGATGATGATCTAGGGGGGAGAGGAAGAAGCAGACACGAGCATATCTAATTAAAACTGTAACATGGGCTCTGAAGGCAGGAGACGGGGCTTTGAGAGAGACTAGCTGGAGGATATAATTTAGGAGGTGAATCACTTCCCCACTCTGGCAGGCTGCAACGTGTTGGGGAGACTGACCACCACCCAAAACTCCAGCCTGTTTGATGCCTATCAACAGAGCTTTGACCATTGGGTTACCAGTCACTGCATTAGCAGGGAGCCATGGTCCCCTTCTGCTGTGCCATTGTCCATCCCAGAGAATTCCTTTCATTCCACCAAGAGGGATTCACCCTTCTTTCTTATATTCAGGGAATCTTCAAACTCGTTTTCCTCTCCCCTGGTCCTTGGAGTTGGAAGAGGCAGTCTACCCTTCAAGAGCCGCTATGGAAGCCAGGCCAACTTTGAGATACAAGATCCCTTTGCTTCTGAGATCTTTTTACCCATCACAGTCATCTGGCATAATACATTGTTGTTCATTAGAATGATTCTAGATGTCTATGATTCTACCCTTTATAAGTCCAAGAGTCAGTGATTCTAAGGTTCATGTATTTGATTGTCTCTTCTCCCCCTTTCTATTAATACCTGGTTCACCCTTAGCTCAGGGGTCACTTCTTCCAGGAAGCCTTCCACCCCTACCGCCAAGGCTGGTGTTAGATCCTGTCCCCAGGACTTCTGCAGGACCTGGTGCTTTTAACTAACTTATTGTAGAGTGTTTTCTACGCATGGTTCTACCTCCCTTACCAGCCTGGGAGCTCCCTGAGGGCAGGAGCTGAGTCCAATGCCTCACCGTGTTCTCAGCGCATGACACAGGCCTGGCACCTGAGTGAATGAATCAACCGCCTGCCTGTGGAAGTGCCCCCAGAGTGCGCCACGTTGCTCGAAGTCAAGTGGGCTTAATGTTACTCAGAAGTTTGACCTTTAATAGAGCAGTGATGGTGTTTGGTGCCCTGTGTGGTGGGGGAGAGGGAGTGGGCACAACAGTATCCAGAGCAGGGCCTGGGGGCCTGTGAGCCCCACAGTAGCAAGATAACCCGAAGAGAGAAAGGCGGCAGGGACTTCAGCTCAGCTCAGCTCCATTCTCTTCTCCCTTCTGAAGGGAGCTTGAGCTGGCAGGAGCTTGACCTCTCCCACTGTTTCCACGCTCCCATGGTGCAGCAGCTGTCGGGGCAGGTCTGAGCTTCCAGAGCTACACGGAGAAGAGAAGTGCTCCCAGTCCGAGGGCAGAGGCTTCCCTTGCCTGGTGTGAGTGAGGGTGAGGGAGGGGCGGGAGAGAGGGGCGTGGGCAGAGGGGGTGGCTTTCAAGGGTATGGGACAAAGAAGCTGACTCAGCTGGGACCTGCAGAAGGCATCTTTCGTCGGACTCATCTTGTTTTGAACTCCTTCTAGTCTCATCTGGCTACACAGTCGACAGAGACCTAGAGGCCAAATGTATTGATTGGAAATCCAGACTGAACAGAAACAATCTCAAGAGAAGGGAACTTGAGCCCCCAGTGTGGGAACACACTAGTTCCTCACCCTCGCCCGCTCCATTTTCCCTAAGTGTGCACACACTGTGTGGGCCGGGACCAGGTTAGAAGGGAGTAGGGCTGAATCAAACAGACAGTTCCCTGGGCACGCCTCTACCTCCCATGCAGCAAACACTTACTAGTCCTACCATGGCTGATCATTCCTGAAGTGGGCCCACTCTAGGGGTGGGTGTAGGCTGGGGGACAGAAGGAAATTTATCCAATGTTCTACTCCTGAGGAAGCTCACAGTCTAATGTTGGTATCACCTGGTGCTTCAATTCGAGGGCAAGGGGGTTCTGGGATGGGGAGGAGACCTAGGAAGACTTCCTGTAAGAAGTGGCATTTGAGCTGGGACTTGAAGGTTTGGGAGCATTTGGAGAGCAGAAGTTTGAGGGGAAGGCATCTGGGGCATTCCATCCTTCATGAGCAAGGGGATTTAGGAGAACTAAGACTGAGTCTAGAGTTAACTCAAGCCAAGAGGGCCACCCTGTACTCTTCCTGGATCTACAAAGACTACTCTCTGTATATAAAAGGTCTTCAAAGTTTTAGTAGTTTAACAGATGAAGATTGTTTTTATTCGTCTCATAATCCAAATGTTGGATCAGTGGATGTGGCAGTAGGGCAGGGCTTCCCTCTAGGGACTCTATTACTCTCTAGAGGAGCTGTTCTTATTTTTGTGTGTGTCATGGATCCCATTGGCAGGCTGATTAAGCCAATGGACCCCTAAGAATAAAAATGTTCAATACATAAAATCCAATTCATGGGACCATAAAATAAATCAATTATATTGAAATTCTAGTATCAAAGTATTAAGAGTTTTTATATAATAGGATGGAATATAACAAGTTAAACAGAAGACAGCAAAAGGATTAATAGTACAATTTCAACATGTTTTCAGTGTAAATGATCTTTTGATATTTCAGCAGCCACTTGACATGATATAGAAAAATATATGGGTGGCCTAGTTACAGGTATGGGGAATACCACTGGGATTTGTTGCCTTTCTTTGCAGTTGAATAGAATATTGAATCTTAGTTTGGAGGTTCTGTAACAATAAAGATAAAAATTTTCTCATCCAAATATATGAAGCTGCCACATAGCAAGTTCATCGACCCTCTGGGGATTATGTACCCCAGTTCTAGTGGCTCGGCATCCTCCCCTGGATCTTCTAAACTCATCAGAGGAGGAAAGAGAGCTGAGGNTCCCGCCGTACAGGGGGCAAAACTCTTAGCAAGGGAGAAACACGCCCAGAGGTGCACAGGAGCGGATGGACTCTGTGGTGCAGTCGCTCAGTCGTGTCCGACTCTTTGCGACCCCATGGACTGCAGCACGCCAGGCCTCCCTGTCCTTCGCTGTCTCCCAGAGTTGCTCAAACTTACTTCCGTTAATTCGGTGATGGACTCTGTGCACCTAAAATTAATATAATCACGGGGCTTTCGCTTAAAAAGCATAGCAATATAACACTTCTTTTGGACAAACCTTAAGCTCTGGTGAACACCGGTCTTGGCCCCCAGGGCCTTGGGGCCCAGGGGGCATCTACCCTAAAATCCAGGTGGCCAGACCCTGCCTGACAAGCCCTCTGCACTCTGAGGTCATGGGGCTTCAGAACAAGCAGGCTGGACCCTGAGTTGCCCAAGGCTCTAGGGCTGACCGCGGCCGCAGACCCCGGGTCCACAGCCCAGCCGGTGCCCCCGAGTTCTGCGTAGGGGACTGTTCCTCGAGAGAGAACTCGCCAGCCTGCACTCAGCCGAGCTGCTCTGGCCTGGGGTGGCTTGGCGGTGGCCAAATGCCAGGGGCCTGAGAATGAGTTTGCAGGCGCACCTGCGGGCCTGGCCTCCCAGCTGCTGTCCACCCGCCTGCCCTGCTTCCCCGGTCCCCCTGCTTCCCAGAGCAGAGGGCCCCAGGCCTGAACTCGTGAAGAAAGAGGGAAAGGCCTGGAGAGAGGCCCGTGAGTTTGTGAGGACCTGTCCAGCCACACTGGGCCCGATGCTCAGCAAGGCTCCTGGCTGACACTGCCTCGAAGTCTTCGTCCTTCTCAACCTGTAAACGAGAGGCCACATTTTTGCCTTGACTGGGCCACAGGACTGTGTGGCTGGAGCTGCGGGGACCCGGGCACCCCGTGGGCAGCGAGAGCAGAGGGAGACTCGGTTCCCAGGAAGATGTCAAAGCGGAGAGCCACCCTCCTGCGGTAGGTGCAGGGGGCCTCAGGCCCCCCCAGGCCTGGCCGGCGTCCCTGCGCTTCCAGGATGGACGAGCGGAGGGCCTGTCACTCACCCCGAGGTCTCGGCCTCCCTGGCCTCAAGCTCCCCCTGCCTGACCCGGCTGGCAGCGCCCGGCGGGGTGCGGGGTCAGCGCTCGGTGGGAAGGTTAAACAAGCAGACGCGGAGGCGGCGGGGGCTCTGCTAGCGGGGGAGGCCCGNGGGGGGGGGGGGGGGGAGGGTGAGTGGCGTTGTGAGGGGCTGTGGAAGGTCTGGGAGGAGAAGGGAGGCAGGTGGATGGAGGTGTGGACCTGGGGGACTCCGACTAGAAGGAGATGGGGATCCTCCTCGTGGGTGATCGCTGAATGGCCTGAAAGCCGCGGAGGGAGACGTGGGAGGGGAGGGGAGGGGAGATGGCCTGCACCTCCAGGCCTCTGTAACTTGACTGGGGAGAACTTGAAGAGAGGGGCCTGGGGCCACACTGGAGACTCCGTAGGGAAGTGTGAGGGGCCAGTCCTGAGCAGAAGATAGTGATGAGCTGGAGAGGCAAGGTGGATGGGCTGAGAAGGCTCCACTGTGGGGAGGGATGAGCAGAAGGAGTCTAGAAGAAGCTGGGATTCCTACAGGGAGCTACAGAGAGGGCTTGGGGGCCTGAGGGGGTTTAGGATGGGGAGTGACTTAAGAAAGTTGTCAGCCTGGGGAGGGGTCTATGAGGCATAATGGAAGGGATTGTGAAGAGGTGGGGGCTGGGAGAAGAGACTGGGTGGCTGGCAGTAAGGGTTGGTGAGGGAATCCTGAGGCAGTGGGCGTGGGTGAGGGAGAGTGGGTGCATGGTAAGGACATCCAGGCATCTGTAGTGAGGCTTAGGGGTTCCCTGGGGTTCTTGGGAAGGGATCACTGAGGGGGGTGAAGGAGGCCCATAAGGGCCAGATCTGTGAGTCAGGGAGGAAAGTGCAGGTCCCCGGAGCCTGGGGGTAGGGGGTGGGGAGGAGGAGCCCTTTAAAGGGGCCCAGGGACAGTCGTGGGCCAAACAAGGGAGTCCAATCATTTGTCCATCAAGTAGTGAGTGGAGGTGGGAGCTGGAGCAGCTGGGACTGTGTGTGACTGGAAGGAGGTGAGGGCTGATGGTTTTGTCAGACTGGAAGCCTGTAAGGAGAGGGGAGGGAAGTCATGTGGAAATTTGGGCTTCTGTGATGCTCCTGGAGATGCAGGATGTGTGTCCAGCTAACTGCCATGGCATGAGAATCCCTGCCCTCTCAGGGCTCCCCTTCCTGTAAGGGGAGGTAGACAAGTAAGCCAGTACATAAATGACGGAAAGTTGGCCATGAAGGAAAAAAAACAAGGTTGAGATTGCCAGCAATGCTGGGGACTGTTAGGTGGTCTGAGAATGTCTCTCTAAGAAGGGGAAGTTTGAGCTCAGATTTAGCCGTGTGGAAATCAACCCATACCACACACATGCATGCACTGTTGAAGTGGCCCCTGTCCATCCCAGGAAGAATACTCCCCCAGAAAGCAGCGTGCGAAGGTCCTGTGGTGGAAGAACAGCAGAGCAGAGATGGGAGCAAATGGGGGAAAGGGGCAGCTCGTGCAGGGCCTGTGTTTGCAACAGGGTTTTGTCGTTCTTGGGGTGAGAGGGATGTGTATGTAGAGGAGTGACTGGGTTTTAGAATAACCCCTGCCAGGATGAGCCATGAAGGGAGAAGGGGGTAGTGAAAGGTTTGGGAAATGGTGCCTTTATGGAATGGTGGGGCTCTGGCAGAGCTATCCATACGTGACTTGTCTGTTCTTCAGCCTGAAATTTTCAGCTGTGGACAGGGTGGGCAAGAGGATCAGGGATCAGAAAAGAGGGCTACCCTAGGTGTCTGAGCAGAGAGGGGGACCGGGGTGGGGGGTGCAGCAAGGCCATCAACGCAGATTCTTGGCTCCCTCTTGAGATATAGCATAGATGATTCAAGCTCCCAAAGGGAGAGTCCTGGGAAGGAGAGCAAGGCAGAGTCAGACCTGGGTGGAAGGCAGGACTCTGCTAAAATGAGGAGGAGGCCAGGTCATTTCCCAGCTGGGTCAGGGCTGGAGGGTGCCCATCTTACAGGGCAATCACCCTGCTTTCCAGGGTGGAGGCGATATCAAACCAAATATCTGCAGCCTGCCTCACACAGGGCCTGTGTGCAGCCTGGCACACTGCCCCAGCTTCCATGAGCCTTGGGCTTGTGAGAGAGTGGCTGGAGCCCTCTCAGGGAGGAACATTGCCCTGAGGAATAGACATGATGAGCCTTAGCTCCTGGCATGCTGTCTACCTAGCACACAGTTCGTGCTCAGTAGACGAAGTCTGGATGGGTCTTACCCTTGTAGACAATAGGGGTGGAGACTCTCCCATGGGGAAAGGGGCACACGGTGGGTGTGCTCTCCCCCCGCCTGACAGGTGACAACTCCGAGGCCCAGACCAGGGCAGGATTTGCCCAGAAGGGTCAAACAAGGAACAGAACCCCCATCTGCCTCCAGGGGCTCCTCTGTCAGCGTTAGAACCACTGTCTGGTGGCCCCCAGGGAAGAGGCATGGCTGTGTCTGCTGGGACAGGAAGGGGAGGGGACAGAAACTTTCCTGCCAACCTCACCATCCCCTTGCGTCTCCTCAGGGAGAAGGCCCCCAAAGAGAAGCCCAGCCAGCCGCCAGTCTGGCAGCCCCGCCAGGGACCCACCAATGAGGCACAGATGGCGGCAGCGGCGGCCCTGGCCCGGCTGGAGCAGAAGCAGCCCCGGGCACGGGGCCCCACATCTCAGGACTCCATCCGGAACCAGGGTGAGCCTCGACTGTCCTCCAGCCATGGTGGGGGGACATGGGCCGGTGGAGCAGGCCTATCCCCACTGTCCTCTAGGTGGATCCTCTGCTTCTCATGGGTCCCGGAGCCTTCGGGCTCCCACACTTTGAGGTAGGAGGTTTAAGTCACAGTTGTGAGGAAGATCCCCTGGAGAAGGAAATGGCACTCCACTCCAGTATTCTTGCCTGGAGAACTCCATGGACAGAGGAGCCTGGCAGGCTACCATCCATGGGGTCTCACAGAATCATACATGACTGAGCAACTAACACTTTTACCACAAAGGGGAAATGCTGGTGAAAAGGCTGAGGAGGGGTCTGTCTGTGATCTGGGGCAGGGATGTCTGGGATGGTGAAGGGAGACAGAACCAGGACTTGGAGCAGAAGGAGGGCATGGTCTGGTGCAGCCTGAGCCTGGAGGCATGGAGAGGTGTGGGGGCCGGAAAAACCTCGAGCTGGAAGGACTGGAGTGTGACCCATGTGAGGATTCAGGCCTGGACAGGGCATGCAGGTTCACTCCACACACCGACCTGTTCTCCGTCTCCCTGCCTCTCCTCACAGTGAGAAAGGAACTCCGAGCTGAAGCAGCGGTCAGTGGAAACCCAGAGGCCCCAGGGAGCTACACGGTAAAGACATTGTGGCAGCAGCAGTGGGACCCCCAAAGTGGGGCCTGGGGAGGGGGACCTGGAGGGCCTGCTTGGGCTCTTTCCTGCTGTGGTCTGATTGGTACCCAGTCCTGGGCTATAAGCATCTGCTGCTGGGGATGAGAAGGAAATGCAGCTGTCAGGGTGGATCGAGGTCACCTCTGGCCTCAGGGTACTGAGGCAAGTTAGGGAACCCCGTGCTGGAGGGTGGTATCATCTGGGACCTGCATGCGTGGCGCGTAATGAAACCAAACCCAAGTGCTGGGGGAGGGGCTGCACATCCGTTCAGTCATTCCCCTGTAACTGCACACAGGGTGGAGCTGTTATAGTTCTCACTTTTCAGAAGAGAAAACTGAGGTTCAGAGAGCCCAGTGCCCTCAGTTTGCACCTCGAAACCAGCAGGGGCAGGACTGGCATTCCCAGGCTGACTGACTCCAAAGCCCTTTCCCTTAGCGCTGCGCTCTGCTGCTTTCCTTGGTGGTGGGGCACACAGAGACTGGTGTAATCTGGGAGGCCTTCCTGGAGGAGGCAGGCCTTAACGGAGAGCTTGGCGGAAAGGGTGTTCTGAGCAGCACCACCCGTGAGGCCTGACTGAGTTTTAGAAAGGAAGGAACCTTGAAGATGACCTAGGAATTGAATTGCAGACCGAGGCCGGGACTCACCCAGGGCACTGTTGACCCCCTGACTCCCTTTCCAAAGCCCATTCCTCACTCCTCAGTCAGGGGGAGCAGGAAGAGCAGGAGCCTTCGGTTGAGCACTTGCTCTGTGTCCAGAAATGCTGTCTGTTCCTTACCTTGTTGAATTCTGAGTTGGTCCCTCGAGGACATCTTACAGCCCCGAAGATGAGCTCCGAGGGGCTTGGGTTCTGGGCCACAGTGTTCCACAGTAGGCAGAGGCGACAGCGTTAGGCTTGGGGCTGCCTGGCTCCCAGGGCCACACTCTCAGGACTGTGGTACTCAGGGTGGCCTTTGTCCACAGTCCAGGCCCAGACACCTTCCCCCATCTTCCCAGGCCCTGGAGCCCAAAGAGGAAGGCTCGGCCCACCTGGTGGTGCCCGGAGTGTATTTCACCTGCCCTCTCACAGGGGCCATCCTAAGGAAGGACCAGCGGGACGCCCGCATCAGAGAGGCCATTCTCATGGTGAGTGCCTGCCCCGATGCCTGAGCCACCCCCTGAAGTCTGGAAGGCCCGGCAGCCCCTGCAGCGTCACCACCTGGGTGTGCTCTGGTTCTGTGCTAACCTCCCTCACCTATGGGACAGAATTCACAGTCCGGGAGGGTAGGTGGAGAAAGCCACCTCCACCCTCCCTAGGACACCAGCTTTGAGCATGTTATATCCGTTCTCAGAGATGCTCCAGATACGAACTAGCGAGGCACCTGTGTTTCCTACATGGGCTGCGTTTTTGTTTTACATAAAAATCAATCTGCCGTTCACATCTGACATGGAACTGCAACGTTTATCAGTACAGGAAGAACTTCCATATCATTTTTTTTTTCCTTAAAATTCTGTATTTGGAAATAATTCCAAATCTAAAGAAAAACTACAAGAACAGAAAGAACACCTGAATCTCCTTCACCTAGGGCGGGAGTGACCTATTACTGTTCCAACAGATAATTACAAATACTACAAATGCAGTGCTTCCAGACAGCACATCTCTGCCCTCACAGTTCTGCAAGTTACAAGTGGGCTACAGTCAAGATGGCCACAGGGCTGTGTGCCCTCTGGGAGCCCTGGGGATTCAGGCTGTTTGTCTGCTGTTGTTCCTTCTCCTCCTTCACGGCCAGCTGAGCCAGGCCAGGCCTTTTCCAGCTGCCTGCTCTCTGCTTCTTTCTCTCTCTTCCCCCTCTTATTAGGTTCACCTGTTAATCCCAATTAATCTCCTTATCCTAAGGTCCGCTAATCATCAGCCTTACCTCCATCTGTGCAACTCCTGCCCCGTAACCTACATTCTCCCAGGTTCCAGAGATCAAATTACAAATACCTGTGTCATTCTCCCCACCTTACCCAAATCTGCCAGTTGTTAACGTTTTTACCTCATTTGCTCTGTCACCCCTCTCTGGGTTTTTTTTTTTTTCCACACTGCATGTGGGATCTTAGTTCCCCCAATAGGGATGGAACCCCCACACTTTGCATTGGAAGCACAGGGTCTTCACCACTGGACCATCGTGGAAATCCCTCTATTTTTTTCTGAGCAGTTTGAAAGTCTGCTTTCTCCATAGTGACTGCACGGTGACTCCTGAAAATTGTCCCTTGACTAACCAGCCCTGTGTTGATGAGCATGTAGGAAGTTTCCAGTCTTTCACTAGAGAGGACAGTATTGATGATGAAAACCTGGTCTGTACAGTACTGTGAGCTGTAGGTTCCATTCCAGAAGCTGAGTTGTTGGAACAAAGAACATCTGCGTCAGGCTTTGGATAGTTGTCACCAGGTGATCCTCCATAGAATTTGTCCCAATTCATTCTCTCCCCAGCATTGTGGGAGAAGGTTCCCATTTGCCCTGTCCCCTGACTGTCACTGTGGGTGACCAAACATTCATTGCCTCTACCCAGATTGATAGGTAAAAACTATCTCAGCAGTTTTTAGTTTGCATCTCTCTTTTTAGGGTTAGGTTGTCTTATGTTTTCATATGAGAATGGATCTTTTGACCATTTTTGTATTGGGTTTTTTTTTTTATTATTGATTTGTAGGCACTCTACATATTAGCAAAATGAGGTTTTTGTCTATGATCTGGGGATATTTTACTCCAGGTGTTGTTTTTTTTTCTCCAGCTTATTTTTATATTCTGCTTATGGTCACATAGCCATGCAGAAATTTTTTCTATAATTCAGTGCATCAGTTTTAATTTATGGCTTCTAGGTTTTGTGGCATACTTAGAAAAGCCTTCCCCACTAAAGAGTTAAAACAGTTCTTCTATGGTTTTTCTAGTGCTATTCTATTTTGCTTTTTAATGTTTAAATGTTTGCTCCAACTAGAATTTATCCTGTGTAGAATACGATGCATGCAGCTAAGATTATTTTCATTTTCAAAATTTTTTTATTGGAGTATAGTTAATTTACAGTGTTGTGTATGTTTATTTTTTTCCCCAGATAGTTACCCAGTTTTCCGCAGTCCTTATTTGTTGAAATACCTGTCTCTGGCCACTGTGAAGTCCACCCCCATCACAACATGAATACCTACATGGATGTTGTGTTCCTTTGTCCCTTGTCTGTTCACATGCCCTGGTCCTAATTTAAATGAGGCTGCGGGCTGCCTGGATACTTCTGAGAACAGCATTGGGAGCTGCAGCTCTTTGCTGGGGGGGTGGGGGTGTGCTTGTCCCAAGGCGGCTGGAGTGGGGGCCGTCAGCCTGGCTCAGCCATATCTTGAGTACAACCCCCTGCCCCCATCTCACAGCTTCTTTTTTGCAGACCCACTTTCTTGGCCTGTCTGAGCCTTTTTGTCTTATACTGGTAACTTAACTGGCAGACTGAACGGGGTCCAGATTTGAAGTCCCCAGGAGAGTTGACCCAGTTCACATCAGGTGTCAAGTGACACATACGTGGCTGCTGAAGGCTGACCCCCACTGTAGTTCAGAGAGGCGGGCCGGGGCAGGCAGAGGCTCCACACCTACCTTCCAGGAGCTCTGGCTGGGCTTCTGCAGGGGTGCACAGGTAGATCTGAGTGGCCAGGTGGTCTCTGCTCTGCTCTAGTGACCCCACTGTTCACCCTTACCACTGTTCAGGCAGAGCAGATGTGTTCGGGGCTGCCGCAGGTACCAGCCCCACTGGCCATGTAACTGCTAACTTTCTGGGGCTGCAGAAAAACAAGACCCCATGGTGAGGCCACGTGCCTAGCTGTCCAGAGTGCGAGCACACTTGCTGCCTGACCTTGCTCCTCGCCTCAGTGACCCATTCTCAGTCTCTCCCTACTTGTATGCTGTTTGCAGGGTCCCTGGGGTCACCCAGAGACTAGGCCAGCTGAGGGATCAAATATGGCCCCTCCAATCCCCAGGGAGGCAGGTGCCACCCCCCAAGGCAGGGGGACGAGTCAGTGGCATCTCCACTGTTTTGCCTCTCTGGCTGTGCACTGGGCAGCCGCAGGTCACAGACCTTTTTTGCATTCTGTTTCTGCCACTTCAGTCTGTTTCTAGAACGTCCCTTGTAGGGCTGGGGGATTAGGAGAGGCAGTGCGTCTGCAGTGGCTGGCAGGTTCCAGACATGCTGCCAGTGTGTGCTGAGAGCCGACCACTCAGCCAGTGTGGCCCCCAGGAGGGAGCTTCCTGACCCTCTGCTTTCTTCACTTCCCCAGCACTTCTCCACTGACCCAGTGGCTGCCTCCATCATGAAGATCCACACGTTCAACAAGGACCGGGACCGGGTGAAGCTGGGCGTGGACACCATCGCCAAGTGAGTGGGCAGCCCTCTCCCGCCAGGCACCAACTCCTGCTAAGGAGGCCTGCAGGGAGCATGGCCCTCTCCCTGGGCCCTCAGGGAAGGGGTCTGGCCTCTCTGGGGCCATTTATCAGTCTTTAAAATGAAGAGGTTTACTGCATCAGTTCAGTCGCTCAGTCATGTCCAACTCTGCAACCCCATGGACTGTAGCACACCAGGCTTCCCTGTCCATCAGCAACTCCCAGAGCTTACTCAAATTCACATCCATCAAGTTAGTGATGCCATCTAACCATCTCATCCTCTGTCATCCCCTTCCCCTCCTGCCTTCAATCTTTCCCAGCATCAGGGTCTTTTCCAATGAGTCAGTTCTTTGCATCAGGTGGCAAAAGTATTGGAGTTTAGCTTCAGCATCAGTCCTTCCAATGAATATTCAGGACTGATTTCCTTTAGGATGGACTGGTTGGATCTCCTTGCAATCCAAGGGACTCTCAAGTCTTCTTCAACACCACAGTTCAAAAGTATCAGTTCTTTGGCACTTAACTTTCTTTATAATCCAACTCTCACATCCATACATGACTACTGGATAAACCATAGCTTTGACTAGACGGACCTTGCATCAGGGGTTCCCAACCGTGGTTTCCTATTGGGATCATCAGAAGAGAGTGAAGANGTATCAGTTCTTTGGCACTTAACTTTCTTTATAATCCAACTCTCACATCCATACATGACTACTGGATAAACCATAGCTTTGACTAGACGGACCTTGCATCAGGGGTTCCCAACCGTGGTTTCCTATTGGGATCATCAGAAGAGAGTGAAGAGGCAGGGTTGCCCTGTTCCTCTTATTGAGCAGGTCTGGGTGGGGGTGCCTAGCAGTTTGTGCTGCTCAGGAGCCCCCCAAGCTGGGGGACCTCCAGGGACCCATCAGCTCCAGAGACCGTTACTCTGGCCCTGCCCCACTCCACCCACAGTGGTGGGTCATTGGTGCCCTGGGAAGGCAGGACCGAAGGGGAGGCCTGGTGTGCCAGAGGTTGGGCTCTGTGGGGTGTCCAGGTATGATGGCACCTTGCTTGGGGTCACCCTTAATAAGGTGGCGTGGCTCTGAGCTGTTGGCCCCTGTCCACCCCAGGTACTTGGACAACATCCACCTGCACCCAGAGGAGGAGAAGTACCGAAAGATCANTATTGTGATCCACACATTCAAAGGCTTTGGCATAGTCAATAAAGCAGAAATAGATGTTTTTCTGGAACTCCCTTGTTTGTTCCATGATACAGCAGATGTTGGCAAGTTGATCTTTGGTCCCTCTGTCTTTCCTAAAACCAGCTTGGACATCTGGAAGTTCATGGTTCATGTATTGCTGAAGCCTAATTTGCAGAATTCTGAGCATTACTTTATACTAGCATGTGAGATGAATGCAATTGTATGGTACTTTGGGCATTCTTTGGCATTGCCTTTCTTTGTGACTGGAATGAAATCTGACATTTTCTAGTCCTGTGGCCAATGCCAAGTTTTCCAGGTATGCTGGCATATTGAGTGCAGCACTTTCACAGCATCATCTCTCAGGATTTGAAATAACCCAACAGGAATTCCATCACCTCCACCAGCTTTGTTCACAATGATGATTTCTAAGGCCCACTTGACTTGACATTCCAGGATGTCTGGCTCTAAGTGAGTCACGCTACACATTTCAGTTCAGTTCAGTCACTCATTCATGTCCGACTCTTTGCAACCCCATGAATTGTAGCATGCCAGGCCTCCCTGTCCATCACCAACTCATGGAGTTCACTCAGACTCACGTCCATTGAGTCAGTGATGCCATCCAGCCATTTCATCCTCTGTTGTCTCCTTTTCCTCCTGCCCCCAATCCCTCCCAGCATCAGAGTCTTTTCCAATGAGTCAACTCTTCGCATGAGGTGGCCAAAGTACTAGAGTTTCAGCTTTAGCATCATTCCTTCCAAAGAAATTCCAGNTGAGCACCATACATCCTCTGCCCTGCCCACTACCCACAGTGTAGTGTGAGTTCTCTTTGAGTTAGTTGAGAGAACATCAGCACTGGAGAGGTTTTCCACACAAAGGCAGGCTTCTGGCATCTGTGGAGAAAGTGGCCCACCACCCTGGCCCGTGGTGCCTGCCCCTGTGGCCGGCAGGGCCCCACTTTCTTCTGGTGGCCCCCACCTGAGTCCAGCATCACACAGCTGGCCTGCCCCACCTTTGGCACTCCCACCTCATGCTATCCTTTGGCTCTTCAGCCTCCTTCACCCTGGTGTTGACCTTTCGTGGTCCTGGGCCCTCTGTGAGCTCAGCCCCTCAGATGGCTCCAGGGGTTCAGCCTGTCCAGGGATAGCAGCTGCACTGAGACCAGGGACTCTGGGCTGGGAGCACCAGGGTGGGCAGAGTCTTGTGGGGCACAGGGAGGCCCCAAGGGTCCCGTGTGACCTCTGCCTCCGCTCTCAGGAGCGCATTCACTGCCTGGAGGGGACCCACGAGTTTTTTGAGGCCATCGGCTTCCAGAAGGTGCTGCTTCCAATCCCTGACCAGGGTAAGAGCCCAGAGTTGGGGCGGGAGGGTCCGGCAAGGGGTCTCCTTGACTAGGCAGTGACGTTTCTGCGTGTTCCAGAGGGCTCAGAAGAGTTCTATGTGCTGAGCGAGGCCGCTCTGGCCCAGCCTCAAAGTCTGGAGCGCCACAAGGAGCAGCTGCTGAGCGCCGAGCCTGTGCGCGCCACTCTGGCCCGCCAGCGCCGAGTCTTCCGGCCCTCGCCCCTGGCCTCGCAGTTCGACCTGCCCGCGGACTTCTTCAACCTCACGGCCGAGGAGATCAAGCGGGAGCAGCGGCTGCGGTCGGAGGCCGTGGAGCGGCTGAGCGTGCTACGGACCAAGGCCATGCGTGAGCGGGAGGAGCAGCGGGAGATGCGCAAGTACACGTACACGCTGCTGCGCGTGCGCCTCCCCGACGGCTGCCTGCTGCAGGGTGCGTTCTGAGCACCTCTGCGGTACCCTCGGGCTGCGTTCCTCCCCAGGGAGGTGTGCGTGCGCGTCCCCGACGGCTGCAGGGTGCAGGGTGCGTTCTGGGCACCTGTGCGGTACTCTTGGGCTGCGTTCCTCCCCAGGGAGGTGTGCGTGCGCGTCCCCGACGGCTGCAGGGTGCAGGGTGCATGCTGGGCACCTGCGTGGCCTCTCTGGGGTGCGCTCGTCCCCGGGGAGGAGGCTGAGGGCTTGCGGTCGGCTACTGTGGAGGGGCTCCGGCGAGCTCCAGCGCCACTCGACTGTCCCACCCCCAGGGACCTTCTACGCCCGGGAACGGGTGGCGGCGCTGTATGGGTTTGTCCGGGAGGCCTTGCAGAACGATTGGCTGCCGTTTGAGCTGCTGGCCTCAGGCGGACAGAAGCTGTTGGAAGATGAGAACCTGGCCTTCAACGAGTGTGGGCTGGTGAGTGACGGCTCCCCGCACGTTAGCCCGACTCTGGGCTCTTGTTAAATCAGCTCAAGCCCCCAAGAGGGGATGGGATGGTACTGGGGAGGTGTCCCTGGGTGTAAGACCCACCATCCCACTTGTGGTGTGACCTTGAGTAACTTCTGTCTGTAAAGTGGAAATGTGCCAAGTGTGTTGAGAGTCCTCTGCAGAGACCAGAAGGCATTCAAAATGCAGTAATTCCTTGAGAGGATGAAGGAGGGGGCCGGACTGTGGTCAGACCCTGATTCAGGGAGACTGGGAAGGCCTGGAGAAGAAGTGCCAACTGCTGCCCCAGGCTGGATGGGCTTCAGCCAGGCCAGGGGGAAGTCCTCATCTCATGAGCCCTTGAGGGCACAGCGGTGCTATCACCAGTGGGGAGCAACCCTGGGCGAGTGTGGCCTGGGGTCCAGAAGGGAGATTTGAATGTGAAGCTGGAGCTCTGCACCTCTCACCCTGCTGCAGGTGCCCTCTGCCCTCCTGACCTTCTCGTGGGACACGGCTGTGCTTGAGGACATCAGGGCTGCAGGCACCCAGCCAGACACGTCTATCCTGAAACCCGAGCTCCTGTCGGCCATTGAGAAGCTATAGGGAAATAAAGCAGGGTTGGCTCAGCCCCACCGTGGGTCTGCCTCGTGCTGTCCTCCACGTTCTCCCGTCTCGGTCCCCCTACTGCCTCCAGAACCACTCGCCCTGCCCATGGGGCACTGCGGGCATGAGGAGGGGCGCTGGCTGGCCAGGGACACAGCCATGACCACCACCAGGAGAGGGCGTCACTAGTAATCTGGTTAACAGAAGCTGTGGGTGCCTCCCAGGCAGAGCAGCCTGTCGCCCCAGCCAGGATCCTGTGTGCAGTGGCCCCAGGGTAACTGGCCAAGGGAGGCCTGGGCCTGTCAGGACAAGTTCTGTAAAGTTATAAACCTGAATAAACAGGATGTTGACTAGTTTCCTGGTGGAGTTCAAGCTGTGGGAGGCAGGGTCAGCAGCTGTGGAACCACCAGTGAGCAAGGCTGGCTGTGACTCCTGGTGAAGCAGGGTCAGGTGAACACCTGCTCCAGGATGGTACCTGGGGTCCCAGGAGCCCCTCGTGACCGAGGCGAGCTCTTCACTTCCCCTGCTTTCTTATGTTGTCCCCACTGCCTATGAGCCAGCCCCGCTGAGGGCTCCTGGGGCAGAGCCCATGAACGTGACGTTATGTGCCAGAGGAGCTTGGGGTGTGGTTAAGGACGAACCAGGGGACTGTCCTGGGTTATGCAGTAAGCCCAGGCATCCCCATGGGAGCTCTAACATGTGGAAGGAAGTAAAGACGGGAGATGTGACGCTGCAGGTCTTGAAGATGGAGGAGGGGCTTCTAACAGCTGCAAAAAGCAGAAATGGGGTTCCCCCTTCCAGAAGAATTCTTCTGAAAGAATGAAATGGGGTTCTCCCGTTCCAGAAACCATCCCTCCCCTCAATTTAACCCAGCGAGGCCCTCATGAGGCTTCTGCCCCTGTAACTGTTAGGAACAATGTGGGTGCTTTGTCACAGCAGCCACGGGGATCTAACAGACAGGGAAACAAAGGTCTGGAGGGTTAGAGGACCTGCCCTGCCCAGACCTTGCCTTCATGGAGGCCAGTGGTGACTGGCTTTCTGGCCACTGTGAGGTGAGAGCTTCCAGGCCCTTGATGTGATTAGACATAAAAATTTCCTGTAACCCAGAGCCACTGGGTAGCCCCCACACAAGCTGTGCCTCACACTTGGGCAGCCCGCAGCTGTCCTCACATGGGGGCAGGACCTGGGCCCACCCTCCTTGGCTGCCTGATCCCCAGAATCTGCTAGTGGGCAGACGGTAAATTGTCAGGTGGCAACTAGCAAGGTTAGAGGCACTTAACCATGATTGAGGCTGGCGGCCACACTCCCAGGTGGAGCTGCATCCATGCCTCACCCCTGTGCCAGCAACCTGCAGCACTTATTCCCAGGTGGGGCCAGGGTCTGCACCCCACCCCCCCCCAGAGCTGGAGGGAGACCCTCTCCAGGAGGATCACGGTGCTGCCAGGAGAGGCAGGCCCGGGAGGGTCTTAGCTAGCAGACGGCGTGGCCCCCAAAGGCAGCACCTCAGGGGTGGGGCATCCACAGTCTGAACAGGTACTCAAGCTGAGATGCCAGCTGACTCTTCTTCCAACAAAACAACGTGCTGTGAAGGGCCAGCAGGACTGGAGCCTGGTTCCAATAGTCGGAATTCTGCCAGAGCCTCGCTGCCCCAGGCCCTCGGTACATGCTCAGATGCCTCTGCTGGGCCCGTCACAGCCCTGTCCTAGGGCCGCTCCAGGGTCCAGTAGGTTCAGGGCCTGGCTCCACAATTCTTACCTCTAGCACTCCCGAGGTTGGGAACACCCTCTGCCCACCTGCCAAGGGGCAGGAGGGGTTAACCAGCACAAGCACCTGACAAGGAGCCCAGCCCTGAACGAGGTAAGCAGGGAGGCCAAGGACCTCACAACGAAGAGACGGGACAGAACTTGTAAGAAGCGTTGAACTTTAAACAAAGGCCACAGGTCCACACATGGGGAACTGGGGGGCAGACACTGGACAGCAGAGCCCTGGCCTCTGGACACACCAGGCACAGACACCATACGTTGGAAGAGATGACAGACACGCCAGGTCGGGCTAGACGATAGTTTATACAGGTCCATGTCAGGTCCAGGTGCCGCGCCGCATCTGAGGGGCTTCAATTCATTCACAAGCATCTCGTCACTGCACCTGCTCAGGGTCCACCGGGCACGACTAGGCCCTCCCCATGCAGGTCACATCACAATAATGCTTTATTCAAGGGTGGATTAATATGCAGCTTTGGGAGGAAATTTTTTACAAATATCAAAAAGAACTAACCAAGTATCCTATATAAAACTTTCCAGACCTCCAGGGAGGTCTGCCAAGCAGGACAAAGTGCTCTTTACACAGGAGTCAGGACTTTCAAGTATCTGAGAGGCGTTGAGAATACCCTAACCATTCTACATACATACACGGGCCACTTGAGCACTCAGGACAGGCCAAGCGAGCTGGGGGCCACGAGGGTCTCACTGGTGTCCATCCCCACTGAACTCCCAGCTCCGGAAGTGGTTCCGCATGGGGCCTGGATGTCTGCAAGGCAAGAGAGGGAGGGGCTTCAGTCTTGGGTCCACTCTGGGGGAGGGCAGGCAAGTCGCCGCCTTCTCACTGGGGCTTCGGCCGTGTTCACCCTGGGCCTGTGTGCTTCCGCAGCCCTGTCCAGCAGGCTCTGCACTTGACCCTCCAGGGCAGGGGAAGCCTGTGGTAAAGATGAGGAAAGTGGGCAGCAAGGCTCAGTGGCCAGCCTCAGGCTGGCCGGCCTCTGGCTCCCTGCCCTGGGGAAGTATGGTCCATAGGTCCTACACCCCTCCTCCCTGACACAGCTCCTCACCAACCCTCGGGTCTCTGGTTTCCTGAATGTAGCTTTCAGACGAGGGCAGGAGGCCCGACACCCACACCGCCATCACACCAGCCTGCCTGGCGCCTTTCAGGACCTCTTCCTCAGTCCCCATCACTCACAAGATGTGAGCTGGGGGGTGACTAACTGCCCCTTCCCTTCCCGGCCGGCTTGAAGGAAAAGAGGAGGGTGTGGCACCCTGCTCACCCCCAACATCAGAAATGTCCATGATCACACAGTCGCCTTCCTCGTCGTCGTCCTCCTCTGTGTCCGCCTGGAAGCCGTCCAGGTCTCCAGTGCCAACCTCAACAGACAAGGCACACTGTCAGCAGCAGCAGACAGGGTCGGTGTGACCCCCCGCCTCCACCCACTGCTGCACACCCGACCCCTCTCTGCCCATCCAGGAGACACTATCTGAGGAGCCTGATGAAAGTCAAAAGTGTTAGTTGCTCAGTCGTGTCCGACTCTTTGAGACCCTATGGACTGGAGCCCACCAGGCTCCTTTGTCCATGGGATTCTCTAGGGAATAATACTGGATTGGGCAGTCATGCCCTCCTCCAGGGTCTTTCCCACAAAGGGATTGAACCCAGGTGTCCTGCATTGCAGGCAGATTCTTTAAGGTCTGAGTCAAGGAAGTTTTAGTGTCTCAAGGGTTATGATCAAAGGAAACCTCGGGAGTACTCTCAAATGAACTAATTATTTACCTTGTTAGAAAAGTAATGCATCATTGTTTGCAAATTAGAATTGGGGGGATCCTCTACTTTGGTTTGAAAAGGAGATGGACAAAACACATGCTTTCTCTGAATTGTTATCTGCTGGAATAAGTAGGTGACTAAGAAGTTAGTTGGTCAGTGTTTTCTTCTCTGTCCAGTAGCTTGGCCCCTCTGCCCAACCCTTGTGAACTCTTTCCTGATGCCCACTCTGCCCGGTTCTGCCCATGTGGATGCCACCAGCACCCTGAGAATGGGCATCAGGAGGGGTGGGCTGTTATCACTGGCTTCCACCAGAGGGGACAGAGACACAGAATGGGGAAGTAACAGGACCAATCCTGAACACTGCCCATGCACAAGTGCTGGCAGAGGCAGTGGAGCTGGGCTCCCTTCCAAGGGGCTCAACACCCTCCTAGAGCCCTTCTCTGTGAGTCTGCCTGGAAAAGGGATGCCAGTACAGCGAGGCCGTACGCTGTGCCCACGGTCCCAGCCTGGCTGGCAGACAGCTTACACTCACAGACCTCCTCAGTTCTTGTGTAGAAGCTGCAGAAAGGCTCCAGGGCCTGGGCGCCCCGGAGGCAGGAATGGCCCCAAGCTGGCATGGGGGCTGTTGGGAGGTGCAGGGCAGCTTCCAGGCACTTGCTTCAGAACCATAGACAGTGCACTCTCCACCCTGCAGCCATGCAGGCTTGGGTCTGGTGAGCACGGGGACAGGCGGGTGTCCTAGCTTCCCAGTCCTGGGCCTCCACACTGGGAGCCAAGTGCAGACGGATGAGGACTGCTCTGGGCCCAGAAGCCCTCTGTGGGAGGAACAGCAGCCCGCAGCCCCACAGGCACATGACAGGTCTCAAGCTTCTAAGGTGAGGCTCCAGGACAGGGTCCCACGTGCTGAGCTGAGGGCTGTCAGCACATGCAGCCAGGGGACAGCCCGACATGCTGCTGTCGCTATCGCAGGCAGAGGGCACACAGCCGGCCATGCAGCCCTGCGAGTCAGGAAGACATGTCACCACCACCAAGCACTGAGGCTGGCAAGGACACAGTGCGCCCCTGCCTGTGCAAACACAGAACAAGGCTGAAGAGCTGGGTTGCTGGGGGAACGGACACACACACACACTCCTCACTCCCTCTCTGGGGCAGAAGTGGCCCCTAACAGCTGGCTCATCTCACTTGATCATGGTACTGTATAAACTCATAACACTAGTTGGAACTCTAAATGAAAAGCTTCTAAAATTCCTATAAATTAAAAATCCCAACCCGATCTAAAATATTCATACACATCATCCACATTTTCTCAGGCCACCAACCCAGCCTTCAGGAAGTCTCCCCAGCTCCTGCGTTCTGCCTTGCAGGCCCGGCTCAGCGCATACCCAGAGCTCTCTTCCGGCCTGCCTGTCCCAAACCTCTAGGATTCTGCTGGAGGTGGTCAAGGTCTCATGGCCCCAGCCTCTCTTTCAGTTGGGTGGCTGGGTCAGAGCATTCCAGTCAGAAAGACACAGGTGGAGTCTGCTCCTCCTTCCAGGTAAACGGGAATCCTCCCCAGGCAGGCTTGGCCATCCTCATCCCGCTGGCTGGCAGTGCAGCAGCTGTTCTGTGGCCACAAAGAAGCAGGAGCAGCAGGAGACAGGAGGAGCTCAGGACCTCCTGTTGCTGCAGACCAACTTCCATGCGTTTACAGTCCCGAGGCCTACATGGTCCCAGGGGTCCAAGCGCTGTTACAGGCGAAGATGTGGGATCCAGTTCCTGACTAGGGACCGAACCCTCGCCTCCTGCATTGGAAGCTTGGAGTCCTAGCTACGGGACTGCCAGGGAAGCTCCAAAAAGGGGTTTTTAAAGTGCAGACATTAGCAGCTACTCTCAGACCTACTAATCAGAACTACTGGGGCCAGCATGGCCAGAACCACTGGACGTGTGGCCCTCTGTGAGATCCTGCCACACCTCGGAGCCCCTTTGAGGCCAGTGAACGGGGAGAGGCTGAATAGCACTAACTGCTATTCATGGGTGTCATCAGATGAAACACCCCATGTCACTGCCTCTCACAGACCAACCCCTCTTACCTGGGGAGAGGGGCCCCCAGTTTATTGGGGAGCACTTTTTCTCAGTAAATAACAAAGCACCAAGAGCAGAGATCCACGTCAAGTGCAAGAGCAAACAGGTAATAAGGGCTAACCCATCTTTCTCCATTTAAAGACAAAGACTGCGAACACATGTGTGGACGCCGTCAGAGGGGAAGAAGAGCAGAGGGGACTCAGCGAGGTGGCTGTGGAGGGCTGATGAGGGCAGCAGCCCACAAACCCTGCCAAAGGGTCCTTCCAGCCCTGGCCACGTTCACACTGGCTCCCCAGGCTGGTTTCAACCTGAGCATCCACAGGTGCAGTCTTGAGACTGTCTGGCTAACAATGACGTTGGCCACAAGGAGCTCTGCAGCTCAGCACAGCCTGAACGCATGAGGGCCTGCTCTGGGTCTAGGCCCAAGGAGGGGACCGTCTGAGGGGCTGGGTCCCTCACTCCTAACCAGATGGGCGCTACTGAATTGAGCCGTGTCCACGGCTGACAGGGATGGGGTAGGGGAGTGGCAGGAACAGCTGCCATGACTGCACAGGACTGTCCTAGGCTCCCTCTTGCTGTGATGATTCAGGAAGAAGGCTTACATAGACCCAAGACCTCATCTGTGTGCGGGCCTCACTCCAGGAGCGAGCCCCCTGCCCATCCTGCCCCCACATGCAGCGGGGGCAGGGGTGGGGGACGGGGAGCTCATGCAGGTTCCCTTTTTTCTCCCTCACCCCCAGCCTTCAGCAGCACCTCCTGGAGCGACAGCACCCTAGGAGAGCCCCAGAGGCAAGCAAGAGACCAGCTCTCACCACAGCGTCTCACCCACATAAACTCGAGTCTCTGAGATCTTCAGCTGCGTGAGACCCTGGCCTCAGTGAGGACTGGTGTCCACAACCAAGACCAGGCTTCTGGTGACAGTAGCCAGGAGACTAAACCCATCACTGTCCCATGCCAGTACAAAAACAGACGTCAAACACGGACCAAGGCTGAGGCGGGGGCCCAGCCTCCGTGTATCCAGGCAGTGCGGGAGCCTTCACTCTGGGGAGTGGCGACTCTCAGGAAGCCCACCTGCCTCCAGGTGAGGCGAGGCCCTCCCTGCACGTGGCCTATCTACGTGGGGCCACACGCTTCCTCCTCCATGTGCTGTCAGGATACAGTTACTTGGCTGCTCCCACCATGGACTCCAGTCTGTCTCCCCTTTGATGGCGTTTGGCTCACCACCGTCTACAAGGCCTAGCAGGCTACCTGGTATGGAGTAAGTGCTTAGTAACTGTGTTAAATGAACACAAAAACTAACTACACAGAAGCTGCTGCATGGAAAAGATGCACTTTTCATTCAGCACTGAAAAGAAATGAGTTGTCAAACCATGAAAAGACAGGAAGAAAGCATAAAGGCACACAACTAACTGAAAAATCCAGTGAAAGCAGTAGGCCCAGTGGCGGCCCAGGGTAGAGGGAGGGCAGGACTAACAGGCAGACCATGGGTGTGAAGGCAGTGATATAGCTGTGTGACACTGTGATGCCACACACGCCATCACACATCTGTTCAAACCCACGGGACGCACAGAAGCCAGAGTGCACCCAGTAAACCTTGGAGCCTGGGTGATAGGGGTGCGTCCACACAGGTTCATCAGCTGTGACAGCCACGCAGACTTTGCTGCGAGTGCTTGGTGGGTGGGGAAACCTCTACACCCACGCCTCTATTTTGGTCAGTTCTGCACCTCCACTTTGTTATAAATCTAAACATGCCCTAAAACGAAGGTTTGCTACAAACTACAAGCCGCAGCGGGGTCTCACCTGCCCGTCGTGCCGGCGCTTTTTCATGAACTGGGTGATGCACATGCTACCTGCCGACTTCCTCTTGAGTGAGACAGGCATAACCTGGCCGGGCCCCGGGGCGGGGACGCTGCCACTGTCCTCCCTGGTGGCCGAGGGCACTGCGGTGACATAACTCCACTGGCAGGGCACAGGCAGGTGCTCCTGGGCGAAGCTCTTCAGCACCTGTGGGTGGACGTACCAGCACATCCTGAAGTCGGGCCTCTTCTCGTACACCGAGTTCTCAGAAATAATCCGCTTGAGCCTGGCCTTGGAGGGCACGGCCATGTCCTCGCCGGCGGTAGGGGTCTGCGGGCGGGCAGGGCCAGGGCTTGGGGGGCTGGTGGCACTGTGCTCTGGGCTGCCGTTGTCCCTGCTGAGCAGTCCTCGGCGGCAGCACTCCTGGAACTCCCGAATGATCACCTTGCTCCCATTCACGTTCCCGTGCAGCAGCGGGAGCAGCTGGGCCAGGACTGGCGGGGAAAGGGAGCAGGGGGAGACGGAATGAACACGGCCCCCGGGAGGCTGAGACACAGACTGCTTTGGGTGGCCTTGTTATCCTCCTGGCTTACTGAGATGTAACTGACATGCAGCAGTGATTTGACTTACACTGCAAAATAACCACCACCACTACAAGTTTAGCACAGGTGGCTGCTTAGGGGTGGATTTAAAAACAGGAACTGCTCCAGGAGAGACTCTAGGAGGCCCACACCTCACGAGGCGGGACTGGTTGGAATAAACTGTCAGGCCTCACCTCCTGTGTCTGTTTCCTTAGTAACTGCCCTCATGCACCCATTCTGAGAGGCCCTCCTGGCTCTGAAGAGCTAAGAATGTGTGTGACCATCAGGGAAACAGGCTGACTAAAGCAGCCACCC
Source organism: Neotragus pygmaeus (assembly GCA_006410875.1). Taxonomy (NCBI): domain Eukaryota; kingdom Metazoa; phylum Chordata; class Mammalia; order Artiodactyla; family Bovidae; genus Neotragus; species Neotragus pygmaeus. The sequence continues at coordinate 779,822 of SJYV01031739.1, read as the reverse complement.
TGTACAGCTCTCATGAGTGTCACAGAAAGGACACCTCCTCAGCAAGCACTGGCTCTGGCTGTTTCTTTGAAGAACGTGTGAGTTACTTGGCACCCCTCAGAGGGCGTCTCCCGCCCTGCNTGGCTCTGAAGAGCTAAGAATGTGTGTGACCATCAGGGAAACAGGCTGACTAAAGCAGCCACCCTGTACAGCTCTCATGAGTGTCACAGAAAGGACACCTCCTCAGCAAGCACTGGCTCTGGCTGTTTCTTTGAAGAACATGTGAGTTACTTGGCACCCCTCAGAGGGCGTCTCCCGCCCTGCCCCCGCCCAGAGCTGGTGCTCACTCTGCTGGTCTCTATTCTCTCTCTTTGAGGCCTTGGGCGTCTGCTCCTCCTCGGGGGGCACAGTCTCCAGCAGGCAGGCCGTGAACTGTTGCAGCACCTTCAGGTCAGCACCGCCATCCTGGTCGGCCGCCCAGATGCAGCCGATCTTCACGGGCTGGAGAATGCGGAACCGCTTTCCCTTGGCCAGAAACTCGTCCCACTCCTTGGCCTTCAGTTTCTGGCGCACCTTGTGATTTTCCGGGTCGGCACACTCCTGGCAGATTAGAGAACAGACACTCGCTCAGGATCCCTGCTCCCCAGTACCCTTGGTGGCCCCCTCTGGGACAGTGAGAGAGCGTATGGAAGGCGGGCAGAGCTCTTCACAGACTCAGGGCCAGTGAGGATGGCACCTGACTGGCAATAATACAGGCAGAGAATGTGTTCAGACTGAATAACTGGCACCTTCACCTGCGAGTATCTTAGGTGCACCTGCCTTTCTAGCCCTCAATGGAGAGTCACAGGTATTTATTTTTATTACCTCTTCAGTAGACCTCTTAGCACCACTCTTGGTTTTCTGCTTAACATGTGATCCTGGAGCTGCAATCACCATGCTGGGCCTCTCCCACCTCAGAATGATGCCACTGTCTAAGCCAGATTCGCTGTGGGCCTGACCAGACCCATCTGCCTCGCTGGTTGGAAATGTATGAAGGACAAAGGTCCCCAAGTGTGACTCTGAGACGGGTCATACCTGCCAGTCTCCCCACAACCCAGCAGGCCTTCAGAGCTCTGGAAACGGCTCCTTCAAAAATCTCACCATCCAGCAGAACTGAGAAAGCTTGGGGGTGAGGCTGAGCCTCTGAGGAGCGAGGTCCACAAGGAATCAGCTCCAGGGTGGGCCAGGACCTATGCAACCACCCCCAGGTCAGCCGCCACCAAGCTCTGGCCCAATCACCTCCTGTCCACCTCTCACCTCGGTTACTCCTTCATCCTCGGACAGGTACCCGTGGGGCACAAAGAAACCATCGTCCTCATCCTCATCCTCTCCCACGTCATCGTCATCGTCCTCAAGAGAAAAAAGCACAATGATAACGTGTGGAAACACGTGCTTTACTTATAATTCACCTGTGAACACGTAACAAGGAAACAGCCTTCGAGTGCTTCATGTGTTATTTCTACAGACACCCTGAGAATCAGCCAGGATCCCATTAACTAGCCCACTATACTCTGGTGGGGGTGGAGGGCCAGGCAGAACATAGATAAGTGGGGCCCAGAGTAAGGTAGCGGGTGTGGCAGGAGACGGGCGGGTCCACCCAGGAGTATCTGGGCGCTTCCCTGTCCACACCAGGCAGGTGAGTGTCACCAAACAAGGGTTTCCAAGAGTAGCTATAAACCTGGTGCTGAGATACTATCTGAGGGAGCCCTCTCGCCAGAACTCTCGGCCCCTGCCATACTCACCCCTTCGCTGTGGGAGAGGGACTCTCCCGGCTCCTCCTCTTCCCACTCCTCATCGCTGTCTACCTCGTAGTCAAGGAGGTCCTGAGGGCACACACACAGCAGTCGCTGTCGTCTCCAGGGTCGGGAGGGAATGGCGGAGCTAAAAAGCTAGAACTCCGTGGAGCCCCAGGGCCGTGGGAGAAGGCCACGCTGAGAGGGATACGCAAGGGTCGGAGCAGTGCCCACACACTCACCCTGTCCTGGGCCCAGGGGTCCCTTGGGCGGATGACTGTCGTCTGCTTGTTCCACGTGCCCCAGTATGCTGGCCGGTGGTTCTCAGAGAACTGTAGAAGCTTCATCCTACCAAACTTTCTCCGCTCAGGAACGCCGTCCACTTTGCCGCTCTCCACAATCACCACATCACTGGAAACAAAGCCTGGCTTAGAAGGCTCCTCCATGGTACACTCACCCACCACCATATCCTTCTTCCCGGGGTGACAGGTCGTGAGCACTAGAGACGGGCAGCCCTAAAGCAGGCCAAGGTTTACGCCAGGGACATGGTGCGAGAAGAGAGGAACCAGATGGGGAGTTGCTGCCCCACAGCACGTACAGAAGCGGGCATGTGAAAACAAGTACACTGGCAAGAGATGGGGAGCAGCCCTCCAGGCAAGTGGTCTAGACCACTCGGGGAGGAGTCTGGGGACCCAGGAGAGGCAGCCTGCACTCCAGAGCCGGGACTTTCTGCAAGGCCACCACACCTGGGAGACTTCGGAGGTGAACCCAGGAGAGAGCTGATGGAGCAGTGGAATTCGGGGCCTGAGGCCAGGGAGGGAGCTGACCAGTCAAGGCCAAGGGACTCAGCAGTGACCAGGGCTCTGCTTGGCCACTCAGGACTCTCCAACTTCACCAAGGGCAACCAGAAGCTCCCCTCAGAACTAACCTGTTAGAGAGGTCTGTGTTCCGGTTAGACACCATAGTGGGCCCAGACCTGAGAGGCCGCCGCCTTCTCAGATCTTGCAGGAAGGAGAACTCACTGCTCTGCTGCTGGAGGAGCTGGTCAAGCTGGTCACAGAGGTCTTGATCAAAGGCAGTCCGGCATCGAGGGGCGAGGACCATGTGCTCTTTGATTTCGAAAGGGGCAAACTTCCCACAGGAACCAGCCAGGGTCTGAAACGGAAAAGGGATGTGATGGCACCACTGTGCTTACTGTGTGACAGACCTGCACAGCAGGTGTTGAGTTGGAGCCACAGGACATGAGACCCAGTGTCAAAGGAGACACCTCACCAAGAACGAAAACCAAGATAATATAAAGAACCAGAGATCAGAAGAAAGCCAATCCTGCAATAACCTAACAAAAAAGAGGACTGGCAGAAAAAGAAATGAAATAAATAAAAAGAAATAAAATGATAAACAAACAAACACAAAGAGATGTTCAACTGCACCATGAATCATGGAGAAACATAAAGAGAAATAAACGTTTTTCTTCACCCATCAGTCAGGTCCACAGAAGTGTGAGACACCCACACACTGTTGGGAGGTGGGGGTGGAAATCAATGGCAAGAGGGTACAAAGTACGATGCAACCACACCATGACACGGTACTGCAGCAACGAAAAAGAACGAACAAGGGCCAATGTGGCAAGAATCCAAGATACAACTCAGCAAAGCGGTAAACAATAAATTCATAATTTGTTAGGTACATGAATACACAAACATAGAAGTGAGGGAAATGCTCAGTGAAAGACCTGGAAGGACACCCTTGCAGCTCTGGAGTATGGAGGAGGGAGGAGACGGAGGTTTGTGGTTTCCACAGGCAGAGCCTGGTCTAGAAGGTGACAGGAAGCAGAATCCTGTGCTGAATGAACCCCATGGGTTGTTTTATGCTCAATCCTGCCTCTTATCTTGAGCAGATATCCACTGAGGGTGAAGACTGATCTTTCTCCCTCAAGGATCTCAGCACAACCTCTATAAACACTTGGTAGTTTGAGCAAACGTGGATGAGCGCACAGTGGACGGTAAGAATTAAACCTCCAGATTCTACTGGAGATCAAAGCTCCCAAAGCAAGAGGACATCCCTCTCAATGAAAGCAGAGCCAGTGGGTCAGAAGATGCCTCTTTATTTTTCAAACAGTACAGCCTGACAGAGACCAAAATCAAAGCCAGAGGAAGCGGGTTGCTCACCTTGGGGGCCTGTGGGGTCTTTGGTTTCTGGAAGAACCTCGTGATTTCGGCCTTCTCGGCTTTAATGCGCTGCAATCCAAGAGATGAGGGTGAGAAAGAAATAGAGAACTTAAGCATGCAAAAGTCCCTGTAACTGAATTCTAAGCATTTTTACATTCAAAGCATTAATTTAATGCAAGTTCGCCAAACCCACAAATGGGTACCAGGCAACTCCAAAGGTTAGAACTGCTCCTGTGGGCAGAGGGACCAGAGGAGGAGATAGCCAGCCAGGCAGGGCTGGGCCAGCACCCACATCAGCCTAGTTACAGGAGTGTCAGTCCTGCCCACCCCCCTCCACCACCACCTCAGGGAGGACATGCAATATCCAGCAGCGATCAGGCAGAAGCCCTGCTTCTCAAACACACGGGAAGGTACGCGATCTAGAAACACATTCTACCTTTTCTTCTTCTCTCAACCGTTTCTCCTCTTCCTTTTTCCGCTTCTCCTCCAGCTTTGCCCTATGAGACATCACACTCAGTGACACCTGCTGGCCCAGGCCTGTGCTGATGCCCGTGGAGGGGGGTGGGATAAGGAGATAGCGGGACAGGGCAGAGGGTGTGGGACCCCAGATGGAGGGGGCGGGGCACGCACTCCAAAGCCTCCTGGCGCTCCTTGCGTCTCTCCTCCTTGAGCCGCTGCTTCTCCGCCTTCTCCTTCTCGTCCTTCTCTCGCTTCTCCCGCCGCTCCTTCTCCTTCAGCTCCTTCTCCTCCTCCCTCTTCTTCCTGGCCTCCTCCTTGGCCCTCTTGGCCTCCTCCCTCAGCTTCTCCTTCTCCTCCTTCTCGGCCCGGAGCTTCAGCTGCCTCCGCAGACGCTCCTTATCCTGCACAGAGACGGCACACAGCTCAGCCCCATGGGCAGACACCCAGAAGGGCCGGCTGTGCGCAGGCGGACGGGGAGGTGCGAGGCCCACTGGCCAGCACACACACAGAGGAGGGACTATCTGGTCCATTACATCTCCTTCCGCCCTGAGAAAGGCCACGAGGATTGGCCGGCTGCCACAGGGCCTCGTGGGCAAGTAGCAGTATGATGCGTTTAAGACACCATTTTCAAGCGTGGAATGAGGGTCAACTTTTACTTAATTAAAAAAAATGAAGTAAGCCCTTCTTGGCTGCTTACATGGGATACCCACTGTTGGGTCGGAGTAACATTTATTTCCTCAAAAAAGTGTGGTAATAAAGACACATTTAAAACACCTGTAGGTTTTGCCTCCCTGTCCTCAAAACAAAAACCATTTTCCTGGGGCTTCCCTGGCAGCTCAGTGGTTAGTACTCTGCGCTTTCACTGCAGGGGGCACAAGTTCCATCCCTGGTCGGGGCACTAAGATTCTGGCATGCCACAGCCAAAAGACATTTTCTTTCCATCCCCTCCAAAACTATTCTAGACAACAGGGTTTATTTTATTTCTCTTGAAATGCGAGAGCAGGATGAGGCAAGGCCGGGAAACCTGATGAGTTAAGTTTTAAAACAGTGGGAAACAGATGAGAACACATTAAAAAACATGAGCAAAAAAACCTTTTTAATCTGTAAAGCCATTTCTCAAAAGAAAACTTAAAAAAAAAAAAAAAAAAAAACACAACCATTTCTCAAAAAACCAAAGAAACATTTTCAGGATCTGAGAAGAAGGTCAGATGGTAAGAAAAGACATCATGATATCCGTGACAATGCCTGGGCCTCCTCATCACCAGCAGGAGGAAACCGCTGGTTTCTCTGAAGCATGAACATCTCATTTTATCGGTTCCTCATTCCCAAGAATTTGTATATGGCCTGGAGCACTGAGTTATTATAGAACATGGCATTCACACTGAACAAGTTTCAGCTCTCAGACAGAAGGGGTGGTACCTTCTAATACCGTCAGTCATGTCGGAGGCTTTGCGACCCTCTGGATGGTAGGCCACCAGGCTCCTCTGACCATGGGATTCTCCAGGCAAGAATACTGGAGTGGGTTGCCACTCCCTTCGCCAGGGGATCTTCCCAACCCAGGGATCAACCCTGGCAACTCCTGTGTCTTCTCCTGCACTGCAGGCAGATTCTTTGTCCACTGAGCCACTGAGGAAGCCCTACCTTCTCACAGCACTGGGTAATTCTCCAGGACAAGAATCATCATAGGCTTCCCACCTTTGGCAGGAGCCCAACAGCTCAGCTCTCCATCTGGGCCTATGATTGTGCCTTTGTCCCTAGAGAACACCCTGCCCTGATCAACCTTTGTTCCCTATCACAAAAGCAATGGAGGCACGCTGATAGAGACCTGAGAATGTCCTTGCCAAATGTCCTTGTGGGACACTTGGAGCAGGGGCTTGAGTAACTGATCAAATAGCAGGGTGAGGAAACCAGAAGCAATTGCAGAGTGGTGGTGGTGGTGGTCTCCTCGCTAAATGCAAGGACAGGGGGCTTCTGGAATCAGGCATAAATCAGACCTCTTCAGCCACACCTGCCAAGCAGGTGCCTAGTTCTGAAATTCTAACAAAGAATGAAATAAACTTTCAAAAAGACATCAGGAGCACTTCCCTGGTGGTCCAGTGGTTAAGACTTTGCTTCCAGTCCAAGGGGGTGAAGGTTCAATCCCTGGTTGGGGAGCTAAGATCCCACATGCCTCCGTGGCCAAAAAAAACAAATCCCCAATACTGTAACAAATTCAATAAAGACTCAAAAAACATTAAAGCCATCAAACCTGAAACACAAAGACTGAACGCGGCCATAAGGCAGACAGCACAAGAAGCACCTGGTAAGCCCACAGCTGACTGTCATGAGTGTCCCTTCCCTGAGCTGGTGCTGACGGGGAAGGAGTCCATGACCTTCTTTGCAATTCACTTAGTAAGAAAGAAGGCCCCCTTGCACTGCTGTGTGTAACAATGTAACCCCCCCCCAGATAAAAGAAGACTCAACAGGGAACCCCTTTACAGTAATCACCCATCTGGTATAAGGGCCCTCCGTTACAGTGCCTTACAAGGGGTATGTGTAACTTTGATCTAACTGTAGGAGCATGGGGAGCAGGGAGAGGAATTGGGTTCTTTTTAAGGCGATTTTAAATTACAATGGGGGGGACTTCCCTGGTGGTCCAATGGCTAAGACTCCAAGATTCCACTGCAGGGGGCATGAATTCAAACCCTGGTCAAGGAACTAAGATCCCACATGCCAAGTGGCTCAGCCAAAAATAGAAAAAAAGACAAAGAAAATCCTACAATGGGGATGCCTAACTATTATAATAGTACTGATTCTAGTAAAAGCTTAAAAAAGACTACAGGCAAAACTTCTGGATTCAGCAAAGCTCAGAGTGATGCAAGCTACAAACATGAGGCCCAGTTATGTAAAATGAAGCAAGAATCAAAATGCTACCCAGGACGAGCAGGGGCGAGTGAAAACTGGGTCAGGGCCATACAACGGGCTTTGCTGCCCATTTACTGCGAAGAGTGCAGCTGGGGAACTTGCTACTTCAGGGGACAAACCTTACCCTTTGCAGTTTTATCTTGTTCTTCTCTGCAGAGCCTCTGACCAGTTTCTTAGTTATCTGAAAGGAAAGATGTTGAAATGAGAACACGGGTTGTTTCAATCACTTTAACACGTTTAACACACTGAACTATCCTTGAGGGGAGGTCTCCGGGGGGGGTGGCAACACTCTGCAAAACAACAATGGAAACCTTTCTGGGTGACGGTTCCAACAAACAAAACCAGAAGGTCTTGGTTGGGTCATAAGCTCCAAAGCACGTAAGTGTACATGTGGAGATGCTAAGGGAGGCCAGGAGGCAGATGACCAAAAATGGAGGCCAAGTTTGGTATCAAGAGCCACAGGCAGGGCCTTGGTGTTGGGGAAACACAGAGCAGCAGGCCTATAAGCAACTGTGGAGGCCGAGTCCTGAGTCCTGCAGACACCCAGCCCTGCCATGGCTGCCCCTTCTACTTTTCCCCAGGAAGGCTGACAGTGGAGGTTTTCTGTGACTCCAGGCACACCTTGCTTTCTTTCGCTTCCAAGATAACACTTTTTTTTTTTTTTTTTTTAAGTGGCAACCCTGCATTGGGCAAGTCTTATCAACGCCATTTTCCCAACAGCATTTGCTCCCTTTGTGTCTCTGTCACATATTGGTAACCTTCAAATTTCAAACGTTTTCATTGTTATATGTGGTATGCTGATCAGTGGTCAGTGATCTTCGATGTTACTACTGCAAAGACCACGACTCACTGAGGGCTCAGACAATGGCATTTTTTACAGTGAAGTTTTTTTTCCTGGCCACGCTGTGCAGCATGTGGGATCCTGGTTCCCTGACCAGGGATTGATCCCACTTCCCCTGCAGTGGGAGAGCAGAGTCTTCACCACTGCATCACTAGGGAAGTTTTACAGTTAAGTATTTTTTTAATTAAGGTAGGTACTGTGGGCAACCAACAAAGCCACGTGACTTGCTTTACTGTGACATGCACTTTATTGCAGGGGAATCTGAAACCAGATCCACACTAGCTCAGAGGTTTGCCTGTCATGTCTACAAATCAATACCATGTAACTCAAGCAAGACGTGTGTGGGCTTGGATTCCCATGGGCCACAAACTTGTACTCCTTGCCCAGTGAGGCTTCACCTCTTAGAACATGGCGTGAACGTCCAGGATCAAGAGTCAGCTGGCCAGAAGTGGTGATCCGGTCCAGAACCCCTATGTTCTAGAGCACAGCGTTCTCAATCACCCTGCTGCATACTGTGCCTGGGCTGCAAGGACAGGCCAAGACGCGTGGCTGGGCTCCCTCACCATGCTGGCAAAATGGCTCTATGGGGTCGCACAGAGTCGGACACTGAAGTGACTTAGCAGCAGCAGCAGGAATACACACAATAAGTCCAGGCTAGTGGTCTAAGCTCCCTCCAGAGCAGGGTATCCTGGCAATCGCACCATTCACTGGACAAGCAATGGGGAGAATTTGGGCTGGAAAAAAATACCCCTCCTCCCCGGGCTCATCTTATGCAGCCAAGAAATGAGACAAGATAAAAGATCAAAAGCCCATCTCTCTCGAAACTGTCTGACATACCGACAAAACTACATGAAAACAGTGCTTTCTCTCTTAGGGCAGGAAAGCCTGGCCTTAAGACTTCCTACAGATTAACACATACAGATAAGATACCTTTCTTACTCAGGAGACACTGAGTCCTTTCTAGACCAAGCCTTCCCTCAGCAGAGGGCTGAGCCTGGCCATGTGAAAGCCACATGACTGGCAGAGTGCTCAACCCCACCTCTCTAAGCCAGGTGCCCACAGAAACACCAAAGCTGTCTAATCAAGCGCTTAAGAAAAAGCATTTATTTCTCCAGCATCCACTCTGCCTGTCAAACCTGCGGACTTCACCCCCACAACAAAGGAGAAGGTAGCAGGGTTTGGAAGGTGCTATATCTATGTCACTGTCCTTTGTATTCAAAGAATACAGCATCGAACGTGACTGCCACACCCTGCTATACCAGGGCGTTTGTGGAGGAAGACGTGTTGGGTCTCGCCCATACTCGCTGAGATTCAGCTGCAGAATCAGGCCCCTTTCAAATCTTACCCTGTGTTGTGAGTCCAGGAATAAAAGAGTTCACATGACTACCAGGAGCTGGCATCATGATATCCAATAATCACAGCAACTGCAATTTAACTTAAAACTAATATCTCTTCTGCTTTACCATACATTTGGATAAACCTTACTGAAAAGCTATAACTTTATCTTCTTGACATTTGGCCTAAGTATTTATAGAACTCTTTAAAAACACAGGCCACAGATTTTACTTACTTGGAAAGTGTTAGTGTTTAGCAACTTGGTTGTGTCCAAATCTATGCAACCCCATGGACTGTAGGCCACCAGGCTCGTCCATCCATGGAATTCTCCAGGCAAGAATATTGGAGTGGGTAGCCATTCCCTTCTCCAGGGGATCTTTCTGACCCTGGTATTGAACCTATGTCTCCTGCATTGGCAGATGGGTTCTTTTACCTCCTAAGACACCAGGGAAGCCCTATCTGGAACTCAGCTACCAAAAGTAAGACCCAGGATTCTAGTACGAGGTTAAAACAGATACATCAACTGCCCAAGAGTCAAAACATATGTAACCACATCCGCGCAATAAAATTCCTGCACTGTATTCGGGAGACTCCAGAGCCACCTCGGTCTGGTGAGAGCAGTGGGAGGAGCAGCGAGGTGAGGAGGGAGGCCCACAGCAACTAGTACCCTGACAGCAGGGGTGGGAGAGCAAGTGGAGGGGAGACACGATTCTAAGTGCCCCAGGCACTGACACAACCGGTCCTGTGAGCCTGCACTTCTGAACCACCATCCAGGGAAGCTCAGGACAATTATCATCCATCAAGGCTGAGTCAAGAGAGGATAGAAATATCCGTTGGGACTCCCCTGGTGGTCCAGTGGCTAAGACTTAGGGCTCCAAATATAGGGAGCCTGGGATTTGATCCCTGGTCAGATCCCAGACGCTGCAATTAATGATTCTCATCTCACAACTAAAGATCCCACATGCCACAATGAAGATAACTGGAAAATCCGTCGGGCTGCAACTAAGACCTAGGGCGATCAGATAAATACTTAAAAAAAAAAAGGAAAGAAATGTCTGTCAACAAGAACGACTGTGCAAACTGCAGTTTATCCACACCATGGTACCATCTGCATACAGTATAGCAGTTAAAAAGACATACATCTTCCCATCCCAGTGTAAAATACAGTAAAACATACCCTGGAGTAAAAAAAGAAACATATGGACAGTATATGGCTCATGTAAGGTAACAAAATGATACTGTATATTCCCAGGGATCCTTCACATACACATCACACAGAGCAATGTAAAACAACTATAGTGGCAACCTGCGGGACATGAAAAAGCCAAAGGGGCTTTGACCTCCAGTGATAACTTTTTTAAAAAAACAAAGCATTTAATATTCGTATAATTTAAATTACCATAATTTAATATAATTTAAAGAGCAGCAACTGTACAGAGGCAAGGTGTAGATTCCGGTAACACCAGTGTATCCACACAGTCCTTTAGGGAACAAACATCGGAGTCATCAATAACGCGGACTAATCACACATGTCTCTGCAAACAAACTGGAGAAACAGCTCTATCTCAGGTGGTAAAAGCGCTGAGGCCAAACAGCCATGCTTTGGCTAGTCAAGAGACCTGGGGTTATCTAGAAAAGGTGTTCCTAAGTGTTTTTTCAAAGTCAGGCTCTCTAGATGAAGGGACGGGATGATCTGCATCTTAACGAGCTGGGTCTCCATTTTGGCCACACATGCACGCACACATGGACCAGCTAATGTTTGGGGGTTCCCAATGCAGATTTATGATACCAAGTCCAGGATAAACTGAGCCCAATAAAAACCACACACATGACATGGGAATAAGAAACAATCTGCAAGCCTACAGCAACCTTCTGCCTACAATCTGGAGAAGAGAAGGCAGAGAGAAAATGGAAAAAGAATTCCCCACAGTAACAGGGATCAGGAAGAACCTGGGCCCACAGCAGGGAAAGTTGCTAATGTTAGGTACCAACCACAAAAGTCAACCACTCAGGAAATCCAGCACTCCTGAAAGTGAGATAAACCAGAAACTGAGTGTGCAAGGCATCTCCTGGTGGTCACTCCATTTCACTCTCACACATGGGGTGTCACCCAGCATCAGGGGGCTCTATTCCACAGTCACTGTGGGTGACTGGGACAATTCTGTGCCACAGGATGGTGGGGAGGGCTGTAAGGCCTCACCACCTGCAGCATGAACTATTTGCAAAGCTGAGTGATAACACTGTCTTCTAGAACATGTAAAACCCCAAGCCTGTGTATGGAGTCAGATCAGGGTCTCAGAGGCAGGCTTCGGTAAACTGAACACACCTGGTTCACGCGCTCAGCATTCAGGCTGGTGCACAGGAAGTAGCATTGCTTGTGACAAGCCCCAACAGCGTGGCCTCCCAGTCCTGGGACCTGGCTATGCGCATAAAGACAAACTTAAAAAACAAAGCTACGAAGGAAAATGAAAATGTGTACATATCCTGTTCTCTAGCCTCAATGGCTGTCACCAGTCATGTGACAAAGTAGTTCTACAAAGCAGAAGCAGCAAGGATTCAGTGTAACTGCAGGGCCAAAACAGAACAAGATGGCTGACGGCATGGGACCCAAACTCAGGTTCTGAGAGTCTGGGTGACAGCTCAGATAGGAATTTAAAAGCTGAGTATCTCAGTCTGACACATTTTCCAAAGCCACCTGCCTGGGGCCTTAAACACGGAGTCAGGTCTTTTCTGTTCTCATTTCTCCGGGTGAAGTTTTAAGACAGGCGGTCATGAGAGCTGACCCTTCAGGATGCCCTGTTTTATTCTTCCTGCCGTCTTTGGGTCTCGTCACCAAAGCTGAGTGCTTACCAGCAATGACTGTATGACTCTTGTGTTGTAATAGGAGTGCCTGGAGCTGAAGTGACTCTTGTGTTGTAATAGGAGTGCCTGGAGCTGAAGTTAAAGGCTGACTTGAAGGACTTCCCTGGTGGTCCAGGGGCCGAGACTCTGCGCTCCGAATGCATGAGGACCCAGGTATGATCTCTGGTCAGGGAACTAGATCCCTCAAACTGCAACTAAGAGTTCACATGCTGCAACTACAGATACTGCATACCACAACAAAGATCAAAGACCCTATATGCTGCAAACTAAAACCCAGTGCAACCAAATAAACATCTAAAAAAAAATGTGTATATATATATATATATATATATATACACACA
>SJYV01031739.1:727599-767045 GCA_006410875.1 Neotragus pygmaeus | reverse complement strand
TATATATATATATATATATATATACACACACACACATATATAAAGGCTAACTTGAGGATCACAGCCATTAGTCACTAGTGTGGCTAAGGTGACCAGCACCATTATTTAAGTGTGAACAAGGCTACCAGGAAGGCACGGACACACACACTGGTGCACATCGCAGTATGCATAAAAATGAACAATTCAGTGGCTCTCGGTATTAGAAAGAATTCTGCACTGGACCTGCCCAGGTCACCAGAGCTCATCTGTGGCCACACTCACTCAGCCACTAGCCAGCTGGGCAACATAGGATCCCAGGGTGAAGAGTGAGGGGTTGAATGGAAGCCTCTAGGTTCAGGCAGCACTGACTCGGGGGAGGTACTCACTCTGCAGGTGGGTGTGGAGGCGGGGAGGGGGCTGGGGCCTGTATGCAGCTTTGTGGGCACAGACTGCCCCTCGGGGGAGCTGGTGGGAGAGGAAGAGCTCAAGGACGAGTGGCTCAGTGCCAAGTCCTCTTCTGGGCTGGACTCCGGTGTCTCGCTCTCAGAAGGCACAGCCTGGTTGGGAGGAGTGGCAGGAGGAGACCTGGCTGACGGTCTGGGGGCCAGGATATCCTGCAAGACAACCACAGGCATCTTCCCCTTGAACAGGATGCCCCTGGCTTCACGCCAGCCGTCCCGGTCCTTCTCAGAGCATGTGCTCAGGCCACCAGTCAACTTTGGAAAGTTTTGGGGTGAACCCCTCTGTGCGAGTCCCCTCCTGCCTACACCTGAGTCAGCATCCCCTGGCTCTTTCTTGCACGGAACTTCTGAAAGGGCCTCTTCGGGACTTGCCAGCTCGTCCTTCTGATTGGCCTTTGGCAGTCCCCTGTCATCTCCAGCTTTGTCTGGGACTCCATTTATGTTCTTCTGAGCTGGGGAAGCGGCAGAATTCAGTTTATTGTGGCCCACCATGTTGTCCTGGGGGTTGCTAGAGTCCTCTGTCAAATCGATTATGACTACAGCCTGGCCAATACTGGTTTCAACTTGACTTCTTAAAAAGTTATCTAAGGGTCCCTTCCCATTGACAAGTTTTGGCCTAAAATCAATGTCGGAACCCATGTGACAGTTCTCCAAGTGGTCCAAAGAGGTTTCTAAGTCGTGGACTTGAGTCTGCACAGGTCCACCCCGAGAGCCCCCTGTGTCGTCCAAGCCATCGTCAATTTTCTCCTTGGGGCCAAGATTCAGGCGCTTGAATGGCAGTCGGGCTGAAACCAGAAGAGAAGGAGGACCTCTTTTAAGTGATAGTGTGAAGAGTGACAATCAATACTTTAACATTCCATATTCTCCAAAAATGAACAACCTTGATGTACTTGGGGGTAGGGAGGATATCTAAAGTTTAAAAAGGGATTATCTTTTCATTGGATATGAGTTTGAGCCAACTCCAGGAGATAATGAAAGACAGGGAAGCCAGGCATGCTGCAGCCCATAGAGTTGCAAAGAGTTGGACACGATTTAGTGACTAAACAACAAGTCTTTTCATTATGGACTTTTCCAACAACCGAATTAAAAGCAAAAACAAATGAGCAAAAAAACAAAAACAAAAAAAAGAAATGGAAAACAAACAAAATTCCCAAACACTGACAAGCTTTTAGAGCAGGGGCTTTGCAAGAATTTCAAAGAAGACATTTTCTGATCTTTTTGAGATCCAGTTCAAATTCTAAAGTTATTTTATTATGGGTAGAAATCCCATTTGAAGATAAAGTGTATCTGGTTCCAAAAGCTAAAGAAACAGATCCATTTGCAGTTAAGATTTTGTTCTGCTCCTAGCACTCCAGGCTGTTAGCTTTTCTTGCCAATGAAACAAGTATCCTGCCATTGCATGTCAACCTTCTGGATGGTTCTGAGAGACAGGCACATGGAAGACTGAGGAAATGCAGATGGGTAGCTTTCTTATAGAGTCTGCCTGTACTCAAACACCCAAACATCTTATTAACTACTTTCTAATGTAGACCAAACATATAAATCTTTTCTGGCTTTGTTTATAAGATGATCATGCCCACGGATTCTATGGTTTGGCCCTAATCCTTTAACCTCGGAAGGCGGCTGCCCTTCATACAACTCCTACCAACACCAACCTTGCTGTCAGTTGTGACAGAAGGCCAGCTGCTACAGGGGAACCAGATAACCAAGCTTTGAAAACCAAAAACCATCCTTTTTTATATAGTCCAGCCACTAATTTGACCTAAGGGTAAATCCATTCCTCCCTTTTGCATGAAAGGATTTTGAGACACTTCCTATAAAAAGGTGTTCAACCAGGGACAGCTGTGCCTGCCAGGGGACATCTGGCAACATCAAGAGATGTTATTGGCTTTGACAACCTGGGAGCAGAGGCTAGGATGCCTGTGAAACTCTCTCCAGCCGTGGTCCTAGTCTTTTTGGCACCAGGGCCAGGTTTCGTGGAAGATAGTTTTGCCATGGACTGAGGGTGGGGGGACGGTTACATTTTTTGTGCACTTTATTATAATTACATCAGTTCCATCTCAGATCATCAGGCACTAGATTCCAGAGGTTGGGTACCCCTGCTCTTCAGTATATAGAATATATATTATATATTATAATATTATATGTTATATATATATAGTATATTTTTCCTCCATGAGATAAAATATTACAAAGTCAATATGCTGGAATCCAGCTGTAAAAGCAGCAACCTCTGCATTTGGTCCTGGGAACAGCACGCAGTGAAATGCGTTTCCCAGCTTCCAAGTGTCTTCTCCCCTCCACCCCCTTGATGCTTCTGATGAGGACCCCAGGAGATGGCCTGCCTCTGCTCAAGGGAAATGAAAAATATAATAATTGAGAAAACAATGAAGGACATAAGCTAGGAACAAATATTTAACCCATTCCCAGAGTTACCTTGTATTAACTTCTTGACTGGAAAAGCTGGCCTGTCTTTGCAATCCATGGCTGTGAATGAATGTCAAAGGATATGTTATTAAGTGCTGGAAACAACGGAGCAAAAAATACAATACCTACTATACAAAGTGGTTGTCCAGTGGGGCTCATCTGGGTACTCCCACCACCATCCTTGGCCTTCCCTGGTGGCTCAGTGGTAAAGAATTTGCCTGCCAATGCAGGGGACACAGGTTCGATCCTCGGGTAAGGAAGATCCCCCGGAGAAGGAAATGACAACCCACTCCAATATTTTCGCCTGGGAAATTCCATGGACAGAGGAGCCTGGCAGGCTACAGTCCATGGGGTCGCAAAGAGTCAGGCGCAACTGAACAACAAAGGACATTTTTGGTTGTCATGACTGAAGAGAGTGTATTACCAGCATCAAGTGGGTAAGGGATAGGAACACTGCTAAATATCTCACAACGCACAGGACTGCTCCCCACCACAGAGAATTATCTGATCTCAAATGTCAGTTGCTGCTGCTGCTGCTAAGTCACTTCAGTCGTGTCCAACTCTGTGCGATCCCATAGGCGGCAGCCCACCAGTCAAGAACACTGGAGTGGGTTGCCATTTTCTTCTCCAATGCATGAAAGTGAAAAGTGAAAGTGAAGTCGTTCAGTCGTGTCTGACTCTTCTCGACCCCATGGTCTGCAGCCTACCAGGCTCCTCCATCCATGGGATTTTCCAGGCAAGAATACTGGAGTGGGGTGCCATTGCCTTCTCCACAAATGTCAGTAGGTTGAGAAATTCTACCCTGAATGCTGTCACATCTTGTTTTATTTCCCTTGAGCACTTAGCACACCTGAGACTTTTGTGTTTCTGTCTCTCCCCCGATCAGAACACCAGCTTTGTGACAGTACAGACTTGTCCCACACATGGGCTCAGGGCCTAGCAGGTAGTAGGAAATCAAGTAAGGAAACTAGAGATGAGAGAAAACATTGCATCAGCTGATTTTACCATAATAGGAGCCCAAACATTCTCCTCCAATCCAACCCCTCCCCACCAACAAATCTGTACAATTGGTATAGGGCTTATTTTCTCTTAAAATAGGGTTTATTATAAAAGATGATACAACTTAAAGCATCTCGAGCCTGCCAAGTTGGAGCTGAAGCACAGTCAAGAAATGATAACGGAGAATATTTTCCTGCACAGGGGGGAAAGAAATATGCAAAAAAAAAAAAAAAAAAGCCTAACAGTATCAAAACTGGTACAGAAATGACCATAAAGAGAACTAAGTCCTTGAATAAATATCTTCAAATGGCTGGAATAAGTTGAGAAGCTGACATCTGCTGGATCTGGCTTGGAAAAATCTAGTTATTTTGGCTAATCATTCTTTTTTTTTTAAAGATACATACCAGTGAGTATTTTTAAAAATCAGATCCTGGCTTTCCAAAAAAACTCAACTGCCCACAGTTGAACCTACTCTACCTGCTTCCAAGCTAGGAATACAAGAAAGGTACCCAGAAGACATTTCCTTTCTTCNAGCCATTTGAAGATATTTATTCAAATGGCTGGAATAAGTTGAGAAGCTGACATCTGCTGGATCTGGCTTGGAAAAATCTAGTTATTTTGGCTAATCATTCTTTTTTTTTTAAAGATACATACCAGTGAGTATTTTTAAAAATCAGATCCTGGCTTTCCAAAAAAACTCAACTGCCCACAGTTGAACCTACTCTACCTGCTTCCAAGCTAGGAATACAAGAAAGGTACCCAGAAGACATTTCCTTTCTTCCCATTTCAAGATAGTATTATTCCGAAGTTTTCAGTTCTCAAAAACATGAACTCCTCCCTGCCCCCGTTGAAGGATACACAATCTTTAGCCACTTAATTTTCAGTCAATCACAAGGATTTATTGGCATGGCCCTGAGTCACCAGCTTTGATGCAAGCAGAACAGAGGTGATCTCAGGTCGACATAAAAGGGATCCCATCCAGGGACTCAAGTCTATTCAAAGGTATACGTGCAATTAACAAACATTTCTGTATAAACTTACCACTGCTTTTTATTCTGAGACTATATCCCTCCTAATTTTATCTGGCGTTAAAACATCCTCTCATTTTAGGATAGCCTAGTCATAACAACAGAAGGTGCTTTGTAAATTTCTTAAACATCCATACTGAGTCCAATGACCGTCCATGACAATCAGCCCCAACTTTATATGAATTCTGTCTCTTTGAAATCCCAAAGTCTGGAAACAGCACAGTGCTTCTCAACTAGGAGGTACCTTGACAGTGGATACATTTTTGGTTGTCCCAGATGAGAAGAAGGGCTTGCTATTGAGATCTTATGGGTGGAGGACAGAGATGCGGTTACAGTGCACAGAATGGCCCCCGGTGTCAATAGTGCTGAGGCTGAGAAATTCTGAACTAGATTAACGGATGTCCCTACCCACACTTAATTACTGGGCACCTACTATGTGTCAAGCACTGCGCCAAGTCCTGGGGGCAAAATGGGAGTGGAACAGGGAAGACAAGCCGTCTAGTCCTCCTCAGTTCGCCCCCCCCATACAAGGGGCCTGCCAGGCGCCAGAAAGCCCCCTCCCAAGACACAGGAAGGAGAAACACAGGTCTTCCTGCATATCCGGCGGCATCAAGAACCCGGGACCCCTACCACCCGGGCCTCTTACCTGGGCTGGCCCTGAACCTTAGACAGAGCTGTTCCGGTCCCCTGACCCCATGGGACCCCGGACCTCAAGTTTCCACATCCGGCCTATAGCGCCGCGGCAGGGTCCAACTTGTCCGGGGGACACAAACGCACTTGGTAAGCAACAAATCCGGCCCTTTCGCCTCTTTGGGTCTCAGTTTCCCCTCCGGGCTACACACACACCCGTCACCGCAAAGCGCTCTGGAAGGACGAACTGACGTAAAAGCGCCGGAAACAAAAAATGGTCGCGGCTACAACAATAACGTCAAAGAGGTGCCTTTCGGGTCGCAAGGCCCTTCCCCGGGGTTGTAATGGCTCCACGGACCGAACGCCAGATGCAGAGCCGTGGGCCCAGGCCAGGAGGCCAGTCCGCCCCCAACCGCCGCTTCGGCCCACACAGGCCGCGCGCCGCGACCCCCCTTTCCCTCAGCGCGGGCTGGAACCGACCTGCGGCCTCTCCCCGGGCGCCCGGCGCCCCGCACTCCGGCTCCTCCAGCATTGCGCGGGCGACGTCTCGAGTTCCCCTCAGGCGGCGGAGGAGCGGGCTCAGCTCAGGCGGCCGCTGCTGCTCGCCCTCCAGCCCGCGCCGCTGCTGCCGCGGCCGCCGCGCTCGTATTTGGCGGGAACCGCGGCGACCCCCGCGGCCCACACGGCGATTGGGCGATGCCGCATCACGTGACAGCCCTACTTGGGAAGAGGGGAGTGCCGGGAGCATCATCGCGAGAACCGAAGCTTCCATTCCTTCCATGGTTCCCCTATTGATATTCCAGCTGAGGGCGGGGCTTCCTCAAGGTGGCCTGCCATTGACGGGCAGCGGGTCCTGCGATTGGTGATGGGTGATGTCAAGTTGAGTGTTCGACACTGTGATTGGCTGAGCCCGTGTGATATGTCTGTGGGAGGCGGGACGGTCAGGCTCCTACGTCACGACGAAACGCTTTACGCAGCGCGCCGGTGACAGCCTGAAACTGCGATTTTGCTGAAGACTAATTTTTTTATCCTAATTGCACAGAGATTGTGGCTCAGACGGTAAAGCATCTGCCTCCAGTGCGGGAGACCTGGGTTTAATCCCTGGGTCGGGAAGATCCCCTGGAGAAGGAAATGGCAACCCACTCCAGTATTCTTGCCTGGAGAATCCCATGGACGGAGGAACTTGGTAGGCTACAGTCCATGGGGTCGCAGAGAATCGGACACGACTGAGCGACTTCATTTCACTTCACTTCACTGAATATAGCCACAGTAATTAAAATTATAATTTATATAAACAATAAAAGCAAAATAAACTCTGGGCACCGCTTCAAAAGTATTTGAGATGCGATATATATATTCAGAGGAAATGAATGAAATGGATATTTCTTGTTTAATCCTCAGAGTTTTGCACATACTGTTTCTTTGCCGTAAACACTTTCCATAGCTCCTTCCCTGGTTGATTTCTACCTAAGTTTCAGATCTTAGATTGAAATCCCAGGGGAGCTTTTCTTCCCCAGCCTCCAAGATGAAGTTGCTACAACACTGTTCTTTTTCTTGGAACAGTTACAGCTTTTATTTATTAACATGTTATTGGCTAGTGAATTCATTTCTGTTTTTATCGTCAGCTCCATGAGAACATGAATCATTTATCACAGTATCTGCAGGACCTACTGGTGACTTATTCATTAGTAGGTACCCAATAAATATTTGAGTGAATACATAAATATCATTTGATTGAACTGTGTGATCATGTCAGTTAAAAACTTCACGTGGAAGAGACCTTCAGAGTCAGTCTTTGAGCCTTAGAACAGGTTTTCTTCAGCACCAATTTATTCTCTCAAGCAAAGCAAAGTGAGAAGCAAATAATTAATTTAGTCCAATTTCAGAATTCTATTTATCTTGTAGATTTGATAATAACATCAGTAGGGTTGGTTGAAAATAATATGGAAAAATAGGACATCACTTTAGGCAAGTCATGTCTTACTCAAGGTCTCAGTTTTCTTGTCTGAACCTTTAGGATATTTTCCTTTCTCTGACATTTTGGCACCTGAAATGATTTAGGCTGGTGGATCACCATTCAAGACACCCATCAAAATCACATGGGAGGTTTTTCCACACTATTCGTAATAGCCCCATCAGGATCTTAGGGAGAGGTTGGGGCATGTATATTTTAAAGCAATAGTCTGATCTAGTCCAGTACCTTCTGTAGAGGCACTTGTAAACTCAGCAATCCTCTGCTTCACAAAATCACTCAACTCTGTCAGAGATTTCAACACAGAAGTTGCAAGCACTTTAGCTCCAGTCACTTTATTGTTCTTACAACTTGTAGTAAGACTTGTCATCCATTGTGCAACTGGCCCCAACCCTGTTCTTTTTGGATTCATTTACTCATTTTGATTCATTCTTAACTTTCTATTCACTCAACAAAAAACAACTGATGAAAAAAAATCAATAGCAGTAAGCATATATGAATCTGAGAAGACTTCCTGGAGGAGGTGACATTACAAATACAGTTCTTTTATGCACAAGGAACGGGAGGAAAGATTGGGGAGAAATGAGTAAGAGAGGAATAACGTTAGCAAAGCCCATAGGCAAAAAGGATCATGGGTCATAGAAGTCAGAAAAGGTGATGGGGCCAAATTTTAAAAGCTTTGTAGGCCATGTCAAGAAGGCATTATAAGTATTCTAAGGCCAATACTACTGGCTTTAGAATAGGCCAGGGAATGACGTGATCTGAATTATGTTATAGAAGCATCTTTCTGGCAGCCTTGTAAGGGATGAACTGGAGGGGAGAACTTGAAGCTGGGCACACCAGAGAGAAGACTGGTGGAATGGTCTGATCAGGGCAGAGAGACAGTTGGGTAGCGGAAAGGAGGTACAAGTCATAACCTGATTTCTGATTTGGGCAACTGAATGAATGAACACGGGACTGGAAGGGAAGGTAGTGAAAGACCTCAGAAGAACTGTATATAGCTGAGATTAGCGAACAGGTACGTGAAGATTTGTAAACCCAGCCTCTGGAGTTCTACTTGCCCCTTGGCCTCACCAGTCTCTGCTGCTGCTGCTCCTGCTGCTGCTAAGTCACTTCAGTCTTGTCCGACTCTATGTGACCCCATAGACGGCAGCCCACCAGGCTCCCCTGTCCCTGGGATTCTCCAGGCAAGAACACTGGAGTGGGTTGCCATTTCCTTCTCCAATGTATGAAAGTGAAAAGTGAAAGGGAAGTCGCTCAGTCCTGTCCGACCCTTAGCGACCCCATGGACTGCAGCCCACCAGGCTCCTCCATCCATGGGATTTTCCAGGCAAGAGGACTGGAGTGGGGTTCCATTGCCTTCTCTGACCAGCCTCTGCAGAAAAGTTTAAGCGCTTTTCCTAAGCCGTCAGGGCCACCTCCGGGACTCCAGGGGTCGCTGCAGCCGCTACAGCCCCTCTAGGCTCGCTCCAGTCTACTCATAGGCCGAGGCGGCCTCTCGGTGAACAGGCGGGATGTGCGTGCACTCCCCCGCCGGCAGGGGGCGCATGTGAGCAGACGGGGCCCAGGGCGCGCGTGCGCGCGCGGAGGCCGGCACCGGAAGTGTGCGGTTGCCATGTAATATCCTGGCCTCGCGGGCTTGCGAGGGTCTGAGGCGGCGCCGGGGCGGGCGGGGCTGGCTTGAGGGCGGCGGAGGCGGTGCCGTAGGGGCCCGCTGAGGCGCGCTGGGGGTTGGTGGCGCCCGGAAACCTGTCGCCTGCGCGGTCCCTCCGGTTCGCTGGGTCCGGGCGGCAGGCCCGACGGCGGGAGGCAGCATGTCGGTGGCGGGGCTGAAGAAGCAGTTCTACAAGGCGAGCCAGGTGAGCGGAGGCCGAGGCGGGGCGGGGTGGGGGTGGTGTGCGGCGAGCCCCGGGCTCAAACTGCTCGGAGGGGGGCCACGCGATGCCAGGCCTGGCCCTTACTCGGGAGGGAACCGGAGGTAGTGAGGGGGCGATCTTGGCACGCGTCCCTCGCAGGGTGGATACAACCTAGGAGGGACAGGGTCTGCGTGCGAGGGCGCCCAGGCTCCGTCCGCCATGTGGGCTCCAGTCTCCTCGAGGAGGGTGGGCAGACGGTGGAGGGGAGCAGAGATGCACCCAGAGGTTGTTCCCGGACATGGATCCCTCGCCTCCTGTCCTTCCCTCTAAAAGGTCAGGGGGGGAGCGGAGAGAGAGAAGAGGAAGAAGCCGTCCGGAGGCTGTCGACACAGAGAGCCCAGGAGCAGGGAATTCTGTGTCTAGAGCAATTCTTTTTTTTTTTTTTTCAAAGATGACAAACAGCCTTCTCAGTGGGCCGGGTGCAGAATTGAAAGGGTTGAGTGAAAAGTCAATTTCCCACTTCAGTTCCTCAGACATCCAGTCCCTCTCCCCAGAAACAAGACTGTCACCAGTTACCAAAAAGAAGTGTACGCCTCTTCTTTAAAAAACCCACGTAGTGGTAGCATGGTCTACATAGAACCATGTACTTGCTGGTTTTCATTAACTGTGTCTTGGAGATCATACTAGAGTCAGAATTCTCCACCTCGGGTCTTTCTCTGTCCTGGCAGCCATCCTGGGCACTCTGGGGCATTGAGCAGCACACCTGGCCCCCTCCCAGTCAATTTAGGAGCTCCCCCAGTTGTGACAGCCACCGATGTCTCCCATGCTGCCAGATGTCTTTAGGGGAACCCCCTCTTTCCCCCCTCCCCCTAGAGCCTACTGCTCAATTCTCTTGTTTTGTTTTGTTCTTTTGAAGAGATAAGATGTCGTGTATTTCATCTCCTTTGCTTTTCCTCTACCTCCTCCTGGATCTTTTTAATGGGTACGTGATATTCCGTTCCATGAAGTCTACCATGATTTTTTTTTTAACTAGTTGTCTGTTGATGGATCTTTAGATAGTTTCAAGTAGTTTTCTGCCATGTACAGTACTGTTATGAATAGCCAGTGAGTATCTCTGCTCATAGGTAGGATTGGCTTTACAGGTTAAGTTCCCAGAAATGGAACGTGGAATCCAAGAATGTTTAAGTGTTCTACTTGTGATGGACAGAATAGGTCTTTTGGAAATTCCAGGCCCCGTTGTTTACAAATCTGGTGAAAGCTGAGTGGATCCACTCTTCAGAAAACTAGGCAAGTGTAAAATTCAGTTTATAGGCTCAAATCCAAAAAGTTCCCAGATTTCTCCATCCCTTAAGAATCTTAGGTTTGGAGTTTGTGTGGATGGACTCCAGGAAGGAACGAGCAATGGTCATGGGAATCCTTTAGGCAGTGCTGGCAAACTAGACTTTAACCCATGACTTGGAGAGGGCCAGTGGGAGGGAAAAGAAGTGTGTCCCCAGTGATACACAGCCGGGACCTTTGGCCCCTTGAGGGGGAAAGTAATGATCCTAGACAGGGCTAAAGATATTTGGGGTCTGTCTCTCGACTCCAGGCTAAACACTGGAGGAAGAGAAACTTAATCTAGATGGATTCTAGGGTTGTTGCTCAGAGTGCTGCCCTGTGCCCCAGCAGGATGGAATGAGTGACCTGGCCCAGCAAGCCTCTACCTCCCCCTCCGCCCCGCCTCACTGTACACTTAACCAGAGCACTTTGCAGTGCTGCTCACTATCTTGCNAGCCCAGGATCGTAACCACTAAGCTACCAGGGAATGCCCTACATGGGTATTTTTATCTTTTAAAATTTCAACAGTAAAACAGTCACCACAACTCATTTTCACTAGGAAAAAATATGAAAAGCTGATTTTCCAGACATAATCTATACTGGAAAAGAAGACTTCCATTTATAGTAATAATTATAAGCCCATGGAGCTTAAATGAATTTTATGTTACACAAAAGTCTTGGCATTTCCTTCCAGATTAAGCTAAATCTATGATAACCACTGTTATGTGGCAACATGAATTGCTTTATACTTTTGATCATTACAAAAGGTAAATGGGCTACCTCAAGAGAACATCTGGCTCTGGGTCACGTCTTTGAAAATTTAATTGGCTTTTTTTTTCACATAAGAGAAATAAGATAGCTGCTCAACAATAGGGCCAAATGTTTTTAATAAATGTCACACCAAGTGAGAAGGGATTTTCTTTTTAATAATTAAATTCCCCATTCTTAAGACATGAAGGAAATCCATTATACAAGTGAAAGAGCAGAACATAAGCTAGGGGTAGGGGAAACTAATATTGAATGTGGTTTCAGTATAAATTCATTACCGCATTTTGCATTGTTTTTCAAGGCACTGGGATGGATCTGCAAGGATTAGGCAACAATTCCATCCTTTCTGCACCAAACAATGAATTTTCATGATCTCTGTTCATAGTTATGAACGGGTACAACCTAGGACCCTAAAACAAAGGCAGATTACCGGTGTATCTGATAATAAACCTGAAACGTTAAGACCCAGAATTGAATGCCCTTCTCAAACCACGCCATGCCAAGAAGCAACACACGATCTTTTATTTTTGAGTGCTAAAGCCAAGTCCCTGTTCCCATGCAGCTTACACTCAAACAGAAATGACAAAATGTCAAATACAAATCAACTTATCAGACCAATACTCTTTTATTTAATTCTTATTTCTCCGGCTCTTTTTAAAAACGATACTTGTTTATTTGGTTGCCTCTAGGAGAAGGCAATGGCACCCCACTCCAGTACTCTTGCCTAGAAAATCCTATGGACGGAGGAGCCTGGTAGNAAGTTTGTTTTTAAAAGGGATCTTGATATTATTTCTGTCTCTTATACACATCTAGATGTGTATAAGAGACAGCCTCAGGCACGAGGGCCCATGCTGGTAGCCCATCCTGCCCCCAGAAGACTCACTGCTGGAGGAACTAGCTGGGGCTCTCAGGATGTCCACCTGAGCCTTTCCTCTCAGGGAAGGAAGAAAGGCCTGCATTCAGACCTGAATGTAGTACTTAGAGGGAGCGCTTAGAAACCTGGAAAGCTCAGTGCAGCGTAAGCTGGTGGTTCGGATCAGTTTATTATCGCGGCATTCTGGGACCCAGTCCCAAAGAATCGCCACTATGGCCACGTCCTCCTCTGAGAGCCGCCGTCTTGGCCTCGTGACCAAGTCCGTGTTGAGTTGTGCTCTCAAGAATCACCCTGGCTGTGTTCCATTCCCTCTGCAATAGTTTCCATAGACCTCCACTGTGGATCTGGACATGTCCATCTCTCTGTGTATTTCATGTCTTGATTTTAGAAACACCTCCTTCATCCTCTTTCTGTGTCCTCAGGATAGGATCGTCTGGGCCAGGTAACATTCCTGTTAAGTCTTAATATATATTGAGGGTTCACCAAGTGAAAATGTTTTAAACCAGTCTCTGTTGATCTCAGTCAGTCTCAGTCTCACTTTATCTCACCCAAGGGTCAGCATACTCCCCTTTCTACACCAAAGGATTGGGGGGCAGTTGTCTTCCAGTAGGACAGTGGTTCTCAACCAGGGCCAATTCCACCCTCTGGCGGACATTGGCAATGTCTGGAGGCATGTTTGGCTGTCAAAACTTGGAGGTAATTAATTGTATTACAGTGTACTGGGCCCCAGATGTCGGCAGTGCTGAGGTTGGGAAACCCTGTTTTACAGTTTGAGAAAAGAGAGGATAATTTTACCCAAACCAAACCAAACAGCAACAACAGAAATCCCTCCTGGGCATTCTTGTGGCAGCTGCCTGCTTTTTCTAATTCTTGAAACGAGATAACCTGATATATATGCAGATGGACACATATGTAAAACTGAGCACCTGGACACCACATCTCCCCTGCCCAAGTCCTCAGGAGAACCCCAGAGTATCTATTGGTATCTGTCAAGCTTGCATCGGCACCTCTTCACTTAGAGGTGACTAACCCTTCCCTCTCCCGTTTCTCTCCGTGTAGCACCCCAGGGACATTTGGCAGCATCAGAGGCTTTGTCAGGCCTTGGGAAGCAGACGCCAGTGGCACTGAGTAGGTAGCGGCCAGGAATTGTTGCTAATTAAACACCCTGTAACACACAGAACAGCCTCCTATATCACCAAGAGTTTTCTTGTCCGAATGACAGAAGCACCGACGTTGAGAAGCCCTGCTCTGAAACAGGTTCTTGATTTCAGAGGCTTGTAACAGTGTCATCTCTAAATTGAGAAAGGTGGACGCGTGACAGAGAGCCAGGAGTAGAGAAGCTTGGTTTCCGGCCGGTCTCCCTCATCGATGACATTGGTGACAAACCAGCTTCCAGTAGCTGGCATGACCAGTTCCGCAACAGTTCCTCTCTGGTGAAAGCTTTCAGGTCTTAAACAAAATCAATTTGAGCTTGAGTGGGAAGTTTGTGATTTTTTACTTCTGGTCACTGACAGGCTGAACTGGAGAACGTTGAGGAATCCATAGCATAAAGCAGAAAAAGAAGTAGGCGTCTGTCCCGGGCCCGTGGTTGTGGTCCTCTCCCGCCTCCCCATGTAATAATGCCAGTCAGTACCGTCTGGTCTTTGTGCCCATCTAAACTGGGGGGAGTGCTTTTATGAGTCTTTGTGGGGCATAGAGGTAGGTCGAGGAACTCACTAGCGAGCTCCAGTCTCAGAAGCTCACTTGTCACTGTGGTGTGTGTGAGTGACATTAATTTCCACCTAAGCTGCTGATGGTTTCCTGGTCATTCTTGTGGCTGCGCTATGTGGAAATCTGAGAGTGTAACTAGGGGTAGATCTGGCAGCCGCCTGGAATGCTGGCCTGATTTCTTTTCTTTTTTTTTTCTTTGCTTGAAAGGAGGGAGAGAGTTTGAACTAAAAGATTGGCTCCATCCAAGCTAGGAGGGGAACTCGCGACCACCGTATCCCGTAACTTTGAAATTTGTTCGATTCTCTCTAGGCCCCGCGTTGGTGTCTAGGAGGAAAGATTGAGCTTCCTGGGAGAGGTGTGGGGGTGGGGGAAGGACTAGGGGACCCAGACCCCAACTTGTAGGAGTAAGCAGTAGTTGGGGAAATGTCAGAGGTCTCCCATATACTACCTGCTCTCACCTATTTTTTAAACTTTATTTTGTGGAATCACACTCTTGATTTCCCAGCAAAGTACTTGGCCTGCTGAGTAACAGACGTGGGTGATCTTAGGACACAAACATCTGGAACTTATAACCCCTTAAGTGTCAGCACGAATCAAAGTATGGAGCCTGGGAGTGACAGGTGTCAGGCAAGGTCTGGGGGTGGGGGTGGAAGTGGTCTCTGGCTCAGGACCTTGAGCCCAGCAGCTGCAGGCACTCACCTCCGGAAAACCTGCCTCGGGGCAGCAGATGTGGGAAGGGCTTTTGGCCGTGGCCTTGTCCACGTGAGGCGGGAACTGGGTTAAGTCCACTCTTAACAGGAAACCATTCTGCTGACTCATCCGTAGGAAGACCCTTGACCTCGCAGTGTCCCTGCAGGACCCTGGGTGGAGATGATCCCATCCTGCCTCACAAGCTAGCTGGGTGCAGTGACCAGCCCTGTGTTGCAGGCTGGCCTGTGGAGCTTCAGAAGCAATCCAAAACTGCCCTTCCCCGAAGGAAGCAGGGGCCTCTCATCTCCAGTGCTTCCCAGGCCTGTCCGTAAAACCAGGTTAACCTGACCTCCTGGGTAGGACCCACTGTTCGCCATCAGGGAGGCGCCCCAGAGCCAGGCAGCATCCTGCAGCTCTCCGTTATTAACACGCCAGGGCCAGGGGCTCACCATGTTCTGAGTCCACTGCTCGTAACTGCTGTGTATGGAGCCTGAAGCTCACTGTGACTCAGAATCCTGGGTGTAGTAAAGGCAGTTTATCACAGAACTCAGTGGGAGCTGATTGCCCTGCCTATCTGGGTGTTTTGAGGCCAGGCTGTAGGATACTTAATTATACTCTGTGTGCCACTTAATAAGAGCCTGTGAGGTGAGAGGTTTCTCAGTATCTCCCTGCTCAGCTTCAGGAATTGGAGGCTATCACAGTTTTGAGACCCCAGAACTGTCGCAGACTTAGCAACTGAACCCAGAAAACAGTGCCATCCACCCACCCGTCCCCGCAGCGTCCCTCTAGAGCCAGCCTCCTTGGGGGCCCTGAGTGCTCCGCCTGCCCTTCCAGTGCCCCTCTGTGCAGCCCTCTGTGTCTCTCCTCAGAGGACAAACTGACAGGCTGCGACTGGGCCCTTCGGGCCCGCCATTTGCCTCTGGCTTGCATGTCCCATGGCCTTTGACCCTGGGTCAGGGACCACAGTTAGTGCTGCCATGGCCCCTATCTCCGCCCTCTCCTCTTTGTTGACAATGTCTTGAGACTCACCCAATCTAGGGAAAGTTCTTCATTTGGGGCTTGCAGCCAGCTTCCTCCATAGGGTTTCAGAGGCGTCAGGCCATTGGCCGAGGGAGTAGGGGAGGAAAGCCTAATTGTCTTGTTTCTGGTTTCCGAGATTGGGGGAGGGGCAGGGGGAGGTTTCTGAGGTTTAAGGAGGGTTTGATGCTGGAGCCTCTCAGCCACGGGAGGGTTTGGGAGCTTGCAGACCTGTGGAGGCATCTTTACCCGCCAGCCCTGCCCAAACCCTTCCCCGGGGAAACGTTAGGGGTGATCTTTCTGGACTTTTTCCCAAGCCGTCCCTGGAAAGCCAGATGGAAGAATGTGTCAGATTAGCAGCAGCTGCATGCTCTCTGCTCTTTGCTCCCCTCCTTTCTCATCTCCCTCTTCCTCCTTCTCCCCCTCTTCTCTCTCCCCACACCCCTTCTTCTCCCCCTGCCCCCCTCCCCAGGGCTGAATTTACAGCCACTTCTCCTTAGCACTGCACTTTGGGTACATTCTACTCGTTTCCTGTTGAGCGGTCCCCCAGGCTCCACTAGCCCAGGCTCCCAGAGGATGGCCTCGTCTTCCTTTTCCACTCAGCTCCTAGAAAAACCTGCTGACTGGGCCTGAGGGGGGGTCACGCGGAGACTCCCAACCACAGCAGGAAAACAGACATGCGATTTCCTCCAAAGGACCTGACTCAGCCTCAATCGCTGCCTCTCTGGGAAGAGCTGCTGCCGGCGGCTCAGACTTCCACACCTGGGTATTACAGTCCTCGAGAGGCGCCGTGCCCTGTCCCTGGTGTGAGACAGCCCGCCCAGGGGCCATTGAGGAACTCAGTGAATACCAGGTGGGCCCAGAGACATTTGCCTCGAGTTGTGGGTTGTGAGAGTGCAAAGGTGGGATGTCCATCTGGGCATAAGAGAGAAGGCAGAGCTGGGCCTGCGGAGGGGAGCATCCCTGGTGACTTGGGGTGCCATGTCAGCTCCTTCCCCACCCTCCTGCGAGTGTGGACAGCACACTCCAGTCCAGCAGGTCCGCTTGGCCTTGTAGCTTCCCTCTTTCCCCACCCTTGTCCGGCTCTCCTGTGCACTTCCTGTTTGCCCGCAAACCCTGGGACTGGGACTTCCTTCATCCTTGCCACCTCTCAGGTCCACCCTCCGGAAGTACTTCTCCCAGCTTCTGGCCCACTGGTCTCTTGCCCCCATTCTGCACACCGAGCACATCCTCACACCCAGTACGCTTTTCTCATTGGACGTGAGCTCCTGAGGGGGGTGGGGGCTGCCTGGTGGGTGGTGACAGGCCCAGGTCCCCGCAGGTCATGGCTCACTGACCAAGTTGTCAGGAATGGTGGACACCTCCCCAGAGCAGGTGTGGGGCAGTCCGGTGCCATGATGGTACCAGTGTGAGGCAGGGTGGCCAGCGAGGCCTCAGTCAGGAACAGGTCCGACTGGTTTAAAAAATAAGTCATCAGAGCTCAGAGGTTGTCCCCTTTGCTTGGAATTTGCTTTAAGGGCTCCAGGCCCAGAGGAACCTGCATTTGACTTTGTCACAGGCAGTCTCTGTTGTTCCGACCCCACAGCCAGATCCAAACCTAACGGGAGGTGCCCAGCTTCCTGGGGAAAGGAGATCCCTGGGCTCAACCACTCTGGCCTCAGAAGCCTGCTGGGCTCCTGGACCTCTGAGCTCTTGGACTTGACCTGGTCCTGTGTGCAGCCCCTGTGGCTTCCACCCTTGGCCGCCTTCTGTCTCTTCTCCTGTTTCCTCCAACAGGCAGCCAGCTTTCTCCCAGTCCTTTGCTTGGCCCTGTTGGTACCCTCCGTGGACTTGCTACCCTGCCTCTGGGCCTTCTCCTTCCTGGACCCGAGTTCCCTTCCTGGAGCCCCTCACCCTCCAGATCTTCATCCCCAGTCACAACATACCCAGCGGCCCTCTAGAAGGTGGTCCCAGACCAGCTGGCTGGTACAGCCAACGCAACGGGCTCCTAGGCCCAGTGCACCTGAGGTCCAGCCCTGACCTTCCCTGTCCTTCCCTGTCCTTGCCCCAAGGACCTGGGAGCCTGCTGTATTTTAAGTTTGTTTTTAAAAGGGATCTTGATATTATTTCTTGTAATAAATCATAGTAACAGAATCCCCATATACAGTAGAAACAAAGCAACGTAATCAATTCTTCCTGGATTCCAGACCTCTGAAGCTGGGCTCTGCTCTCTTGTGAAAAGAATTGTGAAACCACAAATTCCAGACTACCAGGACTTTGCCTGGCAGTCCAGTGGTTAAGACTGTGCTTCCACTGCAACGGCACGGGTTCGATCCCTAGTTGGGAAACTGAGATCCCACATGGCATGTGGCACAGCCAAAAAAAAAGCCGAAAGATAATTTATTTTTAAAAACAAGTATCCACCAGGAAGTTTCTCCTGGCCAGAATGAAGGGTACTGGAAGGGGATCGTGGCAGGACTAGCTTTCTCACTTGTCCCTTGCATTCTCTCTCCTCTTGCCACCCCTCTTCTGCCCCTTACAGTCTTCAAATGGAACCAGGAACTCCTGCAGGCTTGAATTAAGTCTCAGAAGAGAGAGTTCTGGGATGAGGGTGGATTTCCCGAGCATCTAGGGAGTAGGAGGCCTGACAGTCTGTGTGCTTGGTCCCCTGACACCACGCTGGCCAGCACAGCTCAAGCCAGTCCCACCTGCTCTGAAGTGAGAGCAGTTGACTGATGGTTTCTCTCTGGTCATTTTGGGTCTTGGCCCCAAGAGTTAGCGGAGACTTAGGGAAGGAAACCGGGAACTCTCTCACTTTCAGGCACCATTCCCTCCCCGTCCCCTGCCACCTGCCTCCCCACTCTGAGGCCCCTTAGCCAACCCCAGCAGGTGTCCATCAGCTTGATGGCCTCGGGTCATCAGAGCCCTAGTTGTCTGAAGTCCGGAGGGCAGCCCTGGCCTGTCAAGGCCACTCTTTGTCTAGAAGAGGCCAGCCGAGGGAATGGGGTCGAGGGTTTCCATGTCCCCTGCCCCTAACTGCTGGCCTAAATCTCCTCTCCTAGGGCATTTCCTCCAAGCTGGGGAAGTCTTGCTGTCCCGCAAGGTCCGCATCTCGGCCCCAAGGAGCCTTGGAGCAGCTGCAGCTCCCCACCGGCTGCCCTGCTACAGTTTGGTATGGGTGATGCACCAGAGACTTCTCTGAGGTTCCTCCTCCTCCCCCAGCCTTGATGCCTTTACTTCACACCTCTCTGGGTTCCTCATCACCATGCCTTTCCCGCCAGTGGCCTCCTGTCCCCTTTCACCCCAGAGCACCTTGTGCCTTGGCCTTGGCCGGTGGTAGGTAGGAGGCACTGTGGGTTTGGGAGGCCTCCATGGGAAGTTGTGGAGACGGGGTATGTTGTGGACCCAGGACGCAAGGATGCTGTTCCAGGGGACTAGGGTGGAGGGCCTTCTGCCTGGTCTGAGTCCAGGAGGCCGCTCAGCTCCCAGCCGCGCACGGAGGGGAGCTGACTGCTGTCCAGGCAGTGTGTGCTCAGCTACTCTTCCCCACACTAGGCAGCGCTAGTGCACCATAAAGGGCACGTCGCTCTCCCGGCACTTGAGTTGGTGCTAAACTGTCTTGGATGTCAAGCGAGAGGTAAGGAGTGACCCGCCCGACAGCCAGGCACCCGGGAGAGCTGAGTAGACAGGCGCGGCATAGTTGAGTGTCGCAGGCCCCTCCCTGATGCGTCACCGTGCGTGAACTCACCACTGAGGAGCACACAGCTTTGTTTTGCAAGTTCACACTGCCTGAACACAGCGTCCCAGGGCAGCTTTCTTGTTGTGCTTTTTCCGTTCACACTGCTGGTGCCCTTGGTCCACCCGAAGCCTGTGACTCAAGTTCACTTCCACTTCCTTTATGTGTTGACCACGTGTCCCTCCCTGGCAGCGGGCTCTGAGGCCCCTGTGCGTTTCTGTGTTCAGCGTGGCAGTGAGCAGTCATGTGGGTGTGCCCCAGGTGAGGTCCCAGAGTTCCTCTAGGCTCCTGCTGTGTTTTTGTTTGTTTGCTTTTAACTATTTATTTGACTGCAAGGGGTCTTAGTTGTGGCATGCAGAATCTTTAGTTGCTGCAGGTGGGATCTAGCTCCCTGACCAGGGATCAAGCACGGAGTCTTAGCCACTGGACCACGAGGCAAGTCCTAGACTGCTGCCCTTTTAACGTGACCATGTAGATTTTAAGCAGGCCCATCCTGGAAAAAACTACCACCTCTTCAGTTGGCAGGACACGGAGTCAGGGCAGATCAGCTCAGGGTGGGAGGGTGACGGCGGCTTAGCAACTGAACTAGGGCAAATGTGATGCAGGGTCCTGTGACACATGCCCAGTACAGAGAAGCCAGGAGTGACTCACGAGACGACCCAGGCCTTGGCCTTGACCGTGGACATGGGGAGGAAAAGGGAGAGCAGCGTGCGGTTTCCCTGGGAGCCCTGGACACTGGGGCCTCTGGGTCACGGCTGCCCTGCGGTGGTCCAGGAGCCCAGACACTGCCTGTCTGTGGGCTCAGCCCTGCCAGGGGAGCAGAAGCTGTCTGGGTATGAGGGGGAGGGGAGGAGACCCTGGCCCCTAGACTATCATCATCGGGTGAAGAGGGATTGGAATATTCTTCTGCTCCTAGCTCAGGAAATGGCAACACCAGACACGTGTCTCAAGGTTACAACAGAGGAGGAAGATCTGGGGACCAGGGCAGGGCAGCTTTTCTCCTGCAAAAAACTATAAAGGCATTGCCCAGCCATCTTGGCAAATGTGGCAAGACACCTCGGCTTAGTGGGGCACGGTCTCCTACACAGAGTGTAAGCATGGCGTCTTGGGGTATATACTGGCATCATCTTGAAAGACAGACCCACTCCTGATGTGTCATGATGGGGTGGGTGGGACATCCTGGGAGTCAGGGCAGAAAGCCCCCCAGGGTGTTGAAGGTCGGCCAGCAGAAGCAGGAGGAGGTGGGGTGCCCCACGGGCTGGCAGGAGCCCTGCTGGGCTTGCTGCCCATCCTCCTCCCTCAAACCCTGTTCTTTGCTTCCAAGTAGAGATCCAGAATGTGTGTCACGGCCACCCATCAGCAGCACTCGGGGTACCGTGAGCTCTCTGGAGTCTGGGCTGTGGTCTCTAGGGGCTTTGGGTAAACAGGGACAGCTGGGACCTCAGCCTGCTGGCGACAGAATTCACGCAGTGTTCACACGTGTCCTGGTGTGTGCAGAGGGCCTTCACTCCAGAGACGAGGGCATCTTCACATCCCAGTCTTCCAGTAGCTCTCCGTGTCCTGCCTCTGCACTGTGCCTGTGCGGGGACCCACCTCCAGCTCCCTGCCCTCCTGGGCTTATTCTTTCCCTGGGCTTTGCATCACGTGGGGAACAGCAGACTCGTCTTTGGATAGCAGCTTGTGGTTCTTGAAGCATGTTCCTGGCCAGACCCCACAGCACGTCATCAGCTCCCCATTTTGCAGTCGAGGAAACCGAGGCTCAGAGGAGTTGACTTCAAGACACAAGGCTGTCTGCGATTCACACCCCCACTGCTCCCTGTATCTCTGCCCTGCCCCGAGAGCTCACGGGCACACCCTTGTTTTGACTGGTTGCTGACACACCTGGTTGGGGGTGTTCTTCCCAGAGGTCCTGAGGGCGGGGGTCTGTTNTCACACCCCCACTGCTCCCTGTATCTCTGCCCTGCCCCGAGAGCTCACGGGCACACCCTTGTTTTGACTGGTTGCTGACACACCTGGTTGGGGGTGTTCTTCCCAGAGGTCCTGAGGGCGGGGGTCTGTTATCTCAGCAAATACTGATCTCCCGTCGCCTGCTGGGCGCTACTTGCCCTGTCAACAGCGGGCAGCTGGTGGGAAGTTAGCTGGACAGGGCGTGTGTGTGTGGGGAGGGGAGGCTATCCCGGGTGCTATTGGCTGGAGTAAACGTGACAGAGGAGATGGGCCCTGAGAACCAGTGGGGCAGACAGTAACGTCAGGGAGTGTGTGGGCCAGTCCTGCTGTGCCTCCTGAGAAGGGGCAGCTCCCTCCCCTGGTGCTGCCACCGCAGGGGATGGCAGCCGGGGGACAGGAGCAGCAGGATCTGGGGCCCATCTGGCCCTGGAAGCCCCTCTTGGTCTCATCTTGTGCCAAGATCCCTTCCTTCCTGCTCCAGGTTTTCAGGACTGACTTTGCAGGTCAGAAGGGAAGGTACCTCTGGACAGCTAGGATGGGGGACAGGGAGGAGCGGCCGTGCAGGGTGACAGGGTGCTGGCATCTGACTCGTGGCCCAGGAGGGACCGGCCACCCCCTGGCTTGCCATGTGCGGTCCTGGGATTGTGGCCCACCCAGTCAGTTGCTTCTGGTAGCCACACCTGAAGAAACTGGTCTCAGTGGCCCTGAGTCACCTGTTGTCACTACCCAGCCAGTGTGCCAGATAAGGGTGCGTGCCTCAGCACACACTTGGAGCTTCTGTCCTCCCCTTGAGCCTACCCTCGATGATCCGCGAATCCGGGTGTGTGGCCTCTCCAGCTGCAGCCTGACCAGTTTGGGGGCTGTTTCCCTTTGGCCTTCAAGCCTATTTGCCTGTCAGCCTGCCTTTTTCATGTCCTGTCCTCCTGTACTGCAGGAGCACCCCTTTCACGGGGGCTTCTGTGTCGATAGGAGACCACCCCACTTTGGTACAGCGCAGCCTAGGCCCAGTGTTCTGCTTTATTTTTGGCTGTGCTGGGTCTTGGTGCTGCGCAGGCTTTCTCTAGTTGGGGTGAGGGGGGGCTGTGCTCCAGTTGTGTTGCACAGGCTTATTGCGGTGGCTTCTCTTGTGGAGCACAGGCTCTTCGGTACTCGGGCTTCAGGAGTTGCAGCTCCCAGGCTCTAGAGCACAGGCTCAGTAGTTGTGGTGCACGGGTTTAGTTGCTCTGTGACCTGTGGGATCTTCCTGGGCCAGGGATCGAACCCATTTCTCCTGCATTGGCAGGTGGGTTCTTTACCACTGAGCCACCAAGGAATCCACAGCCTGGTCCCATCTTGCTCAGACTTTTTTCCTTTGCACTTTCCCTTTGCTCTCTGGTGAGGGGGCCAGCTGTGGGCAGACCTCGAGTGGAAAGTGGGGATGTAGACAGGCAGCCTCCCAGACAGAGTTCAGCCTAACTTGAACTTCCCATAAGCAACACAAAGGAAAGTGGGGGGTACGGGGGTTAGGGATGCTGTCATCTGGTCATCTCCCAGGTCCTCGGTGCTTAGCCGTGTGGAATAGTGCCATGAGGTCAGACCCGTGTGAGGTCCTTCCTTCCCACAGGCACTAAGTATCAAGGAAGCAACTTCTAGTCTTGGACACAGTTCCGAGCACAGACGGTACAGAAGTGCCCAGGTCGCTCACTCAGAGCCCAAGGGGCTTGAGAGAATGAGAGTGATGGATGGGTCAGGGNGCACTAAGTATCAAGGAAGCAACTTCTAGTCTTGGACACAGTTCCGAGCACAGACGGTACAGAAGTGCCCAGGTCGCTCACTCAGAGCCCAAGGGGCTTGAGAGAATGAGAGTGATGGATGGGTCAGGGACAGCCCCTCTGAGGAGGGAGCTCTAAGGGGGACCAGATGGACAGGATGCAGCTGTGGGGAGGTTTGGAGCAGAAGGAACAGCACAGAAGAGACTCTGACACAGGGTGAGCATGCACCTTTGTGGAACAGAGCCTGGTCCAGTGTGGGGTTAGCCTTCAGCGAGGAGGTGCCAGGACTGGTAATGGGAGAAGGTAGCCAGTGGTCAGGCTCCTCCTACCTGGGTCCTTCGGAGGTGGGTGATGGAGAATCAGGAGGGCTTCCTGGAAGAGGTAGCTTTATATTAGTTAGACCTTTCAGAATGGAAGTGGTTAGAGACAGGGAGACAGCATTCCAGGGGCCCTGGGCTTTCATCACCTTAGCTTGTCGTCATTGGGGTGCACGTGGCCCCTCCTCGAGACATGTACTCTGGTGTCCACAGCCTCTTTTGTGGTCAGCTGTGGCGATGGCATTGGATGCATGGTTTGCTCCAGTGCCTTTGGAGGCCGAACAGCTGTGCGTGCGCCTCACAGGATTTCCAAGCCCTGTTTCCTGTCTTTTTCCTGAAGGGTTGCTCCTGCATCAGCTCTGCCATTGACAAAAAGATGAGTTTGTGAAACATCTTGTTTACTCAGACATGCTGGACAGAAGTTTGCTGTGTGCCTGGACACCCGCTGGTGGGTCTGCAGGCGGCAGCTCCCCCACGGCACACTCCGGCTCAGGGGCAGCAGTACAGGGCGGGTGTGGCCTCACCAGCAGGACTCGGGGGATTTATGACCTCATTTGTTTGTGGGTTGGGTGTTTCTTTTTATAAATTTTCATCTGAAATTGATTTTCCCGCTTGTGTGATGCACAGCCCTCCTTCCTCATCCCTGAGATGAGAAATGAAAATGTACAAGGCCAATTTACACTTGGGCTTTTCAGCACTGGCAAGAGTTCCAGGTGGAATTCATTCCTCAGAGATGAGCCTTGATCGCAGGCAGTTGTGGGGTAAAAACCCTCGGCACAGCCTGGCGTGCCAACTTGGGTCAGGCCCACCTCTCCCCTTCTCCCAAGGAGACAGAATCCTGAGCCCCGACCCCGCTCTGCTCCCGATATCTCAGCCCAGCCCTGTGGCTTTGGCCCGTCACCTCCCCCAGTAGCATTTGGGGCAGGGTCGCTCAGTGAGGGTGGGGGCGGGCCCATCTGATCCTCCCCATGTAGGTGGCATCATACCCTGGTCAGGGGTCTGCGTGTGACTGGTGTCTCCCCTCCATGAACAGCTCACGGTCCAGTGTGCCTTTGGTATTCATAGAGAGCTCTGTAACGTCCCTAGGGCTGTAGGCTGAGGCCACCCTGGAGTGGTGGGTGCAGTGTGAGAGACTGGAGTTCCAGGAGGCGCGGGGCAGAGCCGCCAGGTCCCCCAACACAGGCCTTCTGCCTCTGGACAGTGCATTCACCACAGGCTGGGTGTCGTCCTGGTTGGCCATCCCCAGTGTGTTTCCCATCAGTGTCCAGGAACAGCTGTGGTCCTCTTGACCGCCTGTTCCCGGGGAGGGAATATGGCCTCATACTCACCAGGATGCTTCCCCAGCCAGATGGGAGGGGTGGGGATTGTAGTCGGATCTTGCGTCCCCGGCACCCTGACATCCCAGCCAGTCTCTGAAGTGAGGAAGCAACATCAGGGAGACGCAGGGCAGCCTCCAGAACAAGGTGACCCAGTCACCCCTGCTGTCTGGCTTCGTCTCTCACACACACACACACGTGTGCATACACCTCACTGCCTGGCCCTGGGCAAGGTACGTCACCTGGATTGTCAGTCTTTCCGCTTATTAGTTTGAGGGGGAGATGACTCCCCGGCGGCTGCAGCTGGGCCAGTGAGTGCTGGAGGTCTCCGTGGCTCCACCCCTTCCTCTGGGGTCCTCAAGGTTGACCACAGGGCCAGCTAGACCGCAGGTCCCAGGAACTAGGCGTCCCTGCTGTGTTTTGTGGACACGTTAGAAGATGCGCACCTAATGTGGCCCACCTCCCCTCCAGCAGTCCTGCCTCCCCGCCTCCCCAAAGCAAGCCANGCACACGTGTGCATACACCTCACTGCCTGGCCCTGGGCAAGGTACGTCACCTGGATTGTCAGTCTTTCCGCTTATTAGTTTGAGGGGGAGATGACTCCCCGGCGGCTGCAGCTGGGCCAGTGAGTGCTGGAGGTCTCCGTGGCTCCACCCCTTCCTCTGGGGTCCTCAAGGTTGACCACAGGGCCAGCTAGACCGCAGGTCCCAGGAACTAGGCGTCCCTGCTGTGTTTTGTGGACACGTTAGAAGATGCGCACCTAATGTGGCCCACCTCCCCTCCAGCAGTCCTGCCTCCCCGCCTCCCCAAAGCAAGCCAGAAGCGCTTCACCTGGAAGCCGCCCCACAGCCGTCCCGGCGCCCAAGGGGGCTGCTTCCTCCCCGATTCTGCTGAATGCGCTGGGAGCTGGGGAGTCACAAGTGGGAGCGGAACGGTTCTTGTCCAGTGCGTCTGCTTTCTCATGGAGGAATTTGGCGCCTTAACATTAAGCAGTCCCAGGACCAACCATCACTGGAGTCGGTGCTCGAGGGTGGGGGTGGGCATGGGGAGTGGTCCCCAGAGGAGGTGGGACTAGGCGCTGTGGAGCTCTGACCCCAGGCCCCCGCCCCTCCACAGAGCACCCAGAGGGCCTGTGGCTTCGGGCCAATGGGCTGTGAGGGGAAAGCCTGCCAGCCAGTTGGGGTCACAACCACCTGCATCCTCCCAGCCTTGGGAGCTGCCCTGGGCAGGAAGCCCGGCAGGGCCGAGGTGGGGGCCCCTGTGAGGCCGAGTCCCTGGGAGGAGTGAGGAGAGGCTGAGCCAGGGCAGAACAGGCCTGAGTCAGGCAGGAGGAGAGGGTTCCGGGGCCCAAGGGGGCCTCGTGATGGGTAAAGCCAGTGAGGCCCCTTGGGGACAGCAGTGTGGGGACTCCGTCGTCAGCCTGGGGGTGAAGGAGCAGCTCTGGGTGTCTACCATGACGGGTGGCAAGGCTGCGGGTGCTGGGCCCCCCAAAGCCTGCAACAGCAGAGGTCGGACTGCACTCTGTTCTGTCTTGGGACCTCGTCCACCAGCTCGTCACAGCCTGGACAGTTGCTGAGCAGCTGTCCCCTCCCATCATTGCTGCCGCCTCCGGTTCATTCTTTTAGCCACTCTCCTGCTTTGCTCCTGGTGCCCCGACACATCAAGATCAGACTCTGAATTAAGCCAGACGTGACTTTGAGGGGGGTTTTCTCATGTAACGGTCTCCCTCGTCATCTCAGCAGCATGTGCCAGGCAGGGGAGCGGCCGCTGGGACTCACGTGGCATTCAGCTCCCTACCCACCAAGCCAGTCCTGAGAGGAGAGTCTGTGCAGGGAGGCAGGAAGGAGCACCACAGGGCAGAGAAGCCAGGGGCTTCAGACTGCGGGAAGCTAGGTCTGACCAAGGCCCCCAGGCCAGGCTCATCTCCACAGCAACAGCCCACCGCCGCCTGGGGCCGTGCTGCAGGCTTGTCCCTGCAGTCTTGGGGACCCCAGGGGTGCTGCTCCTAAGCCTGCATCTCTGTGCCAGCCCCAGGCCTGAGGTACCACCCCCTCTGCTGAGAGAACAGCTCCTGCTCCACATACACCCCAACATGTTGTGTGGAACTGTGTCTGGGGGTCCGTGTCTGCCCCTTGGGGCCAGATCCAGTAGTCATGGTACTCAATGGAGGGTTTTCTCTGCTCCTGTTCACAGAGCTGCTGTCACAAACTGTTTAGCTTTGATCCCTAGTGGGAGAGGAAGTGCATGCCCAGAGGCTTGACCTTAATTCCCGGTCTGCTGAAGGAAGTTGTGACTCGACAGGACACCTCCCTCTGTGAGGCTTCACAGAGGGGTGTGCCTTCTGCTCTGTCAGCTCACAAGTATGCACTTGAGGCCCGGGACAGAGGAGGCTCTCCTGCTGCCAGAGCACTCAGGCTTCTGCTGCCTGTCTCCTGGGCTGAGGTGTTGATCACTACCCTCCCACGTGAAGCCTCGTGTGGGTGTGAGTGGTGTTTCTGTGGTCCTCGTTTCAGGGGCACCCCTCCTTTGCCCTTTGGGGCAGGGGCCCAGCCCCACACCTCATGGCCTCTACTCTCAGAGCCACGTGGGAGCCAGGCTGCCTGGAATCCAAGCTCCGCCCCTGTTGGCAGGCATTTCAAGCAGCTCATTGGGGCCCAGACTCTGGAGATCATCCCGACCCAGAGCTACTGGAGGTTTGCAGACAGGGACTGACAGGGGCTTTGGGGCAGTGTTGCATGGTACATCACCTCCTCAGAAGCACCCTCAGCTCACCTCTGTAAGAAAGGTGTCAGTTACCTGAACTTACCCTCTGAGTCCCTGCCAGCACCCCCTAGTCAGGGGCCCAGGGCCCGAGCAGAAAGAAGACTCGAGAAGGCCAGCGGCTTTGTGTGTCGACTGGGCAGCAGGCCAGCCTGGCTTTGTCCGCCTCGTGAGCTCTCCAAGTCACGAGACAGAGGCCGTAAAGGAAACTAGAAGGGGCTGTTCTGAGGTGTTTGGCGAGCAGCTCCCAGATGTTAGGAGGCCGGCAGGGAGGGGACCGCAGTCGGAAGGGATGTGGAGGCGATCGTGTCCATCCCCATGTTCCTCCCATCCCGTCCCGTGCTGGCCTCCCCATTCAGGCGTCTCTCAGCCCTACCGAGGATCATCGGGCTGGCCATCTCTGAGTGGGGGGTACCCTGTGCTGTGAGCTCCAGCCCAGTCCGCACCGGGCGCTGCGACTCGCCCAGCCTCCCCTGCCTTCTCTCCCTCACCAGAGGGGTGTTCCTCAGAGCCAGCACAGTCCCTGCCAGAGTGGTGGGCTCTCCCTGTGGTGTTCGCAGACTGGAGCCAGGAGCGCTCATGCCTGAGAGTCTTGGCTCCCTGTGCCCCAGCTATGGGGCGTTCCCCGGCCCAAATCCAGGGGATGGGGGCGCTGGATCCCAAGGCCCTTTCACCCTCGTCACCTGTCCCATGCCTTTTGTTCCAGCTCTCCGGCCAGGGCCCGAGAGTGGCTGCCCCCAGCCCCTAGCCTGGCACTGGGCTTGGCTCTCCCTATGAGGAGGGACCGAGAAGTGGGGGCTTCTCCAGCAGTCACTGGCAGGCAGGGAGAAGCTAGCTGGGTGGAGGGCAGGAGGGGAGCCGGGATAGGACGGGGACCTCCGCTGTTAACTCAGGAGGCGGTGGCCCCCCCAGGCCAGCACATTGGCTGATGAGACATGAAAATGCCGAGCAGAACGAGCAGAACGTGCGGAGCATCCATCCTGGACCTCAGGCCCTGAGCAGCTCTGCTTCTCTCCCCACCTCCCACTCCTCTGGGCCAGCCTCCTCCCGCTGCTTTTTTTAAACTCTTAATTCATCAAAGTGGATTGGCTACCTGGGTCACTGAGCCTGCAGATAGATCAGCCGTTTATTTTCCATGTTGTATTGATCAGGGTTTCCTGCCAAGATGATTCAACTACAAGGCCTCCCCTCGAAATGTCCCACTCGGCAGGATCTGAGCTTCTGCCATCCATCCCCAAGCCCCCGTTCTGGGACAGAAGGTTCTCCTGCCTTCTTGTTCTCCACTCAGCTCCTGGAGCGATTGCTCTGTCGGCTCTTGGCACATGGCATCCTGTGTTTTGGGGTTTTTCCAATGTGTGTTCTCTGTTTCTCTCCCGCGTGTCAGATTCCTAGCTCCTCTCCAAATGTGGCCAAAGGCCTAGAATGCTGAAGAACACTTGTCTTTTGAGAGGACAGCTCCTATGGGTCTTTAGTATCAGTGCTCACGGGGCCACTCTCATGGGTGGAGGCTGTGCAGGTGCTTAGCAGCAAGAGCCCACCTCTCTTCCAGGCTCACTCCCTCCCCAGGCGCCCGGGACTGCTGTCCTCAGAGCGCACAGCCCTGCTGCTCCTCAACGTGGGAGCCTGAACTGGGCCAACTCATGAGCGTGCCATCTAAATCCCACCATTCAGGTCCACATGCCAGCTGAACCCGGGCCATCCTGGCAGAGCAGCCTGAGTGGGTCAGCTCTCAGGGAAACAGGTTGGGGGTCCTTCCACCTGCTCAGTGGCAGTAACCCTTCCACAGCTCCGGGTGCCCCTCACTTCACACCACAGCTGTGGCCCCAACCCGCCCTGGAGGTCCCTGCAGCCTGAATTGAGGGCAGGGCACGCTCCTCCCAGAGGATATTGGAGCCATCATGCAGGCTGGGCTTCCCTGGTGGCTCAGACAGTAAAGAATCCTCCTGCCAATGCAGGAGACGTGGGCTCCATCCCTGGGTGGGGAAGGTCCCCAGAGGGAAATGGCAACCCACTCGTGTTCTTCCTTGGAGAATCCCATGGGTAGAGGAGCCTGGAGGGCTACAGGCCAAGCGGTCACAAAGAGTTGGACACGACTGAGCAACTGAACAACATCAACAAATCAGGTCAGACCAAACAGATGGTGGGGCTTGGCTTGGTCAGTTTCCCCAGAGGCAGCACTGGCGGAACCGGCCACAGAGGGAGCCCCCTGTGGGGTCGGAGGCGTGCGTGCCTAGGGGGGTGTGCAGAGGCCAGCAGTGCCCCCTTAGAGCCGTGGTCACAAGGGCCAGACAGACTCAAGGCCTGTGCCCACAGGGCCACAGAGCAGCCCTTTCTTGGGAGTCACACCTGTTGGCTGGTCTCAGAACCACTCATGAACCTTTTTACCAGGCAGCTGCCCAGCCTCCTTCCTGCTCTAACAGAAAAGACGCTGTTCTGGACCTTCATGGGACATGGGAAGCGCCTCCCAGGGCAGAAGTGAATCCAGGCTGCAAACTGAGAGGCCTGTCCGACAGGCAGCAGCAAGTTCATCTCCAAAGGCTGCTGCCAGGCCTGGCCCCATGACTCCCCGGGGAGGCACCGGCGTGGGTGTCGTGGTGGCAGCCAGTGTGGGCCACTGCCAGTCACTCAGGCTCCCACCCGGCTGCACAGGCCCAGGAGGCCATGGTTTGCACACCACTGCCATCACGGCCCATCAGGAGAGTGGGTAGCAGTCAGCCACCTGCTCAGCTGTCCCCGCCCTGGGTGGTGCCACGGCTGTGCAGGCCTCAGCTAGTGGGGTGAGTCCCTCTGCACCGTGAGACGATGGATGG
The DNA here is from genome assembly GCA_006410875.1 of Neotragus pygmaeus. Lineage (NCBI taxonomy): Eukaryota > Metazoa > Chordata > Mammalia > Artiodactyla > Bovidae > Neotragus > Neotragus pygmaeus. The sequence goes on along the minus strand of SJYV01031739.1, from coordinate 736,701 downwards.
GGTGGGGGCTCTGGGTGCAGACAGGAGAGAGAGCAGAGCCCGTTACCTGCCGGGCCCCTCTCCCACAGGCTGGGGATGTCAGCAGGTTGGGGTGGGGGATGAAAGTGTCACCTGCATGGTGGCGCTGCTGCCCTCGTTGCGCCTCAGAGGGTGTGTGCAGGGTCCCTGGGCAGGACTAAGCGTCAGAGTCCTGCCTCCCACCTGGGTGGGCACGCCCTGCCCGCAGCCTCACCGGGCAGCACCCCTGCCTGCAGATCTCCTGGGGGCCCCCTGCCCCTCCTGTGGAGAGCTGTCCTCACCTCCTCAGGGACCCTGCCCTCAGCGCCCCTCCCTTCCCTGATGCTCTTGCTGCGGTTGGCCTGTGGCTTGCCCATTCCCTCTCTTCCCTTTAGCCTTTTGTCATCCTCTCACCCATTTGCATCAGTTCCAGACTGTGAACCTTGAAGGGAAGGGGCTTGAGGCCAGTCAGCCCAAGGGGCTGGAACTTAGCGCTCCCTCGTGGGGGATAGGGGGACAAAGAGACCGGTGGTGACCCAGATGTTCCTGGTGGGGCCTCCAGGGGCTGGAACAAGGAGGGCCCACGTGGTAACTGTAGGGGGCTCCCAGAGGTGACACTCCCAGGGGGCCTGAAGAGGCCATGGGGTCTGCCCGTGCCCTCCCCGCTCAGAGGAAGGACGTGGTCCCTGCAGGCACCCAGGCCCCCTGCACTGAGCAGGCCCTTGGCCCGGAAGGTGTGGTTTTGAGCCCTGGCGCTTCAGCGGCCCTCCTGGTTCACCAGAAGTGTCTCGTCTCACGTCAGACACCTCACTCATTTCCCTCTGGCAACCACTGAATTTGAGAACGTCCTGTTTTGCCATTATCAAAAGAAGTGAAACTGTCCCATGAAACTTGGGACGCCCCAGAAACACCTCTAGGAGAGACACAGGGCTTCCCTTATAAAGTCAGAATTAGGTGCACAGCCCCTGCCTGTCTGAGGAGGTCCCTGAGCCAGGCCTGCCTCCTTCCTGTGCCCCATGCCCTCTGGACTCCAGGGTGCAGGTGCCATGAGAACCCTGACTGGCCGGGGTGTGTAGCTGCCCGAGCAACACCCCCAGACCCTGGGTGGGCAGGGCAGGGATAAAGGCCTACAGGCTGAGCCTGCCCTGCAGCTCTGGGGATGCTCAGGGGAAATAATGGGGCAGCGGGGTGGGCAGTGTGGGCATCATGGGAGCCCTCCCAAGCACACGTTTGCACACAGTAGCCCCGTGAATGCACAGCTGTCACCCCAGGTTTACGGAGGCAAGAACCGAGGCCCAGTGACCTCAATAGCTCAGGACCACACAGGCCGAAGGCAGTGGGCCAGTCATTGAACAGTGCTGGCTCCTGCCCTCAGGAGCCCCTGGAGCTGTCCCAAGGGGTGGGCAGACTGCTGCCAGCCATTAGGAAATTGTGTGCATGTGTGTGTGCCCATACCAGTAGTGACTTCCGGCCCTGTGACAGTTGGCCCATGCAGGACTGGTCTTCCCTTCCACTTGGTGCTCGTCATTCGACCTCGCGACCTGCTCATTACTGGCCCCAGGGGATGGGTGGGGGCAGGGGAGATGCAGAGCAGTGGTCTGCAATATTCCTTCCCTGAGTGGCAGTTCAGTGGGAGAGGGAGGTCACAGTTCCATGAGCCTTGGCCCCTCACCTGGAGCTGAACTACAGCAACACTGTCCAGGCAGGGGCACCACCGCCTATAATGGGGACCCAGACAGTCTGCACAGCCCTGTGGGCGTGGGGGACACTCTCAGACTGTGGAGCCACCAGCACAGCCTGACCACGTTGCCATGACCAGAGAGGGTCCCCCACCCAGGACAAGCTCCAGACCCTGGGTTTGCTGGAGTGTGCAGGTTTGGAGCAAGGACCTCTTTTAGATCCCTCCCCCGTCATTGGCTGCCATGTCCAGCATCCCTGGGTAGCCATCATGGCCATTCTGAGCCCTCGCTTTCCTCCTCGGCTCACACTCTCTTCACTCCTTTCGTCCCCCAGCTGGTCAGTGAGAAGGTCGGAGGGGCAGAAGGGACCAAGCTTGACGATGACTTCAAAGAGATGGAGAAGGTAATGGGAGAACGCACCTGATACCTGGCAGTGTTACCACCCCCCACAGAGCCTGGCCCTGAGCACTCACGTCCGCAAGGCTCATGGGGAGGGTCTGGGTGGGTTGCAGGCCTCCCCCAGCTCTGGGCAGGTAGTGGTAGGGACAGAGCGCAACCACCAGCAAGGAGGGAGAGAGACCCGAAGCAGCAGGGGGTTCCGTGTGGATGCTGAGGCAGGCAGGGAACTTGACAGCGTGAGGGCTGTCCAGGGGCTCCTGGTTTGGCCTCAGGCACCCTGATGGTTTTGAAACTCCACACATGGACTCTCTTTACAGAAGGTGGATGTCACCAGCAAGGCTGTGACAGAAGTGTTGGCCAGAACCATTGAGTACCTGCAGCCCAACCCAGGTAGGGGCACCTGTCAGCTGCGAGAGGTCTGCACCCCAACTCCTCAGGTCTCTGGCAGTCAGGAGTCCTCTGCTTACTGGAGCATGAAGAAGAAAGGCATAGGCCCAAAGAACTGAGACACCCAGGGGTGGGTGGTTTCAGGCGTGGCTGGATCCAGGCATTCAAAGGATGTCCTCAGGGTCTCGGGTTTCCTACTGCTTTGTCTGTCAGCTCCCATTTTTCGTGATCCTAGCCTTAAATTACCCTTATGGCTAGTGGTCCCAGCAGAAAAGAGCATGTTTTTCTTCCAGTCAACTTGCTGGACTAGTGTGAATTGGCTGGCAGGCCCCAGCTGTGTACCTGTCTCTGGACATGCAGTGGGGTCTTGGGACCAAGAGGGAGGCAGGGACTGCTGGGTTCTATGGTGAAAGGTGAATGGGTACTGGACAGGCAGCACCAGCAGCCGCCTCCACCTGAGGCCTGTGCCAGGGATGGACAGGAAGCTGCTGGGGGTGCATGCCTGTCCCCCAACCCCTGGAAAAGGTCTGGGAAAGGGGTGCCTGTAACCGTCCACACCTAGACCTGTCTACCCTGCTTCTCTGGGGGTCTCGAGGAGCATACCCCCCCCTTCTCCCGCTCCCCGGCTCCTGCCCACTGTCTGTGCTCCCAGGAGAGGAAAAGTCTGGGAGGTTCTGGTTCCCTGGGCTGGGGGAGCACTTCAGAAATGAACGGGCAGAGAGGGGCAGCTGGTGGTGCTGGCCAAGCACGGCCTGGCGGCTCCTCAAGACCATACCCATCCCCACCTGGCCCGTCCTCTCCTAGCCTCTCGGGCCAAGCTGACAATGCTTAACACGGTGTCCAAGATCCGAGGGCAGGTGAAGAACCCTGGCTACCCACAGTCGGAGGGCCTGCTGGGCGAGTGCATGATCCGCCATGGGAAGGAGCTGGGCGGCGAGTCCAACTTCGGTGAGGCCGAGGTGGGGGGGCCTGGATGGGGCCGGGGCCCTGGGTGGAGGGGCCTAAGAACATGGGGCAGTCTCTGGAGCTTCTCCGGGGCTGGCTGGCTCCGTGGAAGAGAGCAGTCAAGGCTTCTTTGGAAGCTCCCTCTGTCTCCCATGAGCACTGTCTACAGCGTCATGGCATGGGAAAGCTGCATCCCCCCCACAGCTGACCCAGGCCAGACCTGGGTGCCTTTAGAGAGCTGGGAGGGTGGCTGACGAACAGCTGTCACACCAGCCCCTGTGGCTCCAGGTCAAATTCCAGGGTCCCTTGTTCTCAGTTCTGGCATCCAGGTTCTTAGCTGTGGGGGTGACGTGTCTTTGTCATGCAGGCCAAGGCCTCCTGTGACAGCTTCCTCCCCAACCCCACGCTCTCCCCAGGAGACGCCCTGCTGGATGCCGGGGAGTCCATGAAGCGCCTGGCTGAGGTGAAGGACTCCCTGGACATTGAAGTCAAGCAGAACTTCATCGACCCTCTGCAGAACCTGTGCGACAAGGACCTGAAGGAGATCCAGGTATGCCCCCACCCAGCCCTGCCTGGGCCAGATTCCCAGCAGGAGGTGCTGCAGGGTGGCCCTCCCTGAGGCCCTGGGCATGAAACCTGACCCCTGTGCTGGCCTGCAGCATCACCTGAAGAAGCTGGAGGGCCGCCGCCTGGACTTCGACTACAAGAAGAAGCGGCAGGGCAAGATCCCCGACGAGGAGCTGCGCCAGGCCATGGAGAAGTTTGAGGAGTCCAAGGAGGTGGCGGAGACCAGTATGCACCACCTCCTGGAGACTGATGTGCGTATACAGGCTGCGCACCCCTCCTCATGGACCCTGGGGGAGCCCCGAAAATGAGCCCAGCAGTGGTGCCAGCTTCCCAGGGCCAGTGGGTGGGCTTATTGCCTGTTCAGGATATGAAGGAAAGAAAGTGGGTACCAGAGGACCCAAGGGGGTGACCGGCCACCTCAGGCTTCGGGGTATCCTCAGGCCCCTCACCCTCCTCCAGCTGCAGCTCAAGGGTCAGGCAGACAGGCAGGGATGGGCCCATGTCCAGAGCAATCTGTGAAGGCTCCCTGCAGGAAGCAGCTGGAGATGGGGGCCAGGAGGGCCGTACTGCAGCCCTGGCTCGTCCCTTGCAGATCGAGCAGGTGAGCCAGCTCTCTGCCCTGGTGGACGCCCAGCTGGACTACCACCGGCAGGCCGTGCAGATCCTGGATGAGCTGGCCGACAAGCTCAAGCGAAGGTGAGGCTGGCCCCTGGCTTCTCCCTGTGAACAGCGGCCCACTTTGCCGACTAGGAGGCCCAATGGCCTGTGGCTGGGGCCACCTGGGCCAGCCCTTTAGGGCCTGGGGGATGACCTGCCCCTGGGGAGCCCCACCCTGCTGTGAGCAGCCGCAGGTGGGGGTTACCTCCTTTTTAGAAAGAACCCCCAGGCTGCATGGGGTGGGGGTCCCAGGAGACAGCAAGACCTCACCACACTCCCACTGGTCCCAGAGGAGAGGCTTGGGATGTCCTTTGGGGAGGTTTGCTCAACTGTCCCTGGAAGGCCATTCTCCTTCCCTCTCTCCTTGGGCACTCAGCCCTGAGGGCCATCTCACAGTCAGGAGGTGCCCAGGACCTTGAGAAGGGAAGTCCTGGTGGGGGTGGTTCCCTGATGCAGGGAGGGTGTCTGTGGGGTAGCAGCATCCGGGCAGCCATCACCAAGGAGGCTTCTGGGTTCAGTGGGGCCCAGCCTGCAGGCAGCCTTAGAGGCACACCAGGGTTTCCGTGTGTGGTATCCCCTCACACAGCCCCCCCCACACACCCTGAGTCCCAGGGTGTCAGCTGACCTCGACACACACGCACTCCCCTCCAGGATGCGGGAAGCCTCCTCACGCCCCAAACGGGAGTATAAGCCCAAGCCGCGGGAGCTCCTGGACCTCGGAGAGCCTGAGCAGTCCAACGGGGGCTTCCCCTGTGCCACGGCCCCCAAGATCACAGGTAAGGAGGAAGAGGCTTCTGCTCTGCCCCAGGCCCCTTTTAGGGTAGCCCCCAGCCACAGGGCCAGTCCCCTGTGAGAGAGCCCCCGCCACCCAACCCTGGGATGGGCGCCAGGCCCCACCCCAGCATCTTTCGCCCACCTTGTGCTTTGTTTGCAAGCAGCTTCATCATCTTTCCGATCTTCTGACAAGCCCATTCGGACCCCCAGCAGGAGCATGCGTGAGTGTCCCACATGGGCACAGGCCCTGCCCTCCCACCTGGGGTTTAGGGTCCTTTCCCCCACCTCCCCTCCCCACCTCAAATAGAAGTGGAGTTGGCCCTCACTGCTCCAAGCACTGTGTGCTTCTGTTCACTGACACCCTGATACCCTGAGGCATCACCAGCTCCTCCCAGAGTCTTTGTCCCCTCGCCACCTCCTACTCTGGGCAGCCGTGGGAGGTGGTGGGCAGGACCAGGCAGCTGGGCAGGAGGGGAGGCGGCATCACCCTGCGTACTGCCTGGGGCATGTGACAGCCTGGACCACCCCCCAACCTCAGCACCCCTGGACCAGCCGAGCTGCAAGGCCCTATACGACTTCGAGCCTGAGAACGACGGGGAGCTGGGCTTCCATGAGGGCGACATCATCACGCTGACCAACCAGATCGATGAGAACTGGTACGAGGGCATGCTGGACGGCCAGTCGGGCTTCTTCCCCCTCAGCTACGTGGAGGTGCTGGTGCCGCTGCCCCAGTGACCACCCCTCTGTCCAGATCTCTGCATTCCACACGGCCAGGGCAGTGCTGTGGCCGGCGGGGTGGCCTGCTTCCTGCCGGTCCAGGGGCTGCAGGGTCCCTGTTTACACTGGCACTCACCGCCAGGGAGCTCCCTTCCCCACTCCGCGTGGCCGTCTTGGGGCTGGGCAGTGTTCCCCATCTTGCTGCTCTAGACTCTGCCCCCAGCCTACCCACTTGCCCCAGGAGGCTCACACTAAGGTGCTCTTAGAAACACTAACTCCTACCCCTCTCCAGGGATGGGTGACTCCAGGTGGACCTCCTTCTCTCCCCCCACCTCTTTCTCACACACACACAGATTCAAACACACTTTCTTTCCCACCTCCATCCACACACATACATGCACACTCACATCCTCTCATGTCTCCATCCAACATTCACACACATGTACACATGTCCTCTCCCACCTCCATCCCTCACAGCTCAGAGACTTGCTCTTAAAAGGCTGGGACTGAACGTTGGTGCGATGGGGTGGTCTAGGCAAGACACCCTGGCTGAGAGTCACGATCCTGCTTTTAAATCCCCTCTCCAGGGTCCCCTGGGCCCATGAATGCCTACAGATGCCACCTCCCTGGAAGGGCCTCGCCCCTTCCCTCTGGCTAGGGGCGCACGAAGAGACAAGGCTGGGTGTCTCAGAGGCCAGGGCCCCCAAGGACAGGCCATCACCCTCCTGCAGGGCACTGAATCCCACACACTCATGTCCACTGCCCCATCTCCAGCCAAGCACAGGGAGCATCTCTCTCTGGCACAAGCTGCCATGACCAGCAAACACATACAGTGCGTGTACACATACACACACATTTACAGACACACATGGGACCATGGGAGCCCAGCCTCCACTATGTGGAAGGTCAAGCACAAAGGCTTTGACAAATGAATGTTCCTGAGCCCTGGTGCTGGGACCCCTGGGGAGTCCCAGGCAACTCCCTGTCCCAAGCCAGCCATCACACCCTCTCTGGACAGTGGCTCAGGCATCTCCACACCAAGGTAGGCAGCTGCCCAGGACAGCAGGGGACCCTTGGCCTGGCTCACATTCCTCTCCTTTGGTGACTGATAAAGCCCCCAAGAACACCAGGCACCCCTTCTCGTCCCTGAGGCCTCCTGGCTAACCAGCATCTGGAGGAGGCACAGATGTCATAGCCTGGGGCAGATCCAAATGTAATCCTGATGTTTTTTTAAAAAGTATTAAATGTCTTCTTTCTACAGTCTCTGGCTTGGTGGTGGTGCAGGGCAAGCCCTCGTTAGGGGTCTCCGGCCAGGGCAGGGCCTGCATGGGCACCAGCCTGCAGCAGGGGGAGGGGCGGGGGTGGCTGTCACTTGCCTGGGCATCAGCTCAGGCCCTCCCCAGTCACAGCACCTGAGAGACACCTGGCCCGTTTCTCCTTTATTATATAATCTGAGCCCCTGCTGTCACAGTCAGTCACACAGGACAAAGCACAGAAGCCCTGAACCCATCCCCTCACCCAGAGGCGCAGGGGCCACATCTGATCAGAGCCCTCTCCTGTCTTTGGAGACTGGTTCCCTCAGTTCCCTTGCTTGAGGAGGCTGTAAACCTGCTCCAGCATGTGGCCTAGGCCCTGGTCCTTGGGCATCCTGCTGGCCAGGGAGATCTGAAAACAGGCAGGTCCGGCGCCTCAGGGCTGCTGCCCCACTAAGGGCTCCGCTAGCCCCGGTGGTGTCCCTAAGACCACACCTCCAGGTGCATCCTGGGCCTAGGAATGTCGTCTAGGGGGTAAGATTCCTCCGCACCTTCCACAGCTCTCATTCGCCCCGTCCCCCATACCCCACCGCAGGCGCCCAGGCCACGCCCACCCTACCCACCCAGCCCAGCCCTGCAGTATGAAGTGACCAATGTGGCAGCTTTAAGCCCCGGTCACTGTTCAGTCTGAACAGAACAAGCAAACATATGAAGCTGGTTCTCTGTAAAACCGAGGGGGATGTGTCTTCTGAGAATGACTCCCAGGCAGGACACAAGGCTGCCAAGCCCTTGCTGACACATACCCCTGACTTAACGACGGGGGGTGGGGGGGCAACTGTATCAGCCTACTCCCAGCACCAGCCCCTCTGCCTGGCTCAGCTCTGCTGTGCTTCAGACTCAGAGCGCCTCCTGTTCAGGGGCAGCGTCTGAGCCAGGATAGCCCCAGGGCCACGAGGGCTGCAGGCTTTTACATCTTCATCTGTACTTGATAGCCATCTCCACCACTGTCACCACCCTCATGTGACAAACATGACTTTTCTTTGGCAGCACTTATATCTGACTAAAATATTTTTGTACAAGCCCACTCAACTCACTTTTCCTCGAGCTGCCTGTGAATATATTCTTGTGGGGCTCCCTGAGATCTTTACAAAAGGAAGGGTTTGCACGGGACTTGAGGTGTGAGCCTCACTCACCTTCAGCTTGTCCAGGTAGGTGTGCTCCTGGTTCCAAGTCTCCTGGAACCTGACGAGGTCAGGGGCACCCTTGTAGAACTCCACCAGCAGCATCTAGCAAGACAGGGAACACATGAGCCCCAGCCGCTGCCGCCCCTCAAGGGGCCTCTGGACTAACGCAGCGCAGCACATAGGGGTTACCCAGTTCCCCAAGAGAGGGACTCTGAGCAGTGCCATCCTGGGGAAATGAAGGCGCTTGGCAGGAGGGAGGGCTGCCTGGAGGAGGAGACGCCTCCCCCAGCAGCAGAAGAATTGCTAAATGCGATTCTTTCTACCCCTGCAGCCCTGAAAGACTCCCTGGCCTAGCCTTCAGTCTTGAGCAGGAACATCTGTGAGGTCACAGGTGTGATGAACTAGCTCCATTTGTTTAAATGCCTATTGAATGGCAGAAGTAACACCTGAGGTCCTCACATGTCTCCACTGGGAGAAATCAGTGGCAGGTGCATAGCCCAAGGTAGAAGCGTCCGTACTAGCACCTTCCAGAACAGCAAGGAG
>SJYV01031739.1:680100-722391 GCA_006410875.1 Neotragus pygmaeus | reverse complement strand
CGACGGGACTTTTCTACCAGGAACTCTGGCAGGCCAGAACCTGCCATTCCTGTCGTTGCCCCGGGTGCCCACTAGAGGGAGAGAGTGAGCAGAGACAATCTAGGATGAGGACCAGTTGCTCAGGCTGGAATCCCGCCTCCGCCTGTTGGTTCTGCTGCTAAGTCATTTCAGTCGTGTCCAATTCTGTGCGACCCCATAGACGGCAGCCCACCAGGCTCCCCCGTCCCTGGGATTCTCCAGTCAAGAACACTGGAGTGGGTTGCCATTTCTTTCTCCAATGCATGAAAGTGAAAAGTGAAAGTGAAGTCGCTCAGTCCTGTCCGACTCTTCGCGACCCCAAGGACTGTAGCCTACCAGGCTCCTCCGTCCATGGGATTTTCCAGGCAAGAGTACTGGAGTGGGGTGCCATTGCCTTCTCCGGACTTCAGGCTCTATTCTCCTGTAAAACGGCACAATGACTTCCAAACCCACAGGGGTGGCATAAGGGTGAAATCAGATAATGCATGCAAAGCATTTAGCACATGCCAAGCATATGCCCTGCTGCTCCATTCATCCAGCTGGCAAACACTCTGCATGGATTAGTTGATCTGATTCTCTCAATAACCTCTCCTCCTCCTTTCCCCTAAAGAGCCTTTCCTTGACGAGGTGACCTCTCAGTCCAAACCCAACGGCCACATCTCAGTCTCTGTCCCCTGCCTCCTCTCAGCAGCGTCTCCTGGTAACTCCTCGGGGATCCCCACCCCCGCACTGACCGGCTTACCTGCCACCACTCCTGGACCCCCTTATTCTCCCCCATCTGACTCGCTGGGCCAGGGCTGGGTCCTCCCGCCTCTTTTTTCCCCCACCTACACCCCTTCTGGGTGGCCTCAAACCCCAGTTGCCCCCTGGACAACTGCCCACAGTCATGACTCCAGGCTAGGTCTCCCTTGACCTCCGGACCCCAGGTCTGGCTAGTCCCTGACATCTCAAATGGGGGTGTTCACATTCAACAAGGCCGCCCTGACCATCCCCCTAAACTTGCTCCCCCACACATCTCCGATGAGGGTAATCCTGTCCACGTGCTTGCAAAAACATTTAGGGGAACAAAACATCTCCTAACACCACATCAGATCCACCAGAAAATCACATCACATCCACTTTCAGAATTAATCAGAACTTACCCACTTCCTCCTCCTCAAAGGCCGGCCAGATTCACCCCATCATCACCCACCTGCACCCTGAATCCCTGGCTCCTGTTGTCCTCCCAACAGCGGCCACCAGAGGGCGCCGCTAAGGACCTGACTCAGGCCCCACACCTACTCTGCTCACAGCACTCCAGCGATCCGACTTCCCTCAGGGTACAAGCCCAACTCCTCCCCACAGCCCACTATGACCCCCAAGACTTGCCCCTTTCCCCTCCCTGCCCTTCCCTCCTCCTCTCTCCCTANACACCTACTCTGCTCACAGCACTCCAGCGATCCGACTTCCCTCAGGGTACAAGCCCAACTCCTCCCCACAGCCCACTATGACCCCCAAGACTTGCCCCTTTCCCCTCCCTGCCCTTCCCTTCTCCTCTCTCCCTATGATCACTCTCTGCTCCAGCCACATCAGAGTTCCCCCAAAACACAAGACCAGTCCAGCCTTTGCACATGCTGTTTTCCAGAAATCTTTATAGCTCCCTGCCTCCACCCCTTCAGTTCACTGATCAGATGTCACTTTCTCAATGAGGCCTTCCCTGGCCATCCTATTCCTTTCAGCACTTGCTTCCCCTTCCCCTGCTCACTTCTTCCAAAGTATGACAAGATGGAGTTATTTCTTTTGTTTCTCTCTCCATGAAGGCAGGGATGTTTCTCATTTGGCTCTCTGCTTTATCTCCAGCATGTAGAAGAGGGCCTGGCACACAGCTGGCATTTATTAAATGCTTACTGAATGAATAGCCCTATGGTGTGGTATGAAGGTTAGTTTTATAAGTCAACTGGGTTCAGCTATGGTACCCAGTTACTGAATCAAACACTAGCCTAGGTGTTGCTGTGAAGGCATCTGGTTGATGTGGTCGACATCTACAATAAGTTAACTTTCAATAAAGAAGGTTACCCTTGATGCTGTCAGTGGGCCTCACCCAATCAGGTGAAAGGCCTTAAGAGCAAAACCTGAGGCTTCCTGGAAAACAAGAAATTCTGCCTCGAGACTGCAGCACTGGGGACTTCCCTGGTGGTCGGGAGGTTAAGAATCTGCCTTCCAATGAAGGGAATCTGGGTTCAATCTCTTGTCAGGGAACTAAGATCCCACATGCTGTGGGGCAACTAAGCCTGTGCACTCGGGAGTCCAAGCCACAACCAGAGAGAGGCACGTGCACTACAACAAAGAGCCCACGAACCGAAACTAAGATCTGCTGCAGCCAAATAAATAAGAAACACACACAAAAAAAAGACTGCAGCATCAACTCTAGCCTCTGTGTGTGTGTGTGTGTGTGTGTGCGTGTATTACTATCACAGCATTCAAGACCCTCCCAAATCTGGTCCCTGTCAATGCTGCCAGCCCCCTCGGCTACTAAGGCATCAAATCTCCAGCTGCATCAGCTAACAATGGTTCCTTAAGCCTCATGTGTTACTTAATTCCTACAAAGCTGTGCATATACTGTTCCTTCCTCTGGAAAGCTCTTTACCCTTCATCTCACTCTGATCAACTCCTATTCATCCTCAAGGCCCCAGCTCCAACATTCTTTCTCTGGGCACTCTTTATCCAGCAGTGAGTCAGGGAGGCTGAAGGATGTACCTCATCAGCGGCAGTTGCAGTCATATGGAGCTGGTTTCGCCGGAGCCAAGCAGCTTTGTACTTGTCCAGTTTCTGGCCCTTGTATTTGACAGAGGCCCAGCCACAGCCAGACTTCTTGGCCGGGTTCACCAGCTTCTTGCAATGGGTGGCCCAGGCGCTGGGTGAGTTGAACACCTGGCCTGTTTCCTGCCACACAATCCTTCCATCGGGCTGCAGGTCTCCCACAAACTTCTTCCCCTGCAGTGACAGTGGGTTGGCTGGACCCAGGAGCTGGTACTCATCAAGACTCCCTCCTCCAGGAAGTCCTCCCTGATCCCATGCTGCTTCCCAGGGCTTGCCACCCATTTCCCACTTTGTCCCAGGAGGCTTCCAGCTTAGGTACCATCCTGATCAGCCTGTATTGAAATTGTCAAGTTATGTGCCCGTCCCCACTCCTTTCACTGGACTGTGAGCCCCAAAGGACAAGAACTGCATGTGACTTGATCTCCACTGTGTCCCTGACACCCAACAAACCCTGGCACACAGCAGATGCTCAATTCACAAACTGCTCCCATTCACAAAGAGAACAACAATGGAAATAATAACAAACACTTATAATGGACTTACTGTGTAGAAGGCACACTACTGAGCAGTTAATTCATTGCAATCTCATGCAACCCCATGGGAGGAAAGAAAATCCCATTCATTTTACGGATGGGGAAACTAGGATACGCATAGGTTGAGTGAAGTTACACAGCCAGGAAGGCACGAATGTCCTCTCTGAGCCTAAGATTCTCCTTTGTGGATGGAGAGTTTGGTGAACAATGTTCTCCCACCCAGAAAGGCTCCTGCTGGGTCAGGTTGCTCTGTGCCTGTTTCACCTCCTCACACCAGGGGCTCGGCTTAAGGCAAGAAAGCACACTAAACCCGGGTTTCCCCTTTCTGCACGAGCTGGAACGGGATGAGGCTGGGAGGTGCTCACCAGGTAGTAGATGGACAGCACTCCGGCGCCCGGCTCCAGCAGCGCGTCTTTGAGGAGCACCCGCAGCGTGACCGCGCGCCTAGTGAGCGCGCCCCCTGGCCCACCGCAGCTCCCCGGTCCCGCCCCGCCGCCGCCTCCGCCGCCGCGCGCGCATCCTGATGCCCCCGGCCGCTCCGGGTCCTCGGCCTCCGCCTCTTCCTCGTCTTCATCCGGCGCCTCCTCGCCCGCGCCGCCCGCGGGGGACAGCGGTTCCGGAGCTACGGGCAGCGACAGGCTGCAGCGGAGCCGCGCGCCCTGAGCCGGTGCAGCCACCCAGCCCGGTGCCCCACCAGCCCCCCGCCAGGCCCGCCGTACCTGCCATGGCCGTTCCGCCCCACGCCCCGCGCCGGGTGCGCCTCGGGCTCTTTCTTCCCGGCACGTGACGCGGCTCCGCCCCTAGGGGGGAGCACCGCTGCCATTGGCCGCCGCCGGTGGGCGACTGGGGGCTTGGCCAGCAGAGGCGAGCGGGGGAAAGCCAGATTCTGGCCTGTTCACGCGGGAGAGGGAGGTGGGGAATCAACCCTAGGGAACCATTCGGGAAACTGAGGCCTGAGGCCACCTTCCGTGGGAGGGAGGTGGTAACTGAGAGCTCGGGGCACCACTGGAAACACTGAGGCCGGGGGCTTCCGCTTTCGGAGAATCAATGACTCCACCCGAGGACACCAACTGGGGCCTGGGGCTGGGGGACTTAGGGGGGCTCAACCCGCTACGACTAGCGGGGAAATTGAGATCCGCGATCACTCCTAATGAGGGACCCACAGGCCTCAGCTGTTGGTACCAGGAAGGCACTGAGGCCTGGGAGGATGAGCCCCACTGCCCTGGGGCTGCGGGCCAGAATCAAGGAAACAACCCGGCGCCTCGACTCTAAAGTGCCCAAGCCGGGCGGCATTCTCTAAAGGGTTAATTTCTACCCGCGGCCCTCGACTGCCTTGATTGGATCGCAGCTGAGGCCGCCAGCCAATTATAGCTGGGTTATTTCATCTCCAGCCAATAGACGATAGAGGGTGGAATCCCTCCCGCCAATCAAGCGTTAAATTGCTCCTCCTCGACCAGTCAGCAGGAGTCCCCGGGCCGTACGTGTCCAATCCGTTTTAGGGTCTGGTCTTCAACCAACCAATCAGTTCGCGAGTTACACCTCCCTTGAGACCCACCCCCCACCTCTCCCACCCGACCCTCAGCTCGCGACGCACGTGGGCGGAGACTGGCTAGAAGAGCGCGGGACAGCCGCTGCTCTTTTGTCTCTGGTCACTGTCCCAGGACCTTGGCCCCGAGGCGCAGGGCCACCTCCCAGCGCTGGGACTCCCCAACCCCAGGGAGGGCTGAAAGCCCTGGGCAAGGGCTCCCTCCAGCTGCACGGCAATTTTTTGGCTGGACTCATCTACGGATGGGTGTACCCGATGCCGGTCTGAAAGAGGGGACATGCTGTTAGGGACAGGGCTGTCCAGCCACAGTGGTCTGGAATGAGAGTGAACTTAGCTCCAAATCTTACTCTACCATTTCCCAGTTCTGTGACTTTGGCCGTGTGTTTCCACCTCTCTCTTTGCTCCTGCGGATAACAATTCCTACTTCAGAGTTGTTAAAGAACAGGACTTGAGCCGGGGAATGTGAGTGATTATTATTACTCATGATGCAATAAGATTTGTATTTTAAGGTAGGACAAGAAAAAGTAAACAACAATTCTTTGTTTGGACCTCTTCCCTCCCTCTCTTGCTAATCTGTGTAACACGTTAACCAGAGATCCTCAAAGATGGAAAGATAGGAACTCCTGCTCCACAGTAAAGATCTCTTTTCTTTTCTAACAGTTTATTCTTTTTTTCCTCATTTTTTTTATTTGAAAGATAATGCTTTACAATGTTGTGTTAGTTTCTGCTGTACAACGAAGTGAATCAGCCATGCATACGTTCTCAGTTGTGACCGGTCCAGGACTCTGTGACACCCTGGACTGTAGCCCGCCAGCCTCCTCTGTCCCTGAGATTTCCCAAGAAAGAATGAGTTACCATTTCCTTCTCCATTTTTTTTTCTTTTTTCTAATGTTGACAATATATCTTATATGAACAGTGTTCTTTCCCAGCTCTGTAGGGCTCATGATGATCTTGCTGCTCACTCTGTACTTGCTTACCTGGACTATGTATCCTTAGTGAAGTTTATGTAAATATCATTATGTCATTTTGATGTATGATCATTTGTCTCAAGGCAGTCCAGAGGTTAAGAAGCCATGCTTCCACCGTAGAGGGCGTGGGTTCAATCTCTGGTCAGAGAATCAGTGACACAGCAGGCATGCATGCATAAATGAAATATATATGACTGTTCCTACTAACAGGCGGAACGGTTCTCAGAGCTTTCAGAAAATCTGCTTCCTGTTATAATCTTCAGTTTGGCTGAAAGAAAAATCCATTTTTCTCTTCTTAACTTGATAGATAATGTTCCCTGACACTCACTTTGTGTCCAGCCCAAACCTCCTTTTGGAGTCATCTCACCACCACCCAGGGTCCAGCCATCAAATAGGCATCTCCGGCCCCTTAGGGGGCTTCCCAAGTGGCACTAGTGATAAAGAATCTGCCTGCCAATACAGGAGACTCAAGAGATATGGATTCAATCCCTCGGTCGCAAATATCCCCTGGAGAAGAAAATGGCAATCCATTCCAGTATTCTTGCCTGGAAAATTCCATGGACAGAGGAGCCTGGTAGGTTACAGTCCGTGAGATTCAAAGAGTTGGACAGGACTGAGCAACTGAGCACAGCACACAGCTGCTTAGACTCAACAGAGCTCAAATGGCCTCAGTTTATTTGCCCATGGCCTTGTCTACTTTCTCTCTGCCTCTCTGCTAAAACCCAGGGCTGAATCTCCAGCATCTCTCATCTGGATCATTTCCTGGAGATTCAGTCCTCCATATTCACACACACCCATTACATCTCCCACCCTGGCCCCAGAGGAATCTTACTAAAATGCAACTATGACCACCTCCCTCTATTGCTCTAAATCCTTCTATGAATTCCCATTTGCCTTTGATAAATTAACCAATGCGACCTTATCACCTATTAACAATTTATAGTACCCCTAAATGGCAAGGGGTGTAATCAACATTACCAGACAGTTCAAGAGAGGAAGAGTTACACAGTTCTTCAGTGAATTCCCAAGGCTAATCTTTGCTATGTGTATAAAGTCCAGGCAGTCCTAGAACTATTAAGGAAATTGAATTTGCAATTTTAAAAGTCCCCCAAAAGGGACTAGGTATAATCACTAGGTTCATAAGTTGTTTAGCTACAAGTTAATTTCAGCAGCAGGACCTAACAAGTATTTGAGGCCAAAATCTCCTGTGTTTAAAAACATATTTTTTTTTACCATGCTAATAAAAATAATAATTTGTTTGGGAAAAAAATAATAGAAAAAATTAAATTCCCAAAGAATAAATCTCCAGGCCCAGGTGAAAAATTCTATGAAAGTTCAAAGAAGAATTAACACCACTTTTACATAATCTCTCTAGAGAAGGAAACGGCAACCCATTTCAGTATTCTTGCCTGGAAAGTCCCATGGACCTGGGAACCTGGCAGGCTACAGTTCACGGGGTCGCAAAGAGTCAGACACTGAAGCGACTTAGCATACATGCATGCATTACATAATCTCTTCCAGAAAATTGAAGAAGGAACACTTCCTAATTCATTTATGAAGCTAGCATCACCCTGATACTGAAACCAGATAAGGAGAGTACAAATAAACAAAACTGCAGAACATCCCTCGTGAATCCAGACCAAAAAAATATATTAAAAAAAGTTAATAAATAGAATTCAGCAATATATAAAAAGAAGCATTCATCATGAGAAAGTGGAGTTTATCCCAGGGATGCAGGGCTGTTTCCATATTCCAAATTCAATCAGTGTTTTCCACTGTATTAAAGACTGTGGTAGGTGGAACAATGATTCCCTAAAGATCTCAATGTCCAAACCCCCAAGGTCTAGGAATATTTAGGTTACATGGCAAAGGGGATTTAAGTTTTCAGATGGAATTACAGTTGCTAATCAAAATAAGGAGACATTAAAATAAAGTAATAATTGTTAAAATAAGGAGATGATCCCAGATTATCTACTGAGTCCAATATAACAACAGGCATCCTTAAATGTGAAAGAGAGTCAGGGAAAGGTGACTGTGGAAGAAATTCAGACTGATGTAACATGAGGTTTCTCCCCACTATTGCTGGCTTTATAGATGGAGGAAGGAATGGGGAAAGCTAGAAGCTGGAGAAAGCAAGGAAATAGATTCATTCTTTGAGGCTTCAGAAAGGAACACATCCCTAAGGGACTTCCCTGATGGTCCAGTGGTTAAGAATCCACCTTGCAATGCAAGGGATGTGGGTTCAATCCTTGGTCAGGGAACTAAGATCCCACATGCTGCAGAGCAACTAAGCCTATGCACCACAACTAGAGAGTTCACGAACTACCCAACACAGCCAAATAAATAAATATTTAAAAGAAAAAAAAGAATAAGGAACATAGTCCTGCCAACACCCTGATTTTAGTTTCATGAGAGCCACATAGGACTCCTGACCTACAAAGCTGTAAGATAATACATTTGTGTAGTATTAAGTCTCTATGTTTATAAGTTATTACAGTGACCACAGAAAGCTAATACACAAGCTAAAGAAGACATGTCACAAGAGTGTATCTATTCATGAAAAAAAAAAAAAACCATTTGATAGAATTCAACACCCACTCATAATAAAAACTCTCAGCAAACCAGGAACAGAGGGAAACTACATCAACTTGATGAAGAACATCAACAAAACTTCAGGTAACATTGTACTTCACGGTAAAAGACTTAACACTTTTCCTACTGAGACTGGGAACAAGAAAAGGCAACCACCCTCACCGTTCTTATTCAACAGAGTCCTGAAAGTGCTAGCTGTTACAATAAGACAAGAAAAAGAAATAAAAGTCATATAAATTGAAAATTAACCCTATTTGCAAATGACACGATCTGTGTACAAAATTTCAAGAAATCTCCCAAACATGCCCCTAGAACTAAGGAGAGAGTTAATTCAAAAAGGTTATAGGAATATGGTGCACCAAAATAGCCTTCAAAACTACAGTTAAAAAATATAGTGACAATTATAAAAAAAAAAAGGTTATAGGATAAGAGATCAACACACAAAAATCAACGGCATGTTTGTATGCTAATAATGAGTATATGAAAACTGGAATTGAAAATACAATATTACTTATAATATTTTGAAATAGGAAGAAAAAAAGAAATGCTTAGATGTAAATCTAACCAAACAGATACAGGACTTGGATACTGAAAATTATACAACGCTGATGAAAGAAATCAAAGATTTAAATAAATGAAGAGAATCTGAAACTAATATAATATTATTATACTTCAATAAGAAACAAGGGAAGGAGTGAGGGAGGGAGGAAGGGAAAAAGGAAAAGACCATGTCTGTGGTTTGGAAGACTCAACACAGTATGCAAAAGTTATCAAGTTTTGGAACTTCCCTGGCTGTCAAGTGGTTAAGACTATACATTCTAATGCAGAGGGGTGTAGNGAAGGAGTGAGGGAGGGAGGAAGGGAAAAAGGAAAAGACCATGTCTGTGGTTTGGAAGACTCAACACAGTATGCAAAAGTTATCAAGTTTTGGAACTTCCCTGGCTGTCAAGTGGTTAAGACTATACATTCTAATGCAGAGGGGTGTAGGTTCCATACCTGGTCAGGGACCTAAGATCCCACTTGTGGCACTGCCTTAAAAAAAAAAAAAAAAAAAAAGCCTAATCTCCTCCAACTGATATACAGATTTAGTGCTATTCCTGTCAAAATCTCTGCAAGATTTTTGGGTAAATACAAGCCAGATTTTTCCAATGTCCAGGCAACCTAACAGGCCTCCTGGACATTGTGACACTCTCTAGTCTCATTCCCTCACAGCTCTGGCACCAGATTCCTTTCTCTCCCTTCCAGGTCTTTGCTTAGGCAAGTGCCCCTGTTGATGCCCCCACACCACACCAACAGCCCCCCAGCAGCTCCCTCCTCTGTTCCCTGACTCCAACCAGGCCTCCCTGACTCCCTGACTTCTTACATGGACCAGAGAGACCGGGATTTCCCTAGAATCCCTGGACCTGCCTGGCCCAGCCCCCGCCCAGGGCTGGCAGGGGAGGGAACTCTGGAGCTGACAGAGAGGAAATTCCCCTGGAACCTGTTTCTCAGCTTCCTGGCTCAGCTGGAGCACCCGCTGAAGGGAGAGGCCAGGCTGGGCCAAGGACCCTGGCCCATCATGGCCTTGGCCCTGAGCCCGCCCCGGGTCCCCAAGCCCAAGAGTGCCCTGCCCTTGCACTACTATGAGAGCTTCCTGGAGAAGAAGGGACCCCGAGATCAGGTAAGACGGGCTGGGGAGCTGGCACTGCTGGGCGGCCCTGGGCAGGTGGGGCACCTCTCTGAACCTGGACCTCCCTAGCCTGCTGAGGAGGGTGAGGTGGGTGCTGGTTGGGGCGAGGCATAGACTGGAAGCTGGGAAAGGTTCTGTCTGTCTCTCTCTCTCTGATCTGAGCTCTCTTTCTGTGTCTCTCCCCGCTTGGCTTTATTGGTCTCTTTCTGAATCTCAGATATAAACAGGATTAGGGACTTTCTCAAGGAAATGGCGGCGGGGGGCGGGAGGGGTGTCTTCTGAAACCCCTCCCTACCCCCCGAATCCCTCCTCCCCCAGCCCTGAAATAACTCTGTGAACCTTAGCCACAGGGGTCAAGGTCCATACAGACTGCAGGTGGGGACAGTGAGAGGTACTGGGGGCGTTGCCAGTCAGGGGCCCAATGAGTGTGTGTGTGTGTCCTTCTCAGAATAAAGCTCAACTCCTCCATTCCCCTAAGGCCCACCCTCATCTGCCACTAGGACCCAAACCAAGCACCCTTTTCCCTGCCTTTGCCCTGGAAGCTTCCTCCTTTCCTTCTGCCTTCATGCATCCAAATCCTTCCCAGCCTAGAAAGCACCAGAGGCAGGAGATCTCAGGGGTTAAGAAAGAGGGTTTATTTATCGGTGAACACACCTCAAAGCATGTAGGGGATCTTGGTTCCCCAACCAGGGATCAAATCCACGCCCTCTGCAGTGGAAGCCAAGAGTCTTAACCACTGGACTTCCAAGGAAGTCCTAGGCAGGTACCATAATTATCTACTATTTTATAGGTGGTGAAACTCAGGCACAAAGAGCTTAAACAGCATTCAGTGGGTGACACATAGCTGGTGTACGACAAAGCAGATGAGTTTGTTCACTTACTGCTTTCTTCCCAGTGCCTAGCACACAGTAGTTCTTCAGTAAATGATAGGTAAATGTATGTGTGTATCTAGGATGTATCTATAGATGGACAGATGGGTGAGTGGGTGGACAGACAGGTGTTGCTGCTGCTGCTAAGTCACTTCAGTCGTGTCCGACTCTGTGCAACCCCATAGATGGCAGCCCACCAGGCTCCTCTGTCCCTGGGATTCTCCAGGCAAGAACACTGGAGTGGGTTGCCATTTCCTTCTCCAATGCATGAAAGTAAAAAGTGAAAGTGAAGTCGCTCAATCAAGTCCAACTCTGTGCGACCCCACAGACTGCAGCCTACCAGGCTCCTCCATCCATGAGATTTTCCAGGCAAGAGTACTGGAGTGGGTTACCATGTCCGTCTCCAGGACAGACAGGTGAAACGATGGATAAACACAAATATACTTGGGAGACACTGCAGGTTTGGTGCTAGATCACCACAATAAAGCAAATATTGTGATAAAGTGAGCCACATGAATTTGTTTCATCTCCCAGTTCTTTATAAAATTTATGTTGACACTTGTCTGTACCCTGTTGTATAATAGCATTATATGTTTTTAAAAATTAGCTCATAATCATCTGCTTTCTTTTAAATTATTTACTTATTTATTTTTGGCTGTGCTGGGTCTTTGTTGCTGTTCGAGGGCTTTCTCTAATCAGAGGAGGCTACTGTCTAGTTGCGGTGCACGGACTTCTCATTGAGTGGCTTCTCTTTTGGCACAGCATGGGCTCTAGGGCATGTGGAATAGCACTGTATCCTAAAAAGACAATGTACATAATTTAAAAATAATGCTTTTGGAAAAATGATGCCAGTTGATACTTCTTTGACTCAGAATAGCCACAGATCTTTGTTGAAAAACAAAACCCCACAATATCTGTGAAGTGCAATAAAATGAAGCATGCCTGTACATAGGTGGGTGGATGGATCGGTGAGTACATAAGTGGATAAAAGAATAGATGGATGGGTGAATCAATAGGTGGCTCAATGGATAGATGATCACTGTCAATATAAGTGCTATCCTTATTGTGAAAGTGTTAGTCACTCAGTCATGTCCAACTATTTGCGACCCCATGGACTGTAGTCCATCAGGCTTCTCTGTCCAAATACTAGAGTGGGTAGCCATTCCCTTCTCCAGGGGATCTTGGGATCGAGCCCCCATTGGTCTCCTGCATTGTAGGCAGATTCTTAACCATCTGAGCCACCAGGGAAGCCCTTACGTACTCATTAATTTACTTCCTCTTTCAGGAAATCTTCCCCGAGTTAGCAATTTGAAGTCCTCTCTCCTCTGCAATCTCTTGGCCCAGGGTCTGTCTCTACCTGAGGGTGCTAATTTCTCTTCTCTGAAAGATTTTAGTGTGTCTGCTTTCTCTGTGGGCTGCCCTGGTGGCTGCAGGTGATGAAGGAAACCATGTAAAGATCTGGGAGAAGCATGTTCAGGCAAAGAGGCCAGCAGATGCAAAGGTCCTGAGATAGAGAAGGATGGAGGTGCCCAGCTCTGCCACCTCACCTCCCTCTTTTTCTCCACCTCTGGTCCACAGGATTACAAGAAGTTCTGGGCAGGCCTTCAGGGCCTGACTCTCTATTTCTACAACAGCAATCGGGACACTAAGGTAAGGATTGAAATGAAGTGTCAAGAATTGGCCTGCCCTTGACCCCAGGACCTAACAGAGGGTGTGGACAGAATGTCCTAGCTGGGGGGGGGATGAGGCACTCAGACTCTGTCTTCTGTGCTCCCAGCATGTAGAGAAGCTAGATCTAGGAGGCTTTGTGAAGCTCACAGATGAAGCTCCCTGGGGAAACTCCCATGACCCTAGCACCCACTTCTGCTTGGTCCTTCGGAACCAGGAGATCAAGTTCAAGGTAAGTCTCTTAAGGGGTGGCTGGTGGGAGACCCTTCCTTCATGTCACACCCACCATTAGTACACACCAGCACAAAGTCGCACAGAGTTTATCACTGGGTTGGTATCACTGGGCAAATCATCAACCTCTCTGGGCCTCAGTTTCTACAAGTGAAAAATGAGATAATATGTGTAAACTGCCCAGAACACAATCTGATCCACAAGGAACTCAACTGCCATCATTCAATCTTCAGCTAACATTATTGAGTACTTGTGTTCCAGACACTCTTCTTAGTAATACTAATACCATGTTCAGTCACTAATTTGTGTCCGACTCATTGTGAACCACATGGACTGCAGCACGCCAGGTCTCCCTGTCCAACTCCCAGAGCTTGCTCAAATTCATGTCCATCGAGTCAGTGATGCCATCCAACCATCTCATCCTCTGTCGTCCTCTTATCCTCCTGCCTTCAGTCTTTCCCAGCATCAGGGTCTTTTCCAGTAAGTCAGTTCTTCACATCAGGTGGCCAAAGTTTTGGAGCTTCAGCTTCAGCATCAGCCCTTTCAGTGAATATTCAGGGCTGGTTTCCTTTAGGATTGACTCGTTTGATCTCCTTGCAGTCCAAGGGACTCTCAAAAGTCTTCTCCAGCACCATAATTCAAAACCATCAATTTTTCAGCTCCCAGCCTTTATGGTCCAACTCTCACATCTGTCCATGATTACTGGAAAAATCATAGCTTTGATTATATGGACTTTTGTCAGCATAGTGATGTCTCTGCTTTTTAATATGCTAACACCATACCCAAAAATAAACTAAAAATGGATTATACACCTAAATGTAAGACCATGTACTATAAAACTCCTAGAGGAAAACATGGAATACTCTGACACAAATTGCAGCAGTATCTTTTTGGATCCAGCTCCTAGAGTGAAGGAAATAAAAACAAAAATAAACAAATGGGACCTAATTAAACTTAAAAGGTTTTGCACAGCAAAAGAAACCATAAAAAAAAAAAAAAANAAGTTAACACTCATCCTTCTCAAAGTATTCTAAAAATTACAGAGGAAGGAAAGCTTCCAAACTCATTGTATATCAGGATTACCCTGATATAAAAGCTAGAAATACATATATCACAAAAATTATAGGCCAATATCTATGATGGACACCAAGGCAAAAATCTTCAAATGAATATTAGCAAACCAATTTCAACAATATATTAAAAAGATCGCACGTGATTGAGTTTTACACCAAGTATGCAAAGATGGTTCTGCAAGTCACTCACTGTGATACACCACAGCAAAAAATATTGAAGAATATAAATCATATGATCATTTCAATACATACAGAAAAACCTTTTGAAAAAATTCAACATCACTAAAGTTGCAAGATACAAAATTAATGTACAGAAATCTGATGCATTTCTATGAATTAACAATGAACTATAAGAAACAGATATTAAGGAGACATCTCATTTATAATTAGATTAAAAATAAAATACCTAGCAATAAACTTACCTAAGGACATAGAATAACTAAGAAAACTATAAGACCCTGATAATAGACATGAAAGCAGACACAAATAGATGAAAAGATACACTGTGTTCTCTGATTGGAAGAATCAACCTTGTTATGACATAGTACACAAGGTAATCCACAGATTCACTTCAATTCCTGTCAAAGTATCATGACATTTTTCATGAGAGAACAAATAGTACTAAAATTTGTATTGAAAAACAAAATAATTCAAATAGCCAAAACAATCCTGAGAAGAAATAACAGAGCTGGAAGTATATATACTCCCTGATTTGAGAATATACTACAAATTAAAGTCATCAAGACAATATGGCACTGGGACAAAAACAGATGTATAGATTAATGGAACACAAAGGAGAGCCCAGACATAAACCCATAAACTTATCATTAATTAATCTACAATAAAAGAAGAATGACATACAATGAGAAAATTCAGTCTCTTCAGTAAGTGCTGCTGGCCGTAAACAGAAATGAATTTGAGTCAGCTGAACTGAGATGGATGAACCTGTTATACAGGGTGAAGTAAGTTAAAAAGGGAAAAACAAATATCATGTATTAACACATGTTTATAGAATCTAGAAAGATGGTACTGATCAACCTATGTATGAACATTTGTATGGCAAGAATAGAGATGTAGACATAGAGAGTGGACTTGTGGGCACAGCAGGGAAAAGAGAGGGTGGGACAAGTTGAGAGAGCAGCANTCTAGAGAGAGTATGGGGAGAAGGCGATGGCACCCCATTCCAGTACTCTTGCCTGGAAAATCCCATGGATGGAGAAGCCTGGTAGGCTGCAGTCCATGGGGTCACTAGGAGTCGGACACAACTAAGCGACTTCACTTTCACTTTTTACTTTCATGCATTGGAGAAGGAAATGGCAACCCACTCCAGTGTTCTTGCCTGGAGAATCCCAGGGACAGGGGAGCCTGGTGGGCTGCCATCTCCGGGGTTGCACAGAGTCAGACACGACTGAAGCGACTTAGCAGCAGCACCAGGAGCAGAGAGAGTATGGAGAAATGGGAACCCTTCTGCCCCGTTTTTGAGAATGTAAACTGATACAGCCACTATGAGGAACAGTATGCAGGTTCCTTAAAAAACTGAATATAGAACTACCATATGATCCTGAAATCCCACTCATGGGCATATATCAGGAGAAAACAATAATTCAAAAAGATACATGCACCCCTATGTTCATGAAGTGAATCAAAATGAAGGTCACTCAGTCGTGTCTGACTCTGTGCGACCCCATGGACTATACAGTCCATGGAATTCTTTAGGCCAGAGTACTGAGTGGGTAGCCTTTGGCTTCTCCAGGGGATCTTCCCAACCCAGGGATCGAACCCAGGTCTCCCGCATTGCAGGCAGATTCTTTACCAGCTGAGCCACAAGGGAAGCTCGCCTATGTTCACAGCAGCAGCATTTACAAGAGCCAAGACACAGAAGCAACCTAAATGTTCTTCAATGGAAGAAACGAAAAAGATGATGTGGTACATATACACAATGGAATATTAATTAGCCATTAAAAAGAACAAAATAATGCCATTTTCAGCAATGTGGATGGACCTAGAGATTACATACTGAGTGAAGTAAGTCAGAAGGAGAAAGACAAATGCCACATGACATTGCTTATCTTTGGAAACAAAGAAAAAAATGATAAAATGAACTTACATACAAACAGAAATAGTTCCACAGTCATAGACAACAAATTTATGGTTACCAAAGGGAAAAAGGAGGGGAGGAATAAATTAGGAGTTTGAAACTAACATACACACATTACGATATATAATATAGGTAAGCAAGAAGGACCTACTGTAAAGCACAGGGAAAACTATATTCAGTATTTTGAAATAATACATAAGGGAAAAGAATCTCAAAAAGAATCTCATAGGGATTTCCCTGTGGTCCAGTGGTTAAGACTCCACCTTCTAAGGCAGGAGGTGCAGGTTCCATCCCTCGCTGGGGAAATAAGATTCCACATGCTAGTTGGTACAGCCAAAAAAATTTTAAAAAGAATCTCATATATAAAATACATATATATATATATATATACCACTCTTCTATACACCTGTAAGTAACACAACATTGTAAATCAACTATACTTCAATTTTTTTAAAAAAATAAAAGAAATACCTGCCCTTGTAGAGTTTACAGTCTTGAGTCTTGTGGCGGAAGCATACAATAAAAAATAAAGACATGTTAAATATATGGAGTATTAGATGGTGGCAGATGCTAGGGAGACAAGTGCAAGGGAAAGGGGATGGGGGCTCAGGGCTGCAATGTTATGAAGTGTGAATAGGTCTTCTTATGGAAGACCTAAAGGAGGTGAGGAAGCCAGCAGTGTAGAGATCTGAGAAACAACTTCAGCAGTAGAAATAACATGTGCAAAGGCCCTGAGGCTGAACTATGCCTGGCATGTTGGAGGAACAGTGAAAAAGCCCCTGTGGCTGGAGCAGAGTGAGAGAGGAGGAAAGAGGGAGGGCATGAGGGCAGGGAGGGGATGAGGCAGGTTGTGTAAGACCTGTGGGCCACAAGGAGGCCTGGGTTTTAACCCTGAAGGAGGTAAAAATCAAGGGAGGGTTTCACACATAGGAGACGTATGATCTATGTTTTTGTTTTTGTTTTTTTTGAAATGTTGATGTGAACTGCCCTGGTGGTCCAGTGGCTCAGAATCCACCTGCCAATGCAGGCGACATGGTCCAGGAAGATTCCACCTGCTGTGGAGCAATGGTTCTGTGCTGCAACTACAGAAGCCCATTTGTCCTAGAGCCCATGCTCTGTGACAAGAGAAGCCACTGCAATGAGAAGCCTGCAAACTGCAGCCAGAGAAAGCCTGTGTGCAGCAATGAAAACCCAGCACAGCTAGAAATTAATTATATTTAAAATATTGATGTAAGAACATTCAAGAATAGTACCCCCATATTACTAAGGACTTATATTCAGACATCATTCTAAATTAACCTGTTCTAACATTTAATTTTCATAACAACTCTCAGAAACAGGGATGCTTATTCCTTACTCCCATTTCTCAGATGGATAGACCAGGGCTCATCAGCCAGGCATACTTTTTCTTTTGCTCCCCAGGTAGAGAGCCTGGAGTCTCGGGAGATGTGGAAAGGCTTCATCCTGACAGTAGTGGAGGTAAGAGTGGTCAACCTCGGCCCTTCTCTCTCTCCTTCCCCACTTGGCCTGCTCAGAAATCCTTTCTAAAATTTCCGTTCCCCAAACCAACCTCTCAACTTCCTCACTAGTCTCCAACTGGCGGCCTCTGAACCAGGTGTAAACCATCTGCGTTTTGTTTGTCAACAAAGTGCTATAAATTTAAAAGTCAGCTGCTGTCGTTTAAAAACCAGGAGTGTTAGAACACAGCCCTGATTTCTATGTTACTCAGTTGCTGCCCGTCTGGCCCCACAGGCTGTTGAGTCAGATCCTCCGTGCTAGCGTTTGCTCTGTCCGTCCCCCATCACGGAAGTCCTCTCTAAGCCCTCTCTGCCCCTGAGGTGTCAGGCGGCTCGGGAGCCCCCTNACACATTTTCATCTTATGCTCTAGTGGCTGTCTCTTATACACATCTAGATGTGTATAAGAGACAGGGTGACTTACAGGTGAGCTTGGCTGGGTTACGTTGGGAGGGCGTGGCTGTGTCTCTGGGGGCGTGGTCTGCACCAGTGAGTGACGCTGCCCGCCCCAGGTGCTTCCTGAAAGTGAGCCGACTGGAGGCACAACTGCTCCTGGAGCGCTACCCTGAGTGCGGGAACCTACTGCTGCGGCCCAGCGGGGACGGCACAGGCGGCGTGTCAGTCACAACGCTTCAGACGCTCAACGGGTGCGCCTGCGCGGCTGCGAGGGGCGGGGCGTCGGATNTTCCTGAAAGTGAGCCGACTGGAGGCACAACTGCTCCTGGAGCGCTACCCTGAGTGCGGGAACCTACTGCTGCGGCCCAGCGGGGACGGCACAGGCGACGTGTCAGTCACAACGCTTCAGACGCTCAACGGGTGCGCCTGCGCGGCTGCGAGGGGCGGGGCGTCGGATACAGGGGCGTGGTCGGGTGTCGGGGCGGTGCCACGTTGTGGGTGGGACCTGGGCGGGGCCTCCAAGTGGAATCACTCAGGGCTTGGTTCTCCTGGGGGACATTGCCAGGAGCAGGGTCTTTCTTGAAGGTGGAGTCTTTTGAGGGCCTAGTCCCCCGCCGAGAGCCACGCCAGGGTGTGGGGTGGTCAGGGTTAGGCCCTTCTTGTCCTCAGCTAGGTCATGCACTCGCTCCTTACCCTGTCAGGACGCCGGTGATCAGGCACTACAAGGTGAAGCGCGAGGGCGCCAAGTACGTAATCGACGTGGAGGAGCCGGTGAGCATTGGGCCAGGTCCGGGGAAGCGCAACGGCGTGGGCTGCACCCCTTCCACGCCGGCCCTTGATAGCATCCCCTTTTCTGACCCTAGTTCTCCTGCACCTCGCTCGAAGCAGTGGTCAACTATTTCGTGTCGCACACTAATAAGGCGCTGGTGCCCTTCCTGCTGGATGAAGACTATGAGAAAGTGATAGGTTGGTAGAACCTCAGGGAACTCGGTTGGGGGGAGGGCTCAGTCCACGCCTCTCCCGCCCCCTCCCCAACCCGGACACTCTTGGGTCAGCCCCCAGCTGCAGTGCCTCCTCCAGGCCACCCTCTCTGTTCCAGGCTTCGTGGAGGCGGATAAAGAGAATGGCGAGAGTGTGTGGGTGGCGCCCTCGGCCCCCTCCACCTCCGGCCCAGGTGATGCCCCCACCCCGCGGCCGCCGCTGGGGCAGAGTGGGAAAAGACCTAGGACTCTCATGGCTCCACCTGTGCCCAGTCTTGTACCTAGAGTTGCAGGGACCCAGAAAATACCCAGACCCTGTCCTCTACGTGCTTCCAGGTTATGGAGGGAATGGACAGGGCTGGGCACACACACTCGCAATCCTGAGGGGTTGAACCTGGGGCTGGAAGGCAAGGGGTGCGGAGTGCAGGGGGGAGAGGAGGAGGATGGGCAGTCGGGGGGAAGTCTTCCTGGAAGAGTGGGTGTTTCCTAAAGTTCTCAAAGGATTTCATTAGGAAGAGATGGGAAATCAGGCTGGGAGGTGGTCCAGATTATGGAGCAAAAGGAAGAGATTGGAAAAGTGGAAAGGTCTGTGGGATGAGCAGTATGGTCTTCCCTGGACTGGGCAGATGCTGAGGACCCTGCATGCATGACACATATACAAATGTATGTACAATGTACACAAATGTACATACACACATGCCACTCATGAACATAAACCTGTGTGTGTCCACCTGCATGAGAAGTTCCTATGTAGACAGTGGTTCCACCCACGCATAAACATGGGTGTCATACAGTTCCAGTCCCATATAGCACACATATATATACTTCAAGTCACAATCACATGTGTACACACAAATTGCAGACATATCCACTCATGAGCACAAATTCAGACCTTTACACATACATGTGTGTACACACTAATACAGACAAGTGCTGTAGCACATACCTTAGCATCCATGAGGTGTCATGCATGCACAAGAGTATAAACCCTTTGCTGAGCTGTGCTTAGTTGCTCAGTCATGTTTGACTCTGACCCCATGGACTGTAGCCCACCAGGCTCCTCTGTCCATGGGGATTCTCCAGGCAAGAATACTGGAGTGGGTTGCCATGCCTTCTTCCAGGGATCTTCCCAACCCAGGGATTGAACCCAGGTCTCCCGCATTGCAGGTGGATTCTTTACAGCCTGAGCTACCAGGGAAACCCNGCCACCTGATGCGAAGAACTGACTCATTTGCAAAGACCCTGATGCTGGGAAAGATTGAAGGTGGGAAGAGAAGGGGACAACAGAGGATGAGATGATTGGATGGCATCACCGGCTCAATGGACATGAGTTGAAGTAAACTCTAGGAATTCATGATGGACAAGAAGGTCTGGCATGCTGCAGTCCATGGGGTCACAAAAAGTAGGACATGACTGAGTGAATGAACTGAACTGAAACCCACTAATCACTAAGGTCGATTTGACTGGTGTGGCCTGATGTTATTCTCCTCCCCAACTGCTCGCTGTGAACTCTACCTAAACTATGGGCATCATTGGATTCTGGTATAAATAGAAGTGCATGTGGCCAGGACCTGTTTGTAAGTCCATGCAATAGCAGACTCCGATGTATTAAATAACTTTATCAGGTAATATGATTAGTTAATACTTTATCAAGTTAGTACAGTAGGCCCTGTTGCCAGTATCCACTAAGAATACTTTGTGATTAATTATACCTGACTGATAAATGCCTCTTGCTCCAAATCACCACCCATGACAGTAAAGGTAAGACTAGAAAATGTCCTTAACCTTCAAGAAATGAAGTGATGAAGTCCTCAGTCATGGTCACCTTCATCCAGCATTATTCCCCAGGGGTAATGACATGGGTTCAGTTAATAACCATTCGACCTACATGATCCACTAAACTAACTTAGATCTCTTAAATTCATTTTTGTCTGCATTTGGAGATTTATCTTTAAAAAAAAAATTACTTATTTGGCTGTGTCAGGTCTTAGTTTCACCATGTGAGATCTTTCCTTGCGGTGCACGGATTCTCTAGTTGTGGTGTGCAGCCTCAGTAGTTGCAGAACATGGATTCTCTAGTGGTACACAAGCTCCAGAGTGCTCAGGCTCAGTAGTTGCACTGCAACTGATAAAATTAAGGTAAAATTTGTGTATGTAACAGCTCATTCGACAGACAGTTATTTGACTTTCTATTATGTTCAGGGGACTAGTCTGAGTGCCGAGGACATGACAGAAAATAAAACAGAAAAAATATCCTATTTCTTGATGTCTACACAAACTCTTGAGGGAGGAGACAGACAATAAGCAAAATAAACAAGTTAAATTTATAGTTGTTAGAAGATAATAAGTCTAAGGAAAATTTTAAGTCAGGGTAAGCAATACAGGATGTACTGGAGGCAGGCTACAATTTTAAATAGAGTTGACCAAGAGGTTTTACTGAAAAGATATTTGGGAAAAGACTTGAAGATGGGGAGAGGGGAAGAAGCCATGTGGGAAATAAACATTGCAGCCAACAGACATAACAGTACAAGAAGGATGCCTTCTGAGATAGGAAGATGCCAATTATTTAAGAAAAAGCAACATCAGTGTGACTCGATCAGTAAGCCAGAAGAATAGTAGAAGTAGGGATCATAGAGAAAAAGGAGGTGTTAGGAGAAATCTGATGGAGCTTTGTAAACCAATGATGAGGACTTTGGCTTTTGCTTGATCAAAATGGGGAGCTATTGGAGGGATTTGATTCTTACAGTGACTTGATGTGATTTCCATTTTAAAAGGATCTTAAAGGCTTCTGTGTTGGTAATAGAGGGCCAAGGGTGGAAGCAGGGCTCAGTTGGGAGACTAGTTAGATAACTAGTTTCACTGTAATAGACTATTATATGTCTCCAGGAATAATTCTTCAGCATTAGTGGTTGGGGCATAGACTTGGATTACTGTCATATTGAATGGTATTGTTTTGAAAATGAACTGAGATCATTCTGGTGTTTTGAGATTGCACCCAAGTACTGTATTTTTGACTCTTTTGTTGAATATGAGGGCTACTCAATTTTTTTCTAAGGGATTCTTGTCCACAGTAGTAGATATAATGGTCATCTCAATTAAATTCACCCATTCCCTTCCACTTTAGTTCACTGATTCCTAAAATGTCGATATTCACACTTGCCATCTCCTGTTTGACCACTTCCAATTTACCTCAATTCATGGACCTAACAGTCCAGGTTCCTATGTAATACTGTTCTTTACCACATCGGACTTTATTTTCACCACCAGAAACATCCATAACTGGGTGTTGTTTCCACTTTGGCTCAGCTTCTTCATTTCTTCTGGAGCTTTTTCTCCATTCTTCTCCATTAGCATATTGGACACCTACTGATCTGGGGAGTTTATCTTTCAGTGTCATATCTTTTTGCCTTTTCATACTGTTCATAGGGTTTTAAGGCAAGAATGCTGAAAAGGTTTGCCATTGCCTTCTCCGGTAGACTATGTCTTGTCAGAACTCTCCAACATGACTCATCTGTCTTGGGTGGAAAAATGTCAGTTTTCATTCCAATTTCAAAGAAGGGCTATGCTAAAGAATGTTCAAACCACTGCACAACTGCACTCATTTCACATACTGGTAAAGTAATGCTCAAATTCCTTCAAGCTAGGCTTCAACAGTATGTGAACTGAGAACTTCCATATGTACAAGCTAGATTTTAAAAAGGCAGAGGAACCAAAGGTCAAATTGCCAACAGCTATTGGATCACAGAAAAAGCAAGAGAATTCCAGAAAAACATCGATTTCTGCTTAATTGACTATGCTAAAACTTTTGACTGTGTAGATCACAATAAACTGTGGAAAATTCTTAAAGAGATGGGAGTACCAGACCACTTTACCTGCCTCCTGAGAAACCTGTATGCAGGTCAAGAAGCAACAGTTAGAACCAGACNACAGTTTCAAAGTACGGGGATCTATCCCTTTTATTTTATTTTTTTTCATTTTCCTATAGATTATCATTGCTCCTGAGAGTTTTTATAAAATACTGTGGTTGCACTAGGAAAAATATCTCACATGTGTTTCTATAGGTAAACAGTGGGAAGTTAAATCACTGAAGCAATTCAAAATGAGACTTAATCACACATTTCTGCAGTCTTAACTTCTTTGTTGAGAATCAAATATACTGGAGGTGGTTGCTGCTGTCTCTTATACACATCTCCCAACCCGGACACTCTTGGGTCAGCCCCCAGCTGCAGTGCCTCCTCCAGGCCACCCTCTCTGTTCCAGGCTTCGTGGAGGCGGATAAAGAGAATGGCGAGAGTGTGTGGGTGGCGCCCTCGGCCCCCTCCACCTCCGGCCCAGGTGATGCCCCCACCCCGCGGCCGCCGCTGGGGCAGAGTGGGAAAAGACCTAGGACTCTCATGGCTCCACCTGTGCCCAGTCTTGTACCTAGAGTTGCAGGGACCCAGAAAATACCCAGACCCTGTCCTCTACGTGCTTCCAGGTTATGGAGGGAATGGACAGGGCTGGGCACACACACTCGCAATCCTGAGGGGTTGAACCTGGGGCTGGAAGGCAAGGGGTGCGGAGTGCAGGGGGGAGAGGAGGAGGATGGGCAGTCGGGGGGAAGTCTTCCTGGAAGAGTGGGTGTTTCCTAAAGTTCTCAAAGGATTTCATTAGGAAGAGATGGGAAATCAGGCTGGGAGGTGGTCCAGATTATGGAGCAAAAGGAAGAGATTGGAAAAGTGGAAAGGTCTGTGGGATGAGCAGTATGGTCTTCCCTGGACTGGGCAGATGCTGAGGACCCTGCATGCATGACACATATACAAATGTATGTACAATGTACACAAATGTACATACACACATGCCACTCATGAACATAAACCTGTGTGTGTCCACCTGCATGAGAAGTTCCTATGTAGACAGTGGTTCCACCCACGCATAAACATGGGTGTCATACAGTTCCAGTCCCATATAGCACACATATATATACTTCAAGTCACAATCACATGTGTACACACAAATTGCAGACATATCCACTCATGAGCACAAATTCAGACCTTTACACATACATGTGTGTACACACTAATACAGACAAGTGCTGTAGCACATACCTTAGCATCCATGAGGTGTCATGCATGCACAAGAGTATAAACCCTTTGCTGAGCTGTGCTTAGTCGCTCAGTCATGTTTGACTCTGACCCCATGGACTGTAGCCCACCAGGCTCCTCTGTCCATGGGGATTCTCCAGGCAAGAATACTGGAGTGGGTTGCCATGCCTTCTTCCAGGGATCTTCCCAACCCAGGGATTGAACCCAGGTCTCCCGCATTGCAGGTGGATTCTTTACAGCCTGAGCTACCAGGGAAACCCTTTATTTATATTCAACTTATGAAATTCACCCAGTGTCCATGTATTACTCCCTAGGAACACACATCCACAGACATAAACAGGCCCATGCCCAGACACACATGCATGGATACAAAGGCCTGTATCCAGGTGTGCACACATACATCCCCACTGGTGTCTCTGTTCCACATGGACCCTGACAGTGACCACAGTTTCCCACCAGGTCCTGCACCCCACAAGGGTGGCCCTAAGCAGCTGCCTCCCACGTCCATCATGCCTGCGCCCAGTCAGGACAAGCTGCCTCCACTACCGGACCAGGATAACAACTATGTCATCCCCATTGGAGACACCCCATCTGCCAGCTACGTGAACGAGGATGGTGGGTGGGGGACTGGGGTGGCTAGAGCTGGCAACAGGTAGCAAGCTGGTGACTAGATGTGACATACTGCATCTTTGTCTGCACAGTGCCTTCCCCCAGTCGACCAGTTGTTCCAAAGCCCAGGCGGTTGGCCAAGCTACAGGCAAAGCTTCCAAAGCCACCTATTGTGCCCAAGTCAGGTATGGAAGGGGTCCCTCCTCCCAGCCCCTCCCCTATCCAGCTGAGGGTGGGCCTCAGCCTTCATCTGTCTGTTCCTGCAGAGCCCAAAGGCCTCAACAGTGGCCCAGCCAGGAAGCTGGCAGCCAGCTCAGCACAGGCTTTCTCGCCCACCACAGGTAAGGGGTCAATGTATGAGGGCTTCTCAAGCGGGGAACCCAGGTGGTCACGCTCTGGAGCACTCTATGCTTGGTTTAATGCTCTGCTGTGTCCATCTTGAAGCTCCTCATGGCCACTGAACACATTTTCATCTTATGCTCTAGTGGTCCTGGGTGGATATAAGCAGGGAAAGCCTAGACTGGGGGTCTCTGGTGCCACTGGAGCCTCAGGTACCCCTACCCTCATTCTCAGGGCTGGCAGATGTGACAGCAGAACTGGAAGAGAAATTGCAGAGGAGGCGGGCACTGGAGCAGGCAGCTGAGCGCGTGGCAGCCCAGCGGGTCCATCTCCAAGCGCCACACGCCAGTCAGGCGGATCCCTCCTCCCAGAATTAAAGCTCAAGCGACCCCAGGAGCTGTGTTTCGCTTGGCTGGGTGGGACAGTGCGGGGTCTGTTAGATGACTTCCCACAGCTGGTCCCAGTGGTCCTCAGCTCAGCAAAACCTGCCTCCTGACCCTATAAGAAAAGCTCCCACCGTTTTTTATGGCTATGCGTCATGGCTTGTTGGGGGGCTTCCCTAGTGGCTCAGTGGTAAAGAATATGCCTGCAACACAGGAGACACGGGTTCAATCCCTGTGTCAGGATGATCCCCTGGAGTAGGAAATGGCAACCCACTCCAGTATTCTCGCCTGGGAAATCCCATGGACAGAGGAGCCTGGCGGGCTACAGTCCATCAGGTCTCAAAGAGTCGGACCTGACTTAGGGACTAAACAACAAGCTTGTGAGATCTTAATTCCCTGACCAGGGACTGAATCCAGGCCTCTGCAGTGAAAGCACAGAGTCCTAACCATTGGACTGCCAGGGAATTCCCAAGAAATTTTCCATTTTACAGCTGAGAAGGCTGAGATTGGCAGAGGACCAGGCACAGCCAGTGCCACCCAGCCCCACAAAACCAGCAGCACCGCCTGGCCAGTGTTTGACCTTTATTAGGAGGTGAGGTGAGGAGAAGGGCCCAACCTGGGTGCCCGCTCTCCGTCAGTGACCCCCCATCAGGAGTTAAGGCTCCAAGCAGCAAGTGAGAGGAGGGTGCCCAGCTAAACAGTTGAGGCCTGGAGGCGGCCCCCGAAATCTGCCCGCTGATGGGCAGTCCAGGGGCCTAGGTGAGGCTGGTGTTGGAGCTGCTAGTAGCACTGCCCCGCTTCTGCAGGCAACGCACGGAGCTGGGGACCTGCAGGCCAGTCGTCACATGGAAGCTGCCACACCACACCTGGGGGACAGTCAGGGCAGGGAGAAGGGGACAGACAGGCTCAGCAGGAAAGCCAACCCTCGCGCCACCCCGCTGTTACTTCCCTGGGCCCCTGACAAGGCCTCACCGTGAACGCCGGGAGCAGCGGCTGTGTGAACTTGGCCTTGAAGGTGTGCAGCAGCTGTTTGGTACGACCATTGTAGAAGGACAGGAGGCCTGGAGTGGAGGGCCAGAGCGACAAAGGGACCATTGAGAGAGGTTTGGGCAGAGAGAGAAGAGTGGAGAAGGGTGGCCAGAGAGGGCTCGGAGGGGATCACCTTGATGGAAGTCGCAGTGCACGCCCAGGCAGTCGGGCACAGGGGCATCCAGCATCTTGGCCTTGTTGGCATGTTTGGCAGTGAAGCTGACCTGCAGCCAGTTGTTGACGTGCAGGCACCAGGATGCAGCCGTTTTGCCCAGCTGCTCGAAGCGACCCAGGCTACGGTAGGCCACCCCCACACCAAACGCCTTGCTGTCTGGCTCGTAGCGCACCTCCCAGTAATGTTCCCCGCCGTCAATCAGCGTATCCCCTGGGGGATGGGGCAGGCAGGGGGACTGGGTAGAATTGGCTCCTGGGTGCCGTTTCAAAACAGGCAGCCAGACCCCAGCTCTTTCCTCTAGGTACTGCCCGGTCTCCAGCTATCCCATGCCTCCCTAGATACTAAGATACTAGATATCTGACTAAGCCCAGATAAGTCTCCAAGTCTCAGCTATCAGTTAATCTACACCCTCCCAGGATCCTGGATCCAGATTCTTGTGACTTCAGTGATTTTTCCCATCCAGCTATTCCTGCGCTGCAGCTTCTCCGCCCACTTCTGCCCCACCAGACCATAGCTCAGCTCCGCATTCAGCCCAGGAAACCAGCTACTCCCAGGACTTCCCTGGTGGTCCAGTGGTTAAGACTCCGCTCTCCCAATGCAGGGGCCTGGGTTCCACCCCTGGTCAGGGAACTAGATTCCACATGCTACAACTAAGAGTTTGCACACCACAACTAAAGATCCTGAGTGCCGCAACTGAGACCTGGCACAGACAAAAAAAATAAAGAAACCAGCAACTCCCTAACTTCATCTCCCACCCTCATCGTCTCCCAGGTATTACAGACCACCCTGGCTTCTGCATAGACCCTGACCTTTCTCAAGGTTTTTTTCAGGACAGTGGTGATTTCCAGGAACTCCTCCTCAGACTCCAGCTTCTCCTTCACAGGATCCAATCAGTCCTGTGGTGCTAACCACACCTCTCACCCTAGTCATTCTCTCCACTTCTCAGACTCAGCTACTCCCTGGCTCCTCCACTCACCTTAAGCCACTTCCCCGAGCCCCTGTCTTGCTTCAGCTCCTCCACAAACCTGGCTAGCCACAGGTAACTATTCTTTCCAGCTATTACCCGAGTCTCAGCTACTCCCTGGGTCTCATCTACTCCACAGACTTCAGGAAATTCCCCCTCAAGCTACTGCCCAGCCCTCCCCAGTCTAGAGCATCCATAAGTTCTGACTTTCCCCCAAAGATCCCTCAGCCCCAAATCTTCCCATTCCCCCAAGGTCACAATAACACATCACTGGTACTGTTCCCACAGAAGCTTTTTTTGACACCTGCCTCAGTTTCCCCAGCCAAGGAATTCCCTCACACCAATCCCTATCAGGGCCCTACCTAGACTTCTCTCTACTCCTGTCTTCCCTCCTCCTTACCCAGCACCGTGTAGGACTCAGCTGTGAAGCGATCCCGTCCCCCACGACCTGAGGGCATCCTCTTGGGAGATGGAGTACCTCTGTGGGTGACAGGGAGGAGGGGAGTCTCAATTCAGACTTCACTTCTCCCATAGGAGGGCTTCCCTGGTCCACTCCAGTCACCATGAATGTTTCATCTTTCCTGGACTGTGTGTGGTTCTTTTCATATACAGGGTCTCTCATGTTGGAACATACCTGTGTCCTTCCTCATCTGGAAAAATCCTATTCGACAATCAAAACCCTCTTCAAAGATTCCTCTCCCTTCATTCACTCTTTGGGCTCCCCCCACTCCATGTCCCTCCCTCTACCCCAGCCTTGACCACACTGGACTCTGTATGTCCATGTCCAGCTTGATCTCCTCCACCAGAGACTCAGGGAGGGGAGGGGGCAGGCTACCTGGCTGGGGAGTTGACGGGAGACGCCGTCCGCCCCTTGCCATCTTTCTCGCGAGCTTTGATATCCTGCACCTTCCCGCCCATGGCGTCCCACTCCACGGAGAGATCATCCACCCGCAGGTTCTGGTGGGATGTGGACGCATCCAGGCGGAACATGAACGCTGGGGCCGGGCAGACACAGGAGTCACAGAGATGGGAAAACCCAGAGACACAGAGAGAGACAGAGAGATACAGACAATGACCAAGACAGACCATGACGGGGACAGAGAACAGAAAGAAACAAAGAAACAGAGACTAAGACCAAGAGAGAGAAAAAGAGACAAATGGACAAAGGTTCAGAGATGGAGAGAGAGAGACAACAGGCAGAAAGGCACCGAAAGACGGGACAGGGAAGGGTGCGGAGGGCAGAACATGTAGCCAGAGGAGTGAAGGCCGAGGGCTGGTTGCCTAAAGGTCTCCCAGGTCTGAAGCCATTTTCAGACAGTGCTGCCCTGTGCTTTCACTGGGGGTTAATCCCAGAAAGGGGGCTGTGCTAAGGCATGACAGAGCTAAGCCAGAGTACAGAAAGGACTTCCTACCTGAACATGCAAAGGTATCACTGTAGGGGGCTAAGAAATTTATCTTCAGTACTGATACCCTATTTCCAATTCTATAGAGCACTTAGCTTTTTTTTTTTTTGAAGAGTGAGTGAGAGAGAGAAAGAGAGAGAGGGGGAGTATGTGTGTGTAAAAACCATCCAGGTATGATGCTATCAACTACAAATGCAAAGAACAATACCAAGTTTATACCAGACACTCAGGCTAAGGAATCTACTATGGATTGAGCACTGAGCTTCCTGGCAACCAGGGCAAAAAGGGCCACAGAACCCTGATTAGAAGATTCTCATTAGACACCAGTCCCTGGAGCCCTGGGAGTGAGTGGTTATGGAGTCACAGCGAGGGGAGGTATGGGAGTCAGTCACCTGGTGTCTCTAGGGTCACTGGCTCGGAGAACTCGCCTGAAACTGCCTTATTACAGGCCTTCACACGGAAATTCATGTATTTCATGTCAAACTTGAGACCTGCAAGACATCAGAGAGGGCTTAACATTGTGTACTCTTTGAGTGATAGATTCGAGGCCCTAGTGTTCCACAGTCATCCCACCACTTCTCATTCTAAGGAGCATCTTGTAGACCACATGGTAACCCTGAGAAATCATCCCTGTCCTCATTCACCTGTGGGGCTATGGATTACTTGGCTCCACCTCTAGTCCAGACTGGCTAATCAGGATGCTTTAAGGTTCAGTCACAGCAATTGGTCCAGGGATAGGCACATGACCCAAACTGGCCAATCAGAATCTACCCTGGGACTCTGGCTGATATTACAGCGAGCGGAGTCCCTCTTTCCTCTAACTAGCCANAGAGAGAAAAAGAGACAAATGGACAAAGGTTCAGAGATGGAGAGAGAGAGACAACAGGCAGAAAGGCACCGAAAGACGGGACAGGGAAGGGTGCGGAGGGCAGAACATGTAGCCAGAGGAGTGAAGGCCGAGGGCTGGTTGCCTAAAGGTCTCCCAGGTCTGAAGCCATTTTCAGACAGTGCTGCCCTGTGCTTTCACTGGGGGTTAATCCCAGAAAGGGGGCTGTGCTAAGGCATGACAGAGCTAAGCCAGAGTACAGAAAGGACTTCCTACCTGAACATGCAAAGGTATCACTGTAGGGGGCTAAGAAATTTATCTTCAGTACTGATACCCTATTTCCAATTCTATAGAGCACTTAGCTTTTTTTTTTTTTGAAGAGTGAGTGAGAGAGAGAAAGAGAGAGAGGGGGAGTATGTGTGTGTAAAAACCATCCAGGTATGATGCTATCAACTACAAATGCAAAGAACAATACCAAGTTTATACCAGACACTCAGGCTAAGGAATCTACTATGGATTGAGCACTGAGCTTCCTGGCAACCAGGGCAAAAAGGGCCACAGAACCCTGATTAGAAGATTCTCATTAGACACCAGTCCCTGGAGCCCTGGGAGTGAGTGGTTATGGAGTCACAGCGAGGGGA
Organism: Neotragus pygmaeus; assembly: GCA_006410875.1. Lineage (NCBI taxonomy): Eukaryota > Metazoa > Chordata > Mammalia > Artiodactyla > Bovidae > Neotragus > Neotragus pygmaeus. The sequence goes on along the minus strand of SJYV01031739.1, from coordinate 691,983 downwards.
GGTATGGGAGTCAGTCACCTGGTGTCTCTAGGGTCACTGGCTCGGAGAACTCGCCTGAAACTGCCTTATTACAGGCCTTCACACGGAAATTCATGTATTTCATGTCAAACTTGAGACCTGCAAGACATCAGAGAGGGCTTAACATTGTGTACTCTTTGAGTGATAGATTCGAGGCCCTAGTGTTCCACAGTCATCCCACCACTTCTCATTCTAAGGAGCATCTTGTAGACCACATGGTAACCCTGAGAAATCATCCCTGTCCTCATTCACCTGTGGGGCTATGGATTACTTGGCTCCACCTCTAGTCCAGACTGGCTAATCAGGATGCTTTAAGGTTCAGTCACAGCAATTGGTCCAGGGATAGGCACATGACCCAAACTGGCCAATCAGAATCTACCCTGGGACTCTGGCTGATATTACAGCGAGCGGAGTCCCTCTTTCCTCTAACTAGCCAACTAGGCAGAGAAGACGATGGCACCCCACTCCAGTACTTTTGCCTGGAAAATCCCATGGATGGAGGAGCATGGTGGGCTGCAGTCCATGGGGTCACTAAGAGTCGGACACGACTGAGTGACTTCACTTTCACTTTCATGCATTGAAGAAGGAAATGGCAACCCACTCCAGTGTTCTTCCCTGGAGAATCCCAGGGACGGGGGAGCCTGGTGGGCTGCCATCTATGGGGTCGCACAGAGTCGGACACTACTGAAGCGACTTAGCAGCAGCAGCAGCCAACTAGGAGGAAGCCACTCCTGGACAAATTTGCCACCATGTTGGCAACCCTACTTGAGAATGTCTGCTTTCTCAGAGCCAACAAGTGTCTAGAACTGAGCTGAGTGAGTCATATGCTGGAATTCCTGCATCTAGCCATGACCAGTGCCTTAAAGATTTTCCCTAATATCCTTTTTAAAAATTATTATTAATTTCTTCTAATCTTAAAAAAGTGAAAGCAACTATTGAACTGTCTTCCCCCTCATGCAAAACCTCTTTGGAGATATGTCCAGACATCTCTCAGTGGCTTCACTCTCTCTCTTCTGGGCTCGTCAGTCCTCATCTAGTAGGTTCTCCGGGCTGACTGCTCCTTCCTTCATGGAACATTTTTCCTTGGCAGTCATGGCATTGCCCTCTACTGACTGCCCCCTCTGACTGCTCCCTCTTGGTCTTCTTGGCAGGCTCCTCTGTACTCTTGAATGTTTGGGTGACTCAGTCTAAGACCCTGCTCACCCTTAAGACACTATCTACCTACCCACAGGGCACCCACAGCTCAACCTCTAGCCCAGACCACGTGTCCAGTTGCCCCGGGTGTTCCCTGCAGGATGCCTTCTCTGGACATTCCAAACAGCACTCAGAAATCCATGTTCTGAAACCTCTCATAGGTCCCTTTGCCCTCAGGATAAAGTCCCTATTCCTCTTCTCCATTTTCCCTACAGACGTTGTTCCCTCTGCAAAGTTAACTAGCTCCGGACACAAAGGCTCAGTGTTCTGTCCTCTGAGCCCTTGATCAGGCGGTTCCTTGGCCTGGAACTTGGTCTCCCCAGCGTCTCTTTGGGGCCTCGGCTTGGCTGTTACTTTCTCCAGGTGCCCACCCAGACTACCTCACCCTTTCTTGAATGCCCTCCTCTGAGTTCTGTAGTGTGCTCAGCAGTGCCACCTACTGCCCCAGCGCTAAGTAGAACGTGTCAGTCGCTCCATCGTGTCTGACTCTGTGACCCCATGAACTGTGTAGCCTGCCAGGCTCCTCTGTCCATGGGATTTCCCAGGGGAAAATACAGGAGTGGGTTGCTATTTCCTTCTCTAGGAGATCTTCCCGACCCAGGGATCAAACCCAGGTCTCCTGAATCACAGGCAGATTCTTTACTCTCTGAGCCACCAGGGAAGCTAAGACTACCACCCAGAAGGCTTGGATTCTGAATCATGAACCTATCCGACTTTTCCCAGTGGGTGTCTGTTTCCTAGTCTGCAACCTAACAATCATTCTCCCCACACTGAGCAGGGTTCACATAAGGACGAGATGGCCCAAGGAATATTAGTTATAAGAACTTAACCAAAAGCCCCCCGTCTTCCAAACAGTCAACAAGATAGTAGGTGGATTGCAAATAACCACATGGGTTATTTACATAGGTGAGTGAATTCATCATCTTCAGTATCACATGTCTTGTGAGGGATTCAACTTCCTGCCCTGAGGAATTCGCTCACTATGGATTTTGGAAAAGGCCAGAGGGGTAAAGTGGATGCATCCGGAAGCCTGTGATGGAGAAGCTCTACACTTTGTGGTGTAGTTACACAAATTTACATAGGGGATAAAATTGCATACAGGATTACACATGTACATGCAAATCAGTGTGTGCTAAACTGGTAAAACTGATGAAAAGTAAATCAACCCTGCAGACTATACTCGTCAGCTTCCTGGTTCTGGTATTGAACTCTAGTTATGTAAGCTGCCACTACTGGAGAAAGCCGAATATATACCATGTATATATATTTCATTGTGTATATATATGATATATCGTATGTGCTCAGTCTGTCCAACTCTTTGTGACCCCATGGACTGTAGCCCGCCAGGCTCCTCTATCCGTGGGATTTCTCAAGCAAGAACACTGGAGTGAGTTGCCATTTCCTTCTCCAGGTGATATTCCTGACCCAGGGATAGAACCCACGTCTCTTAAGTCTGCTGCATTGGCAGGTGGATTCTCTACTACTAGTGTCACCTAGGAAGCCCCACGTGTGTGTGTGCGTGTGTGTGTATACACAATGAAATATTATTCAGCCTTAAAAAGAAAGGAAACTAACACCTGCTACAACCTGGTGAACCTTGAGGACACGATGCTCAGTGACATAAGCCAGGCGTGTATGATTCCATCTATATGAGGAACTTAGAGTAGCAACATTCCCAGGGACGGGAATTAGAATGGTGGGTGCCAGGGACTGGGCAGAGAGGAATGGAAGTTAGTGTCTCATGAAGTGAAGTCGCTCAGTTGTGTCTGACTCTTTGCGACCCCATGGACTGTAGCCCACTAGGCTCCTCCCTCCATGGGATTCTCCGGGCAAGAATACTGGAGTGGGTTGCCATTTCCTTCTCCAGGGATCTTCTCGACCCAGGGATCGAATCCAGGTCTCCCACATTGCAGGCAGATGCTTTAACCTCTGAGCCACCAGGGAAGCCCCAGTGTCTCATGGGGACAGAGGAATTTCCTGGTGGTCCAGTGCTTAGGCCTCTGTGCTTTCACTGCCAAGGGCACGGGTTCGATCCCTGGTCAGGGAACTAGGATCCTGCAAGCCATGTGGTAAGGCCAAAAATTAAAAACAAAACAAACAACAACAAAAACGAATGGGGACAGTTTCAGTTTTACAAGCTGAGAAGTTCTGGAGATGGATGGTGGGGGTGATCGTAGCACATTACGAATGCACTAAATAGCTCATCTGTACACTTAAGGGTGACCGTGGTGGATTTTACCTTATGTGTATTTTGCCACAGTAATTTTTTAAAAAGCCCGGGGAAAAATGGGATATGTTTATTTTGATTTCCATGCAAAGGATAAGCTGAGAGCTTCTCAGGCCCTCTTCTTGGCTGCTGGCTTTTCTTTCCTGCAATTAGCATGCTTATTATTAAGCTTGTATGCTAATTACAGATAGGGAGCAGGCTGATTATAGCCCAAGAGCCCTGGTGATAGTTATCTTGTCAGAGAGATTCTCCCCACCCTTGAGGGCTTCCCCTAGCTCAGGATGGTTTCTTAACTCATTAGGGACCCCTGATTTTACCCTCCTTCAGACCCTCCCCTACCAGCTGGATGGATTCCCCCAGCCTTTCCGCTTTCGTATAACTTCCAAGGAAATCCTCAGAGCCTCGGAGGATGGTTCCCTGAACACCAGCTCTATGAGAGGAGGGATTCTCAGGCACTTTGCTTACTACTGTAAGGACAGTGCTTGGTATCCTTCAGGGACTAAGTCAAAAATGAATGAATGAATGATGGAGCATAGAGATAAGACAGGGATGGAGCACACCCTTTCCAGGTGCTTCACGCAGTTCCTTCATCTGTAAAAAGCTGACAATAACACCCTCACTGCTGCTGCTGCTGCTGCTAAGTCGCTTCTGGGTAAAATCCTTATTTATCACACAGTAAGCCTTCAGTACATGGTGCAGGGCTGTCCCCGGCATCGTTTTCCTTCTTATATGTTACTCCCCATCCGCCCAGCAGAGGATTGAGGGTGGTCCACGAGCCCCAGGCGGACTGACGGGGAGAGCTGAGCTGCCCTTACCGGTCAGGGTGTACTCCGTTTGCCGGATCCCCTCGATGACCATCCAGGGCTGGTCCTCCTTGAGGCGGGGTGGGCCCTCAAAGTTGGTCCGCCGATATTCCAGCACGAAGTGGTCAATCTTGTTGTCCTCATCTGGCATGCGCCACACCAAGGTTACACAGTTGTCGGCCACTAGGGACTCGGCCAGGTCGATCACAGGGGCGCTAGGCACTGGCCCAGGACAGAGGAGAGATGGGTGTCAGGGCGTGGGGCAGGGAAGCCTGCAGGGGCGGGCCTGGCTGTAACCCTGCCCACATACTAGACCTTCTTGGGGTCTGGGCGCCCTCCCATACTAGGATTAGGGGCGGGGCTTCTTTGGGTTCAGCAGCCTGGGGGTGGAGCCTCCTCAGGGTTTCACCAAAGGGTGTGGGGCAGAGAAGAGCTTTCTAAGGGTTCAACCAATGAATACTTGGGGTTCTCTGAATCCCACCATTTAGAGGTAGTAAGTTTCCAGAATGCTACCAGTTGGGGTGTGGTCTCCAAGGGATTCCACTCCTAGTGGGTGGGGATTCTTTAGGACTCTACCACAGGTTGGGGCATCCCTGTGGCTCCACCCACTAGGGGTGGGAATCCTCAGGGCTCCAAGTCAGGGCGGGACCTTCTGCATTCTCCACAAATTGTTGTCGGCCTGATTCTGATTGTCATGCCTTGTCTCGGGGCTCTCTCCTAGACTTTGGGATTTTTCGCCCCCTATAACCCAGTGAGTTCCCCTCTCACCAGGCAGGAACGTGAGTGCCTGCAACATCCTCCGCTCCTGTGCAAAGTCCACCATAAGATGACTCATGTTGTCGCTGACCTTGGCTTTCAGTGACAGTCGGAAGGCGGGGGCCATTGTCACACTGCAGGGAAGGAGGTGGAGGCAGCCTGCACACTGCAGGGAAGGAGGTGGACGCCCAGGCCTAGTCCCCTGAGGTGTGTGTAGGGGGTCCCCTCTCCCTTGTTGAGGTCGGTTGCTCTGGGCCAAGGGACCCTCACCTGGCTGTTCCCACCTTCACAATGGGGGTGGGGCAATGGGGTGGGAGCCAGGTCCCAGCGTCTTACCCATCTTTGATTTGCTTGGCAGCCTAGAAAGAGGGACAGAACAAAAGCCAAAGAATTGCGTTGGCTGAATTAGAAGCCCACTACACAGACAAGAAGACTGAGGCCCAGTCGGGTGTCCATGTGTCAAAGTGCCCCAGCACGGGGGCAGAAAACCTTAGCCAGACCCTGATGGGATGGGAGGCTCCCACTCCTATCCCCACCTCCCGTCTAGTGCCCAGTACATACGGTTGACTGATTTAGCAAATGAAAATATAGGCAATAAAGTTAAATTTGCATTACAGATGAACAATAAATAAATATATACTTTTTAGTATAAGTAGGTCCCATCCAATATTTCAGATATACTTACACTAAATATTGAATGTGACAGATGACTAAAATCTTAATTCCTTGTTAAATTTGAATTTCAAATAATGAATAAGTATTTTAGTGTAAATATATCCCAGGCGACATTTGGGAAATACTAATACTAAACATTTGCATGAGATATACTAAAAATTTTATTCATTCTTTTTTTTTATTGAAGTATAATTTCTTTACAATGTTATATTAGTTTCTGCTATACAACAAAGGAAATCAGCTGTATGGATACATATATACATGCTCCCACCCATCTAGGTCATCGCAGAGCACCAAGCTGGGCTTCCTGTGAGTTTTAGATCTACCACAAAGAATTATTATTTTAGCATATGTCCTACCCATGATGTTTAGGATGTACTCAGACTAAATCCTGCATGGGCCATAATCAGAGTAAAACATTACTCGTAGTTGATCTGAAATGCAAACACATCTGGGTGGCCACTCTGGCTCCTGAGATGCCCACCTGGGGAAAGTCCTTGCTGTCAGTGGCCAGCAGGGTCTGGTTGGCTGTCTCCAGGAGCTCTTCGGAGCTCTCCAAGGCTCGCGTGCAGGCAGCCAGCTGGTTCTGCAGGTGCCATCCCACCAAGAGAAGAGACATCTTACTCCACAGCATCAGAGCCTCCCAGGGCTCCTCATCGCCTTGGGTATCCGGGGTACCATGTCCTTCTCCAACTCCAGGTGGGAAAGGGAGGCTAGAGGGAGTTCGGGCCTCTCTGCGGGCAGGACATCAGAACCATTTGGGGATCCCTTCCTTAGAAAAGGACATGTCCAGGGACTTCCCTGGTGGTACAGTGGGTAAGATTCCATGCTCCCAATGCAAGGGGCCTGGATCAATCTCTGGTCAGGGACCTAGATTCCACATGCTGTAACTAAAGATTCTACATGCTGCAACGAAGACCTGGCATAACCATATAAATAAAATAAGTGAATATTTTTTAAAAAAGAAACAGATATGCCTAGGTCACATCTGAGCCTAGAGCTCCACATTCTTTGCGGATGGGCATCCAGGGTGCTGGGGGTGGCCTAGGAAGTGCTGGTGTCGCCCTAGTAACCCCAGCTTGGAATCTGAGACCCCAGAGGAGCCATACTGGGTGTCTGGCAAGAAGTGATGCCCTCAGATCTGAGGGACCAGTGGGAAGGGCTGAAAAATTGGAAGTGCGAGATGAAGACAGGTTGGGAGAAACAGCCAGATGTAGGGGTGGGGCTGCAGCAATGGAGGGGAGAAGGGATTAAGAGCGAGAGCAGGTGCGTGAGGGATGGATAGGTCATGGCCAGGGAGGGGGCTGGGAAGAGCCCAGGGAAAAGAAGAGGTGTACTGTACGGTCTGGCTCAGGACACCAGGGACACTGGAGGCCCCTCTGGGAAGGGGCAAGAGAGGAGGAGCAGGTTCGGAGGAAGATGTTGAGGCCGGTCGGGCTCTGGGGAGTGTGCAAGGGATGGCATCTGGGAGGAGGTCTGGGAGAACACCATCCCCTCCCCGAAATCACACACACCTGCAGCTCATAGGTGCGGCTGGCACGGTCCTGTTTTATCTTCATGAGCATGCCCTCCTTCAGCTCCTCCAGGAGGGAGAAGAGGGACTGGAACTCGGCTTCCAGGTCCTCCTGCACCTTGGCCGAGTTTGCCTTGGAAAGACGAGGTGGGGTCAGAGCAGCCAGGACTGGCCAAGCTGCTGCTCAGATGAGCAGCAAGGCCCAGGGTCCCCAAAGACAGGTTACCTCTATAGCTGCCCTTCCCCCGCCCCCGGGGGGGTAGGGGTGACTTCCTCACCTCCACGTTCAGCAACATCTGCTTGAGGGAGTAAATGAAACTCTGGATCTCTTCATTTTTCACAGCCAGCGTTGTGATGATCTTCCTCAGAGCCTCCTGCCCCCAGAGAAGCATGCACAAACTAAGTCCCTCAGCCTGGCCAGGCCTCCTTGACTTGAAGCTCTCCCTTTCTGTCCTCCAGGGACCCAGGGAAGGGATGTGGGAGCCACTGTGCCAAAAAGCCTGGGCACCAACCAAGCGCAGGCCCTGGGTGGAGCTCTGGCCCTACAGTCCTCAGGAGCAGCAGGCATCGGGCACATTGAGCCCGCCCATTTCACAGGGGAGGAAACTGAGGCTCTGAGAGAACTTCTCAGGAAGCACAGACCCTGAGCCCCAGCCAGGTCTGCTTGAGTGCAAAGCCTTCAACCAGGTAACTATATCCTGAGGGGGGTGGGGGCATGATCGGGGTAAGGAGCTAGCTCCGGGAAAGAGACCCCAGAGGAAAACGATGCCCACAGAACATGGGTTCATCTGGAAAAGGGGAGACGCTAGGGAATCAGGTAAGCGGAGAAAGGTAAGGAGGTCTGGGGGAGGGGATGCCGGGAGAGGAGGCCGGCATGGGTGGGGGCTTCCAGGGCCTGCAGCCCAAATCCAGGCCTCCCACGGGTCCTTTTCCTGGGGGCACGGGATTGGTGGGGGTCACCTGTGCTGAGCTGGCGGGGCACCCTCCGAGGTGGGGCGTGGCCAGGGTCGGGACACCTGGGTCCGCAGTTCCGATGGAAGGCGTGCGTGATGGAGTCAAGGCTGGATCCCCGATACTGGGGGTGGGGGGCGTGCGGGCCATGAAGGGGATGCGCCTGAACTCAGGCCAAGATGATGTGGGTCGTGGCTAGGGTTGGGGGCTGCGGCGTCCAGAATGGGGACTAGATCCGGGCGTGGTTGCGGCGAGGGTGGGGTTTCGGCCGCAGAGCAGCTGGGGTCGAGGGAAGCTGGGAGGACGCTGCGGCATCACCTGGTCCCCCTCCTCTGGTCCACCCCCTCTTCGGACCGCGCCCTGCCCCGCCCGGGTCTTACTCTCTGGTCCTCCATGGCTGCAGCCCAGGTCGGCCCGGCCCGGCCCGCGGGCCCCACTCTCTCTTCTAGTCCCCAAGCTGCCTTTGCCGCTGCCGGTAGCCAATGGCCCGCCGAGCCCTCGCCGCCGCCGCCGCCGTGCCCCCAGTCAGCGCTCCATCACTGGCCGCAGCGCGCAGGCGCGCCCCTCGCTGCAAGCTGGGAAATGTAGTCTTTCTTGCGTTGGGGTCGCGGAAAGCCGAGACCCTCAGAGCCTGGATCGTCGCAGGTGATATTGCTAATGATGCCTGAGCTGGAGAGGGAGCAGAGCTGGGAGGCAGGGTGCCTGGGTTCAACTGTCCTGTGACCTTCAGCCTGTCCCTGGTTCTTCTGTGCCTCAGTCTCCCAACTCTTTCACCCCTGCAACTTCTCAGCTAACACTCAAAATGGAATTTTATCGCCACAGCTCCGGCCCTCCAGCGTGGCCTGTAGACCTGGCTCCACGACTACTCAAACTTCGCATTTACTAGAAAGCCAAAGTCTTTTGCCTAAGCGGATGTTCAGCTTCCAATGCTGCCTTTCTCTCCCAACATCACAGCTGAACACCTGTGCATCCCACAGAGCCCGAGGCTCTCACATCTCCTCCAGAAGTCCTGCCCAGAATCCATAGGGCTAGGAGGAGGCCGGTAAGCTCTGTGTATGACATGTGGGCAGAACACCACCACAGGGGCCTGTCTGTGAGTGATGGGTACAATTTTGCCAAGAACACTGACCTTCTTTCTGGTTGGAAAAAAAAAAAAAGAGGTCACACTGTGGTTGGGAGTGAGACACTGAGGTCTAGCAGTATGCGTCCTCCTCCAGGGGTGGGTACAGCTAGCCAAGGGGTAATAGGTGCAGGGCTGAGAGAAAGTCTGGAGACTATGAAGCGCACCCCCACAACCCCTGCAAACATCTTCCAGCTGTAGGGGCAAGTAACCCGCCTTACCTGCCCCAGGACTCAAAACCATTAGCAGAAATCCATTCCCCTGAACCCCAAAAGAAGACATCTTAGGGGCAAAATAACTGATGCTGAGACGCTGCCACTAGGTTCCCTACCCAGGTCTGTGCCATCGGCTCCCCTCCCCCATTCCTTCTCTCACCTGCCCTGCCACGTGTCCCCAGTCTAGGTATGTTTATGGAGGTTTTTTTTTTTAATGTATTTTTTTATGTGGACCGTTTTTAAAGACTTTACTGAATGTGTTAACAACATTGTTTCTGTTTTGGACTTCTCTGGTATTCCAGTGGTTGAGAATGTGCCTGCCAGTGCGAGGGACATGGATTCGATCCCTGGTCAGGGAAGATTCCACATGCTGCAGGGCAGCTGAGCCCGCGGCCCACAGCTGCTGAGCCCACGCACCTAGAGCCCATGCTCCCCAGCAAGAGAAGCCCACATGCAGCCATGAAGACCCAGTACAAACCAAGATGGATAAACAAATACAATTTTTAAAGGTATATTTTAAAAAAATATTGTTTCTGTTTTATGTTTTGGTTTCTCGGCTTCCCGGCTTCTGGGATCTTAGGTCCCCAACCAGGGACTGAAGCCGCATCGCCTGCATTGGAAGGCCAAGTCTTAACCTCTGGACGGCCAGGGAAGTCCCTCTGTAGTCTTTTAGGAAGATTTTCATTCACTTTATCTCCATCACATACACGTATTGGCTTTTGCCTTAAAAAAAGAAAAGAGGGAAACTGAGGCACGAGTGACAGGACGTGGCGCCCCCGTGGTAGTGGCCGCCGGATGTCTGCTGGCTGGCCCGGCTGGCCCTGATGCCGCTATGGTGGGGGCGGAGTGTTACCTATGCTTCTGTGGCAGGAAGTCTCACACAGGAGGGGAAAGGGGGTGGCAGGGCGCCGGCTGGGAGAGAGGAGCCTGATGGGCCAGGAATGGGGTCCCCAGGCACAGTGCTCGTCCTCCTGGTGCAGTTCTGGGGTGAGTATCTGAATCTCCCCCCTCTTGGCCCCCATCCTGTTGTGACTCGTCACTCCAGCTGCCTGCCTCTCCTGTTCAGAGCCCCCTTGAAACCTTAGTCTCTCCGCTCTGCCAAGTACACCCTGTCGCTCTCCCTGATACTCAAAACTTTACAAGGGTTGAACTCTGTGTGTGTGTTAGTTGCTCAGTAGAGTCCAACTCTTTGCAACCCATGAGCTGTAGCCTGCCAGGCTCCTCTGCCCATGGAATTCTCCAGGCAAGAATACTGGAATGGGTTGCCATTTCCTTCTCCAGGGGATCTTCCCGACCCAGGGAATGAACCCAGGTCTCCTGCTTTGCAGGCAGATTCTCTGCCATCTGGGCTCCCAGGGAAGCCCACAAGGGTTGAGCCGTTCTGGCGAAAATCCACAGAGGGAGCCTTAGGCTAACATTCATACCGGAGCCTGCCTGTGAGCCTTGTATGCCCTGGCCCTGCTGGCCGCTCTATTCTCTGCGCTCCTCTGCATTCCCTCTCTCTCCCCCACGGCCCGTCTGCTGACTCCTCTTTTTTTCTTCTTTTTTCATCCCAACACATCGAGCTTGATCCTACCTCTGAACCTTTGCACCTTCTGTTCCCTCTGCCTGGAATACTCTTCCCTGCATCTCCTCTCTTTAGGGTCAGCTGCAACTCCACCCCAAATGCCAGGACCTTGACAGCAACTCACCCCTTCTGTGGGGGGGGGCATCTAACAGATACCCCAGACTTCCCATGGCCAAAAGCAACCCTTTCTTTCCCCTCTAGCCCTGCTTCTTCTACTTGGTGTCCCTTGTCTTTTTGTTTTTTTGGCAGTGTGGCATGTGAGATTAACTTAGTTCCCCAATCAGGGATCAAATGCACACCCCCTGCAGTGGAAGCTCGAGTCTTAAACACTGGACCGCCAAGGAAGGCCCTCAGTGTCCCCCATCTTGGCCTAAAATCGCCACCATTCACAAAGTCCCTCAGCCTAAGAACCTTGGAAATCTGTCACTATCTCTCTTTCCCTCCCTCCCAATTCAGTTCTTCTTTTTTAATATTTATTTTTAAACTTTTTATTTTGTGTTAGAGTATAGCCGATGAACAGTATTGCGACAGTTTCAGGGGAACAGTGACCAACTCAGGTCTTGTAGTTCTTCTGCAGGCAACTTTCAAAATCTGTTCAAATTCTGACCTCTTCTTTTCCAGGGTCTGGGTCCCATCACTGGTCTCCTGGACCCTGGTTTCTTGGCCATCCTGACCGCCCCGCTACCCCACCCCTGCCCCATGAAGATCACAGTCCGTTCTCACCATGGCAATGACTGTGATTTTTTTTAAACTTTAACTGGACCACATTTCCTCCCTGCTCCCGTGGTTTCCCATCACGCTTAGATAGAAAAGTACACTGCTCCCCTTTCCCCACCCATAATCA
>SJYV01031739.1:582568-680052 GCA_006410875.1 Neotragus pygmaeus | reverse complement strand
TCTCTAAAAGCCATGCCCTGCTGACATCTCTGATCCCACTTCCTCCCTCTCTCCCCCTCACATGCTCTGCTCCAACTCTGGGGGCCTCCTCCCTGTTCCTCCAACTCACCAGGCCCTGTCTAGCCTCAGGACCTTTGCATGACCCATTCCTTACGGACGACCGACTACTTCTTTCGTGTTTTTAAGATTTATTTGTTTATGCCTGTGCTGGGTCTTCATTGCTGCACTCAGACTTTCTCTAGTTGTGGTGGGCAGGGGCTACTCTCTAGTTGCAGTGCTTGGGTTTCTCATTGCAGTGGTTTCTCTTGTTGCAGAGCACGGGCTTAGTTGTCCCACAGCACGTGGGATCTTCCCCAACCAGGGATCGAACCTGTGTCTCCTGCATTGGCAGGTGGATTCTTAACTGTACCACCAGGCAAGCCCCAAATACATCTTACTGTTCACATCCCTGCTCAAATGTCACCTCCCCTGAGAGGCCCTCCCTGATCACCCTCTATAAGTACACCCTCTCATTTCATCCTTATCATCTCTTGCCACTCCCCATTCCTTTCCTCAATCGATTCTCATTTCATGACTTCCTGTGTGTCTCCCCCGAGACTGTTGGCTCCACAAGGGTAGGGGCTTTTGTCTGTCTCAGTTACCTGTGTGTCTGTGTCCACAGGGTCCAGATCAGGGTCTGGCACACTCCAGGCAATCTTTCTGTGGCTGAGAGCCAAACATGTCATAGAGTTCACCTTGAAATCTCACAAGTGCTGAGAGACTTATACCCATTTCACAGATGGGGCCATGGAGGTTCAGCAAGAAATGACCTTGCAAAGATCACACAGATAGTAAGCTTTCAGGCTCTCACTGCCTTATTCCTGAGGGCTGACTAGGGAAGTAAGTCACGCACACACACATACACACTCACACACACACATACACTTAAGAAGGTCTCACTGACTTCTTCTTTTCCCTTGTCCTGCAAGGAGCCACAGGCCTGACTGTGCAGCAGGCACCGAAGTTGTTGCAGGTGAGACAGGACAGCCAGGTGCCTTTGGCCTGCCAGGTGATTCAGGACCAGGCCTGGGAGCAGCTCCGTGTCGAGTGGATCAAGGACGTTTTCATACTTTGCCAGACACACATCATCAATGGCAGTCTGAGCAAGGATGTCTGTGGGCCTCAGGGACGGCTCTCCTGGCAGCCGCCTGGCAACCTCACCCTGCAGCTGAACCACGTGAGCCTCAATGACAGTGGACTCTATGTGTGTGGGGCAACCGTGGAGATCCCTGATTGGGAGGAGGCCCAGGGCAATGGGACGCAGCTCCTGGTGGAGACAGGTATGAGAGCATGGGGGTGGGGGGCAGGGATGTAAGCCAGGGAGGACTTGGAACTCCTAGAAATCTTAAGCTTCTAGAATCTCAAACTCCTAGCAACTAAATTCTCTAAATCAGATTCCTAGAAACAGTCTGCAGATGCAGACAGTTTCTGTTGTGACGACTCCACTCTGCTGTTATAGTGTGAAAGTCTCCATAGACATGCTTAAGGGAATGGGAGGGCCTGGGTGCCAATAAAATTTTATTTAAAAAAAAAAAACAGGGGGCTGAATTTGACTCACAGGCTGTAGTTACTCAGCCCTGCTTCAGTATATCACAATCATAAACACTCTTGAACAGTTTCCATAAACTGTGTTATTTAAGTGTAACCTCCATACAGAGAAATGCCTATACCGGAAGTGGCCAGCTCATGGATATCTTAGTCTGTTAGATCACTGATAAAACACTGCAGACCGGGTGGCTTATAAACCACATATTTATTTCTCAGAATTCTAGAGACTGGAAATCCAGATCAAAGTGCCAGCAAGGTCGTGCTCTGGTGAGAAGCCTCTTCCTGGTTCATAGCCTGCACCTTCTAGCTGTGTCCTCACGTGGCAGCAGGGAGCTGGGGAGCTCCTTAGGGTCCCTTTTATTGAGGGGTGCTGTGCCACACTGCATGTGGGATTTTAGTTCAGCAACCAGGGACTGAACTGCAACACCTGCCTTGGAAGGGCAGAGTCTTAACCACTGGACGGACCATCATAAGAGCACTGATCCCATTCATGAAGGCTCTACCCTCTTTACCTAACCACCCCCCAAAGGCCCTGACCTCTCATTACCTTCATATTAGAGGTTAGGATTCAACATATGAATTTTGGAGGGATATGTACAAATAATGGGCTTCACTGGTGGCTCAGTGGTAAAGAATCCACCTGTGATGCAGGAGATCTCTGGCTTGGGGAGATCCCCCTGGAGAAGGAAATGGCAACCCACTCCAGTAGTCTTGCCTGGGAAATCCATGGAGAGAGGAGACTGATGGGCTATAGTCCATGGGGTTGCAAAAGAATAGGACATGACTTACTGACTAAACAACAACAACGCAAATCATAGCAATGGATTCTCACAACCTGCACACATTTGGGTACTCACCACCCTGCTCAACACACTTATCTGCCTCCTTATAAATGCCCCCCCCCCCCACTATTCTGACTTATAGCATCATAAATCTATTTTAACTGGCTTCTTGTTTTACTTAGTGAAATCACAGAGTGCATTCTGTGTCTGACATCTTTCACTCGACACTCTGTCTTTGAGACTCCTCTGTGTCGGTATGTGGAACAACGGCTTGTCCTTTCCCTTTTCTGTGGTGTGCCCTCCATCCCCACTGATCAGTCCAGTTTCCTACTGATGGCTATTTTGGCAACTTCTGGGTTTTGGCTATTATAAATAAGACCTCTCTGAACAATCTAGAACTTGTCTTTTTTAAAATATCTTTTCGATTGCACTGTGGGGGCATGTGGGATCTTAGTTCCCCGATCAGGGATCAAACCCACACCTCCTGCATTGGAAACATGGAGTGTTAACCACTGGACCATCAGGGAAGTCCCTAGAACTTGTCTTTTGGTCAACATATGGACACAGTTGTATTGTACCAAAAACAATTCTAGAATCTCAAACCATAAAGCAGAATCTTGCAGTTTGAGAATCCTAGGGGTGTAAATTCTAAGCTCTGAGAATTGCAGCATATGTTATCCATGGGGACTATCACTCCTAAGAAGGTAAACATTGGTTCTTGGGAGCAAAGAAAATCTTACCCTTTTATGTATAAAGCAGAGATATGCAGACAGCCCACAGATTTATAGCATATCTGTGGTATTAACATTTCATGAGGGAACAATTGAAGGTTCTTAGAAAGCCTTCTTAGGGGACTGATAATGAAAAAAGGTTGAGAAACACTGAAACAAAGACATGGAAGATTCTGGAATCTTAGAATTGTAGGGTCTGAAATACTTTAAATAGATAAACTCTTAGCCTTTTGCAATCACAGAGTATGTAAGAGCAGAAAACTCTAGAATTCCAGGATCTAGAACTGAAAGCCATTGACTGTTGGGACTTCCCTGTGGTGCTCCAGTGGTCAGGACTCCATGCTTCCACTGCAGCGGGCACAGCTTCAATTCCACAGGGCCAAAAATAAAACACACACACAAAACAAACAGACAAAAAAGAAAACCATTGACACTCAAGGCTGGAAGGAACTTTCCAGATTAGCTTAGCCAGCAGCCTCCTTTCACAGAGAATAAAGCTAAGGCCCAGCCAAGGCCAAGACACGTCCAGCCACCCACACAAGCCGGGAGGCAGGCAGCTTTCTCCAGACCCCGACTCACACATTTCCCCAGCTCTGCCTGACACCCACATAAAGGCCAAACCCTGCAGAGTCTGCAAGTTGACCTGTTACGGTCTTGCACTCTCCACTGTTCCTCAGGGCCTTGGGCACCTGCCTGGCTCCTATCAGGCAAAATGAAGCACCACCCAGATTCCTAGCTCCAAGAGATGCCCATTTCTTTCCAGCTGGCAGGATCTGCCCACTGCCTGCCTCCAGGGCGGTGTGTTATGGCCGCCACACTGCTCCCCCACCCCAACCCTTGGCTCCCAGGGACAAGGGGGCCAATTACCAATTAGCAGAGGCGGGGGTAGCGGAGGCACCAGGCTGAGAGTTGTTGGCAGCTGTGAGGGAGCGAGACTGGGTCGGCAGGGATTCAGCTCTGCACAGCTGGCTTCCCCATCGGAAGCCACCCCCCCAACCCCAGGATCACTGCCAACTTTAGAACTGGAAGATGAAGGGGCTGGGAACTCTGGGTCTTGTCTTGGTCACAGGAGAAAGCGACTTGGCTGGGGTTCCTGTCAATTACACAGACCTGAAACACATCCCCACTTGGCTATTCACTTGCTCTGTGACCTTATGCTAGTGACTTGACTCTTTTGTGCCTGTTTCCTTAGTTATCAAAATTCAGCTAATAGTGCTTTCTCATCAGACTAGGTGAATTTATTTATTTATTTATTTAATATATATGTATTTATTTATTTTCCTGTGCCGGGTCTTAGTTGCAGCATGCGGAATCTTTGCTTCAGCATGTGAACTCTTAGTTCTGGCATGTGGGATCTAGTTCCCTGACCAGGGATGGAACCTGGGCCCCCTGCATTCGGAGTTCAGAGCCTTAACCAGTGGACCACCAGGGAAGTCCCCAGATTATATGACTTTAAAGTGATTATATCTAAAGAGTTTATTACCAGGTCTGGAATGTATTCACAATAAACCAGCATGGTAGGCATGCTTAGTCTCATTTTTCAGAAGAGGAAATAAGTTTAGAGCAAATACTTGCCTGAACTCACAGCATGGGAGGCGCAAGAACCCTGAGGTTCCACACGGGGTAGAGGGGCTGTTACCCTAAAGGGGTGCAGGATGCTGAAGTCAAAGATGAGCTCGCCTGAGACGCAGGTTTCTTCTCTGCAGGTGGCTGGCTACAGGACCAGAGCTTCTCAGGTGAGTTCCGTCTACCTGACCCTCCTTCAGCTCCGCCCCGCCCTCCGGCAGCCCGCCAACCATCCCCTCTCCCATTCCAGGCCTCTCCTTCGCGCCGCTGGTGACTGGGGCCGTGGCCGTGGCCGCTTTCGCTCTGGGCGCTGGGATCTGGGGCTGCCGCCGCTGCCGGAACGGGGATGCAGGTAAGGAACCGCGCAGGTCGCTGCGCAGAGGGCGGAAGGTTCCCAGAGCACCGCCAAACACTGGCGATCGCGCCCCCTCGTTGCGAAAACGGGAACTGCAGCTGCTTGACTAGGCGGGAACGCATCCCCTTCTGACTGATACCTGCTCCTTTTGGAAGGAGGGAGGGCGAGGCTGGGGGGCAGAGAAGGGGAATGGATGAGGAAGGCTGGCCCCTACACCCGTGTTTTTTCAGGGGCATAGACAAAGCCCCCAAAAAGTGGGCTGGAGAGGACCAGGCTCTCTTAAATGACTGTTCCCCTCTTGGTGTCATCTCTCACCCCATCCCCCAATGCAGGCAGTCCAATCTACAGCAACGTCCTATACCGGCCCCGGAGAGCCCCAAGGAAGAGTGAAGCATGGCCTGTGGAAAGGAAGGTGCTGGACAGTGAGGATCAGAAGGGCCAAAGCTTCTACTCGATCTCTTTCCCCCAGCGCCCCACCCCCAAGTCGCATCTGGCTCCCAAATCTTGCCCCAGTCCCAGACCCATTCACCCCATCTCTGCAGTCAGAATCTCTCCTGGCCCAGGCTCCTCTAGGCAGCCAAGGTCAAGAGGGTTCCTTGAAGTGGGAAGAGAAATCAGAACCCCAGGAAAGCCAGAGAAGACCTCCCCCCAGCAACTATATGAAGATGTGACTTATTCCTAGGGGATCAGAATCCAGCGGTTTATCCTAGAGACCCCGTACTTGTTTTTATGAGGATAGACCTCTCCCTTGTCCCAAGAACATCCAATAAATGTTCATGAAGAAAGCAAAGCCAGTATCCGTGCCAATTTGGCAGTGCTAGAGATTTGAGCCATTAGGGAGTCATCTGGGGGTGTGGTCCTGGAGGACGACTCTGGTGAGGGGGCTTGAAAGTTTTCCCCCTCTTATCCTTGGAGGGTCATGTCCAATTAGCAGAGAAGTGATGTCCCTCACTTCCAAACAGTGCCTGGAGCTGGAAGCATGCCCCCTCCCCAACTGGTGTCTACCCCCTCCCTAGGCAGGCTTGGAGTTAGGGGTTGAGGGGAGAGATTGGGACTCCTGGCATTTGTCAGCTCCCCCCCCACACCCGGGGTCTCCTGCCCGACTATCACCTTGAAGTGACACCAGCTGAGCCTGGCTCCCTTCCCCCACGTCTGCTGTTTCCATGGGGACAGATGTCCTTTTCGGCAGCAGCATCAGCCAGTGGCCACAGGCCCAGGATAGGAAGGAGGGGTGGGGTGGGGGCAGGGTTGGCCTGAGAGCCTCACCCGCTCGGTTTTGCCATCTTTTTAATCAGCTGGTCTTTGCTGTCTCCAGGTTTTATCTGCCTCCATACCGCTCTCTCCCTGCCTGTCAACAGCTCTCTGAATGTTGGTCCCTCCCTGTGAGCCATTCAGGCTCCAACCTTGGCTCCACCCCCAAAACATAGAGCTGGGGATACTCTTCCCCTCCACGGGGCTGCCTCCCCTCTTCCTTCGGGGCTGAGCTCCCTTTTCCCAGAAAGAACACTTGAAACACACAATAACTTATTTATTTTCCAGGCCAGAGGAGGAGTTCCAGACACAGTGCTGGGCCCTAGAACCCAGAAGGGGGCTGAGCAGGGCCTGGAGGAGTAGAGGTCTCTCCATCCAGTCTCCCCTGGGACTGGAAAGACCTCCAACATTTGGAGCCAGTGATCTGGGGTCCCATGGCCCAGGGTACAGGGCTGAGGCTCCAGGTCAGGGGGTCTGTGAGACCACCGGGTACAGGAGGGCCAGATGCTCGGCACCCTGCACGGGCAGTGGGCGGGAGCTATAATGGAGCACCAGCTCTGGCACACTGGGGAAAGGGCCACTGTGCTGACCCAGCACGAACTGGTTCTCTCGGGTACGCGCGAACTTCAGGTGCAGGAAGCCCTGGCTGCTCCTGAGGACAGGGGTCAGGTCAGAAGGGGTACCCAGCTCTTCAAGCCCGCCCACACCCTCCAACCCTAAAGCCATTCCCTGGATGACCCTAGAAACCCGAGTCTGGCATCCCCAAATATTTCTGGTTAACAGCCACTTGGCATCAGCTGTTGACTCGTTCCACACTGTGGGATGCCTTCTGTGCTTGTCCCTTGTGAAGGCAGGCTGGAGTTCCTCCCAGTCGGAGGTCCCTCCCCAAGAACACAGAAGGCAATTTCTCTCCAAACCTCCTGACCCCTTGTGCTACCCATCCTGGTTACCCTCAGTCAAGGGACCTCCAACTCCCCCGCCCCTTTTTTTTCCGCTTTTGGCTTTTCCTTGAGGCTTGCAGGATCTTAGTTCCCTGATTGTACCCTCACCCATGGAGTCTCAACCACTGGACTGCCAGGGAATTCCCTAGGGTCCCTTTCCTTTACATCTCTGGTAGGTGAATGACATAGAACCTGGAAATGGTTCTATCAACATCATTAGTATGAATTAAGTGCTTCCTGTTTCCTGGGCATTCTTCTCAACACTTTTTCACTTTCCCCCTTCTTCTAACTGTAGCATTACAACGAACAGAATGCTATTACTGTCTTTGTTTCACAGATGAGGAAACCAAGGCCCAGAGAGGTTGAATGATTTAGCTGAGGTCACACAGGTAGGAAGTGGCAGAGGCAGGATATGAACTTACTTCCAAACCCTCTTCAAACTTGACCTTTTAGGAATCTCACACTCAGAAAGCTGGTAGGATCTTAGGAGCGTTTTGTAATCAGACACACTTATAATCTTAGGCAGAGAAGCACATAGAACCAGGGTATCAAACTCAAACATCTACAGGGCCACTGAGATTTTGGCCCTGGTTTGACACAAATGGATATACTTTTAAACCTGGGAGGGGTCCAGAGGAAACTTGGACACCTATTTCCTCATCTCACTGAAGTTCCAGATTTACTATATGACTTCCTCTCCACTTTCTTGCCTACCTCCAGCGACAGGGAGCTTATTCTCAATCGGAACCATGCAGGTACCCTCTCTGAAAGCCCCACCTTCTGACCTAGAAGCTCTGCCCACGGCTCCCATGAGCCCCAACCCCTGGCCTGAAAGCTCTGTCCATCCACCTCGGAAACCCCGCCCACTGGCTCCTGGAGCCACACTCCTCTTCTCCAGCTGAATTCAGTCAAAAGCTCGACAGTCGAAGGCATGCAGTCCTGTGACCCTCTGTCCCTCCAGAGGATTGGGGTCTCACCTGAGGGACAGGGAGCAGTCTTGGGGGCTGGTCTCACTGAGCCGCACAAGGTAGCTGCCTTCCTTGCAGAGTGACAGGAGGTTCTCGGCATCTGCCCGGCTCAGCAGGCCGTGGAACCACCTAGGGGGTGGGGACAGATGTCTCCTGAAGGCGATCCCCCTTCCAACACATCCTGGGGCTGGATGCAAGCACAGCTCATTCAAGGACTTGTGACATACAGGCAAACAAGGGAGACAAATTCCCTTGGATTTCTCAAGAGGAACATGGTTCTCAGGCAGATAAGGGTCTCCCGGAGGCAGGTAAACCCAGGTCCACCTGCAGCTGCTCCAGTTCAACATGTACCCTTGAGTTTGATCTTTGCAGTCTCCCTCAGCTGAGTGCCCAGGTGTCCTTAACCCCTCCCTCCAACTTGCATCACTTGCACATCACTTTCAGGAGGTTTGCTGCATCCTGCATCTCTTGAGAGCCCCTTGGACAGCAAGGAGATCAAACCAGTCAATGCTAAAGGAGATCAACCCTGAATACTCTTTGGAAGGACTGATGCTGAGCTGAAGCTCCAATACTTTGGCCACCTGATGTGAACAGCTGACTCATTGGAAAAGACCCTGATGCTGTGAAAGACTGAAGGCAGAAGAAGAGGACAGAGGATGAGATGATTGGATGGCATCACCGATTCAAAGGACATGAACTTGGGCAAACTCTGGGAGATGGTGCAGGACAGGGAAGCCTGGAGTGCTGCAGTCCATGGGGTCACAAAGAGTCAGACATGACTTTGCATCTAAACAACAGCAACACACACCCCCCCCTACCTATACATGCTTTACATAATATTTTTCTTTAACATGCTCAAACAGAGGGAGCAAAGTGTCAAACACCAATGAGCACCAAGAAGTTGTTTGTATTGAAAGGAAATACCCCATGCTTGTGTTAATTAGGTAGTCCTGTACCACCCACCTAAGAGGTTTGGGAATGGCTGTGCTAAACACACCCTGGTACTCACAAGCCTAGGCTCTCAGGGCTCAGGGAGTTCTTTGAGGAACATCTAGGCTAGAGGAACACAGAACACCCAGACGTTCACAGCTTGTGAGCTTCATTCCAGCCTAAAGTTGGAACCCCTTCAAAATCTTAATCCTCCCACTTTCACCGCAAGATCTCTTGGGGGTGAGAATGATTTTTGTCTCTTCACTCTCAGGCTTATAAATCCCACCCAAGGAAAGGGAGGAAATCCGTATTCTGTGTGAGGCACTCTCTTGGAAGTGTTGAGCCCAAGCTTCAGAGAAGTTCAGTGACTTGCCCAAGGTCACGGAGCCAAAAATTACAGAGAAGGGATTTGAACCAAGAATCTGAGGCCAGAGGGAGTGGAGACACCTGCTTTTGCTCTGCATCGAGCTGGCTGTCTAGCGCACAGCAGGTGCTGTCGCTCAGTGAAGATTAGTTGAAGAAATGAATGAAATGAATGAATGAATCCAAGTTCCTCCAGCCACCCTGGTCCGAAGAATCTGTTATTAGTATGGGGAAGGGAGGGATTCAACCTGGCTCTTCCATCTTCAGCTTCCTCACTTACGGCTGTTTTTCCAGGGGCAGCGCCGGGTCCACGCGCTCTGGAGGCTGGGGGCTTCTAGGCGGCAGTCTCCGGAGCTCCTTGGCTGAGCCCGAGGTTCTTTCCCACTCTGGACCGTCAAACTGAACTGGAGAAGGTTTAAAGAGAAAATGGTTAAGTCCCGCCTATCTCAAGAGAGTGGGATAGGAGCAAGCCAATGGAATTTCAGTAGGAAGGCGGTGCCAGCTTAGGGCAACCTATCAGAATCCACAAGAAGAGGGGTTGGGTTTCTGGCTGGGGAGGGATTGGTACACCAGCAACCAATTAGCCTTCAGAAGAAAGGGGTGTGGTCATTCCTGAATCTGGTAGTATGGAAGGGTGGCCAGTTCCCTGAATGATAAATCAGAGAGCAGGAGACATAGATAGAGGGGCAAGTGGGAAGTTCCGCGAGATTTTGGCCAAGTCATAGAGAATGTAGAATGTGTTAGTCGCTCAGTTCAGTTCAGTTCAGTTCAGTTGCTCAGTTGTGTCCAACTTCTTGCGACCCCATGGATCACAGAACACCAGGCCTCCCTGTCCATCACCAACTCCCAGAGTTCACTCAGACTCACGGCCATCGAGTCGGTGATGCCNTGCGGTCTCGTCTGATTCCCAGCAGCAGGGCTGGGGAGGGGCACCTCTTTACTGCCAGGTAGGGGTGGGACTTTGGGTTCCTGTAGCTCATTCCCGTCCAGCAGACATGAACGCCCCTCTTCTCTAAGCTGCCTTCTCTGATACCATCCTGGTGGAGAGGGTGGGTGTCGTATGACTGAGTGGTGAAGCTGGAAATCTAGGCTCCCCTCCTGGACTTCGTGGTGATGGTAGGAGTGGAGTCTGTCTCTTATACACATCTACCCCTTCGATGTTTGATGTTTAAATACAGGAACTGGAAACCACTAGAAGCAAGAGGCCCTGCTGGGGTTGGGGGTGCGGGGGGAGCACGACAGCAGGGGGCTGCCTTCACAGAGCTCACCATCTGGGGAGGAGAGAGGGTGGACAAGCAAGGAAATGGTCAGGACAACCACCATCATCTTTGTTTTTTTGGCTGTGGGATCTAGCTTCCTGACAGGGATCGAAAACATGCCCCCTGCACTGGGAGCATGGAGTCTTAACCACTGGACCTCCAAGGAAGTCCCAGGACACCATCGTCTTAATCAGTGATGGGAAAGAAAGAAGTCAGGGTGATGTGACAGTGTGGGGGTGTGGGAAGGGGACAGCTGCTGTCGATCAGGTGGTCAGGGGAGGGACCTGGTGCTGAAGTCAGACACGGAGAAGTCAGCAAGCGAGAACGTGATGTGGACTGAGCCTGGCCCATCTGAAGGGCTGGCACAGCTGGGCTGGGGGCAGGGGGAGGAGGGGGACACAGTGGTCACACTGCATTCCCCGTGTGGTGGCCAGGACAGATGCTGTCCACTGGGGTAACAGAGACTGGCAGTCCCAGCCGAAGCTTGCTCATCTGGCACCACTGAACTGACTGGTGGGATTAATTTCTGTCCTTCACCTTTTGTCAAACACCATCATGGGTTACCATTAAACTAAACCCAGGGAACAGAGGGGTGAAAAGACAGATTCTTCTGTAAAGTTACAGTGAAATCTGTGTAATGCATAACAAAACAAGAAAGTCCACTATCAAATTACCTACAAGCAAGATAACCAGAAAAGACTTAATAGTTATCCAAGACTGTAGTAACCTAACTTAACCACTGGGTCATTGGGGGAGGACTTCCCTGATGGTTCAGGGGTCAAGAATCTGCCTGCCAATGCAGACAACACAAATCGATCCCAGGTCTGGGAATATCTCACATCTCAAGGGACAACTGAGCCTGTGCACTGCAACTACTTAGCTCATGCGTCCTCGAGTCTGTGCTCCAAAAGAAGAGAAGCCACAGTAATGAGAAGACCTCGCACTGAAACTAGAGTACACCCCACTGGCCACAACTAGACAAAGCCCGCTTGCGGCACTGGAGACCCAGGGCGGCCAAAAATAAACAAATAAACAGCAGCAACAACAAAAGACTAAGGGGAGGAACGCCCTGGTGGACCAGGGGTTAGGACTTCATGTTTCCATTGCAGGGGACACAGATTCAATCCCTGGTGGGGAAACTAAGATCCCACAGGCTGTGTAGTGCTGCCAAAATAAAATAATAAAATAGACTTAAAAGGCTGGGAGAAAAAAATCATACAAGGCCATATTGCTTTCAAAGAACTCTCAATCTCTTATTCCACTTGAATGAAATAAACAAAGAGGTTTAGGTGAATTCTGAGGGTGGATTATGCAAGAAAGACAGAGAGAGAACTCTGATCAGGGGATGCAGCCTCAAAGAAAATATCTTTGTTCTACATCAAAAGGTTGACAAGTGAGAGGGCATGACCCCCAAACCCATCCTCTTCAGAATTCATGGCTTGAACATGGCTGCCACTGTGAAAGACTACATTTCCCAGAGCCCTTTGCATCAGGATGTGGGCAGGTGGTTCAGTTCTGACCAATGGAGTGTGAGCAGAAGGATCTGCTCAACCAAAGGTACTGTTACCCTTAATGTCCTCCCCTGTCCCCAGCCCTTCCCACTGGCCAGCGTGAGCTGCCCTGCATTGAGGTCATCATCCTGGGGATGGCAGGACAATGAGGTGGAGGATGCCCCGGACACCAGGTCCATATTCCCTGTTCAGCACCGCCATGTACAACTGTTATTTGATAGAAAAGTAACTTCTATGCAGTTGAGACTGCTGTTACTTTGTGTCCTGTCCAGTGGCTGGGCTGGTATTTAACTAATACAGACCGGGAACATGTTTTGAGTTATAATAAAGCTTCTGGGGTCTCTGCATTATTTACCATTTCCCATTTTAAGCCCCTCCTTCGATTAACCAGAGTGGCCTCAATTACCTTGGATAAGATAGCTGTGGTGAAAAATGCCAGACAACCTCCTACCCCCTACCCCCACAACCCTCTTTTTCCCTTCTTTCTGCTAATAATAGGATGGGCAGCTCCCAGCCTCCCTTGCAGTTCAAGGCGGCCACATGACTATGTCCAGACACTGGGACTCCACATTCCAGGGGAGTGGGTGTGGGTGGCATCTGTCTCTTATACACATCTAGATGTGTATAAGAGACAGGAGCACGACAGCAGGGGGCTGCCTTCACAGAGCTCACCATCTGGGGAGGAGAGAGGGTGGACAAGCAAGGAAATGGTCAGGACAACCACCATCATCTTTGTTTTTTTGGCTGTGGGATCTAGCTTCCTGACAGGGATCGAAAACATGCCCCCTGCACTGGGAGCATGGAGTCTTAACCACTGGACCTCCAAGGAAGTCCCAGGACACCATCGTCTTAATCAGTGATGGGAAAGAAAGAAGTCAGGGTGATGTGACAGTGTGGGGGTGTGGGAAGGGGACAGCTGCTGTCGATCAGGTGGTCAGGGGAGGAACCTGGTGCTGAAGTCAGACACGGAGAAGTCAGCAAGCGAGAACGTGATGTGGACTGAGCCTGGCCCATCTGAAGGGCTGGCACAGCTGGGCTGGGGGCAGGGGGAGGAGGGGGACACAGTGGTCACACTGCATTCCCCGTGTGGTGGCCAGGACAGATGCTGTCCACTGGGGTAACAGAGACTGGCAGTCCCAGCCGAAGCTTGCTCATCTGGCACCACTGAACTGACTGGTGGGATTAATTTCTGTCCTTCACCTTTTGTCAAACACCATCATGGGTTACCATTAAACTAAACCCAGGGAACAGAGGGGTGAAAAGACAGATTCTTCTGTAAAGTTACAGTGAAATCTGTGTAATGCATAACAAAACAAGAAAGTCCACTATCAAATTACCTACAAGCAAGATAACCAGAAAAGACTTAATAGTTATCCAAGACTGTAGTAACCTAACTTAACCACTGGGTCATTGGGGGAGGACTTCCCTGATGGTTCAGGGGTCAAGAATCTGCCTGCCAATGCAGACAACACAAATCGATCCCAGGTCTGGGAATATCTCACATCTCAAGGGACAACTGAGCCTGTGCACTGCAACTACTTAGCTCATGCGTCCTCGAGTCTGTGCTCCAAAAGAAGAGAAGCCACAGTAATGAGAAGACCTCGCACTGAAACTAGAGTACACCCCACTGGCCACAACTAGACAAAGCCCGCTTGCGGCACTGGAGACCCAGGGCGGCCAAAAATAAACAAATAAACAGCAGCAACAACAAAAGACTAAGGGGAGGAACGCCCTGGTGGACCAGGGGTTAGGACTTCATGTTTCCATTGCAGGGGACACAGATTCAATCCCTGGTGGGGAAACTAAGATCCCACAGGCTGTGTAGTGCTGCCAAAATAAAATAATAAAATAGACTTAAAAGGCTGGGAGAAAAAAATCATACAAGGCCATATTGCTTTCAAAGAACTCTCAATCTCTTATTCCACTTGAATGAAATAAACAAAGAGGTTTAGGTGAATTCTGAGGGTGGATTATGCAAGAAAGACAGAGAGAGAACTCTGATCAGGGGATGCAGCCTCAAAGAAAATATCTTTGTTCTACATCAAAAGGTTGACAAGTGAGAGGGCATGACCCCCAAACCCATCCTCTTCAGAATTCATGGCTTGAACATGGCTGCCACTGTGAAAGACTACATTTCCCAGAGCCCTTTGCATCAGGATGTGGGCAGGTGGTTCAGTTCTGACCAATGGAGTGTGAGCAGAAGGATCTGCTCAACCAAAGGTACTGTTACCCTTAATGTCCTCCCCTGTCCCCAGCCC
Organism: Neotragus pygmaeus; assembly: GCA_006410875.1. NCBI lineage: Eukaryota > Metazoa > Chordata > Mammalia > Artiodactyla > Bovidae > Neotragus > Neotragus pygmaeus. The sequence goes on along the minus strand of SJYV01031739.1, from coordinate 665,550 downwards.
TTCCCACTGGCCAGCGTGAGCTGCCCTGCATTGAGGTCATCATCCTGGGGATGGCAGGACAATGAGGTGGAGGATGCCCCGGACACCAGGTCCATATTCCCTGTTCAGCACCGCCATGTACAACTGTTATTTGATAGAAAAGTAACTTCTATGCAGTTGAGACTGCTGTTACTTTGTGTCCTGTCCAGTGGCTGGGCTGGTATTTAACTAATACAGACCGGGAACATGTTTTGAGTTATAATAAAGCTTCTGGGGTCTCTGCATTATTTACCATTTCCCATTTTAAGCCCCTCCTTCGATTAACCAGAGTGGCCTCAATTACCTTGGATAAGACAGCTGTGGTGAAAAATGCCAGACAACCTCCTACCCCCTACCCCCACAACCCTCTTTTTCCCTTCTTTCTGCTAATAATAGGATGGGCAGCTCCCAGCCTCCCTTGCAGTTCAAGGCGGCCACATGACTATGTCCAGACACTGGGACTCCACATTCCAGGGGAGTGGGTGTGGGTGGCATCTGAACCTGGGCCTCCAGGCAATGGCGGGTACTCCCCCACACCCTCTCCGCCTTCCCGCAGCTGGACCCCCGGGTGCTCTGAGCCAGATGCGACCACAGAGCTGGCGGCCATGCTCCAGGGCAAGGCAGAACTAGGAGAAGCGAGGAGCCCTGGATCCCCAAATGACTGCATGGAACAGGGCTGCCCCGGCGTCCAGCCCAGGACTGTTAAGTGCCTGAGAAATCAACACCTGCCTGAGGTCTCTAAATCCAGCGAGTCTCCTTATTTCTGCAGCTGGAGAAGGGGTGGAAAACTACAGCCCTGGATTTGCAGGGCAGGAACTGAGTGGCAGACATAGAGAAGGGACTTGTGGGCACAAGTAGGGCAAAGGAGAGAGTGGGTCGAGTTGGGAGAGAGGCACTAATGTATATACACTACCATGTGTAAAATGGATAGCTAGTGGGAAGCTGCTGTGTAAAACAGGGAGCTCATCTTGGTGCTGTGTGATGACCTAGAGGGGTGGGATGGGAGTGAGGGGATACACGTATACATATAGCTGATTCACGCTGTTGTGCAGCGGAAGTTAACACAACACTGTAAAGTAATTATACTCCAATAAAAAAACATAGAAATAAAAAGAAAACCTCACAGTCCTGGAGGGCTGCAACCCGTCTTTGTAAATAAAGTTTTACTGGCACATGGCCATGCCTATTTATTCGTACACAATCCACGGCTGTTTAGTGCTACGACAGTGGCGTTGAGCACTATGGCCTGGGCTGTCTGTGGCCTTTTGAGACAAAGTTAAGCCAAGCCCTGGCTTACCCTGTCCCTGCTCCACCTGAGAGCATGTGGGAATGTGGGTGGCCGCACTTACCTCGTCCAGGATGGCAGTGGGGTTGGGCCGGAGGGCTGGCTGGGGCTGGGTGGGGGTGGTGTCCTCCTCTGAGTCAGAGTCTTCAAGGAGTCTTCTTTTCCTTGATTCTTCCACTAGCGCCCTGCAGGAAGGAACATGGAACCTGGGGACATGCTTTTTTCGGGGAACAGTGACCAGGACCCCCCACACACAATGAGGCACCTGGCTTTCCTTTCCTAGCTTCACAGAGTGGGGGATGGGGGTGCACAAATATCTTTAAAAAAAAGTTCTTTGTCCACTGAACCCAGTGGGTGGTTAAGCACCTAGAGGCTGGAACCACCTGCCTTGACTTGAACCCCAGCTGGGGGACCTTGGGCAGGGCTGTGTGTACGGCTCCTCACACCCCAGTTCCCTCGACCACCATAATGCTGGGTCCAAACTCAAACTCAGAACAGTGCCCATATCCAAAATGGGCCCAGTGAATGCAGACTCCTCTCACTGCTAACCCCGGTCTCACTGACCTGCCAGCCCAACAGCACTGGCTGTCCACCTACTCTGTGCCCAACTCCAGGTCCTGCATGCAGAAGCCAAACCGAGTCCCTGTTCAGATTTTAGGTGAGGAAGGACAGAAGACATATCAGGAAAGGGGTGAATCAGCAAGAAGGTTCCAGAAAGTGGGAGGTGCCCTGCAGAAGCATGGACAGACACAGCAGGCCTGAGGCCAAAGCCTCGGAAAGGCTGGCTTACCAGGCCAGCCCTCGGGGGCAACTGGACCTGGATTCTGGGGCTCCTGCTACTGATGGGAGGCTCCCCGCCCCAACACTATCTGGGCAAACAAGGGGTGCACTCTCCTCCTGGAGTCTGGGGACTCGGCAAAGCTGGGCAGGCACCTGCGTGACTGGCCCCCAATGAGAACCCCAGGCCTCCCCAGGGATCACACCTCATTCACACCATCATGTCTCTTTTTGGGGGAATTAAGCCCATCTCATGACAGGCAGAAGACACTGAAATTTTGTGCCCAATCCCCCAACCCTGCCCCATGCCTTTTCCAACTGTTGATTTTTCCCTGTAATTTTTCATTCTAATTAAGCACTGAACTTGGGGGTGGTCCTGGGGACCCTGACACAGATGCCACAAGAGAGAAAACAAGGTGGGGAGTGGGATATAGGGAAGGCCTCCCCGAGATGGGAGCCATGCAAAGATCGGGAAGGGGGAATTCCACGCAGAGCAAAGGGCACTGCAAAGGCTGGGAGGTGGGTGGGCACCCCCGGCCCCCTCTGACCCGTGTCCCACTCACGCCGTCTCCCGCTCATCCTCCTCCTGCTCCTGCCTCTGCCGCTCCTCCTCTGACAGGCGGTGCTGCCGCAGCATGGCCTCGAAATCCACGTGGGCCTGCCGCTGGTTCAGGTCTTTGAGCTCCTGCAGGTTCTCCAGGACCTCCATCTCCAGCTTGGAGTCCTTAGTTCTGTTCTCCAGCACCTGGTGGGGACCAGGGCACAGACGTGCGGCTGAGGGCGCTGCAACTCAACCCCCTCTGCCACCCTGCATGGCCTGCCTGACCTTAGGGCGTCACCACAGGCAAGAGAAGGAACCCCCAACTCCAGGCCCTGGATCCACAGCTCCTGGTCCCTTGGCTGCACCCACTTCATGGATCAGAACACTGAGGCTTGGGGAAGGGGAAGAGACCGCCCGAGACCACGTAGCTAGTCAGTACTGGAACCAGGTGGCCTGGACTTCCAGCCTTGCTCCATCACTAAATAAAAATAATATANCCTTGGCTGCACCCACTTCATGGATCAGAACACTGAGGCTTGGGGAAGGGGAAGAGATCGCCCGAGACCACGTGGCTAGTCAGTACTGGAACCAGGTGGCCTGGACTTCCAGCCTTGCTCCATCACTAAATAAAAATAATATAAGTTAAAAAAAAAAAAGACTCCCTCTGTCTCGGACTCTAGACCCAGGTTAAGGGATTCAGGTGATAGGTCAGGCCCATTCTGGGCAATCCCCCTTTCGTGGGGTCGTCTGGGTCATAGTTTAATTTTAACTTGATCATGGGAGTAAGAGCCTTGTATACGCAGTCCTGGGACTACGCAGCATGTGTGACTAGAAGGCGGGGGTCTTGGGGACATCTTAAAATTCTACTGACCATTCTCCCCACCCCAACACCCTGCCTGGAGGGTTAAGCAGGAAGGGGAATCAACTCCATCAGCACCCACACACAGGCGTGCACACACACACACTCACTCACACACACACTCACACACACTCACATACTCACACACATACACACACTCTCTCACACACTCATTCACACACTCACACACTCACACACTCTCTCACACACACTCACACTCACTCACACACACACTCACTCTCACACTCACACTCACTCACACACACACACATGCACGCGCACAGGCAGTGCCTGACCCACCTTCATGGGGTTGTTCAGCTCCTCGTCCTCCCGCTCCTTCTGCACCCTCTTCTCCTCCTCCTCCAGGAGCTTCTCGGCCTGGAAGTTCCTCGTGGCTCCATGCTCCATGGTGTAGTCCGTGTTTTCAGGGTCTGTCTGGGAGGAAGGACGGGCAGACGTCAGCCCCTATGTCTCTGAGCATTAAAAGCTTCTGCTGAACAGTGGCTAGCAGCCTGCAACACCTTCTTTCCCTGTTTCATACCTCTTAACACTGATTCTTTTTCCTGTCTTATTGCTTTGGCGAGCACAGTTCTTTCTTTCCAGTGCTCCTGTCCCCTTTCACAGAATCGCTGAACTCCCTAGCATGGATTTTCAGATTCTTCTCCACCTGCCCACTGTCCCTCTGCTGACCTTCACCCTCCACATGTTTGCAAATAAGTTTCTGGGTCTCTGCACAAATATATTTTTTTTAATGTTTTGTCCACATGGCATCACATGCGGGATCTTTGTTCCCTGACCAAGGAACAAACCCATGCTCTGTGCAGTGAGAAGTGCAAACTCTTAACCACCGATCCACCAGGGAAGTCCCTGCACAAATCCTTTCTGTATGTGTGTGTGCACATATGTGCACTTGACCTTCCTTTGATTATAAATTACACATCGACTATGTATAAAGCATGGTCCTATTTGTGTTTATAAAACAAGAGAAGCAATATATAACATGGTATCCTGGATGAGACTCTGGAACAGAAAGGTGACATCAGTGAAAAAATTGAAATCTGTGTCATGTCTAGAATTTGGTTAAAAGTAACAATCTAACAATTCAGTGCTGGTTTCTTATGGTGGCAGATACAATGTGGAAATGGAAGATGTTAACAGGAGAGGAAGATGGTGAGGGGCAGATGGGAACTCTCTATCTTTGCAACTTCTCTATAAATCCCAAACTACTCCAAAATAAGACATTTACTGTTTAAAAGAAAGAGCAAGGAGAAGAGTGATCCTTGTGTGCACGTGTATCCAGAGCACATTTTTTGAAAACCATGCAGGAAACTGTTATAACCGTTTCTATTCCTGGTGACTGGCTGGGCAAAGAAGAGTAGTCAACCAATTTTCCAGTGTTTATCTTACAGTACTGTTGCAGTTCTGTTTTCACCACATGCTCACAGATACACAAGCATACATATGTAATCCTAGTTATTTCATCAGCTGAAATTCTTCATTAGAAAAGCCAATTTATAACATTCTGCCACAGCTTTTCTAAACTTTAAAAAATTAATGTGTATTCATTAATATCTAAATATATATATACTTCACAACGTAGATAAAGAAAACATTTTTCTGGAGACAACCTGTCTATTAGCTAGTGAATAGATAAAATGTGATCCAGCCACACAGTGGAATGTTACTCAGCTTTAAAGAGGAGAGAGGCACGGATACTTGCTACAATATTCTTGAACTTTGAAAACATGTTGGCTCAATGAGAGAAGTCAGACACAAAGGGCCACACAGTGTGTGATTCCTTGATAGGAAAATGTCCAGGCAGACAAACTAGCCACAGAGTGTACTTGTGAGTGCCAGGAGCTGGGGGAGGGGGTGGAGGTTATTAATTTGGGGGTGATGAGAATGTCCTGGAATTAGAGAACGCAATTTGGCACATTAGGAATATACTAAAAACCACTGAATTATACATTTAAAACAATGATTTGTATGGCATATAAGTCATATCTCATAAAACTGTGTTTAAAAAGTAAATAAAACACAATTTATAATGTACTTTTTGCTTATTTTAATAAAATCAAATGTTTTAACGGAAGAAAAAAGTCTTTCGGCAAAAAAATATTCAAACATCACAGAAGTATGAGGAGAGAAAACTAAGTTTTCTTTATCTCTTTCCCAAATTCTTTTTTTTAAACTCTTTAGTTGTAGCATGCAAACTCTTAATTGTAGCATATGGAATCTAGTTCCCTGACCAGGGATGGAATCCAGGCCCCCTGCGTTGGAAGCTCGGCGTTTTAGCCACTGGACCAGCAGGGAAGTCCCTCAAGTTCTTAATACCACCCTTAGGATGACAATGAAAGTAAAAATATGACTGCTATTAGCCATGAAAATTTCCAATGTACAGTAGCCTGTCCATCAAACCTCATTACTATATATCTAGGTTGCTTCTTGGTTTTCTGCCTAACACTTCTGTTAACTTCTTGAACTTCTGCTGTTTCCTGGGGAGAAGGTGAAATGGGATGTCCCTGGAGGGAGGGTAAGGGAGTGGTGACCCCTCAGTGGATGAGGGCCGGCCTGGGTGGCTGCTTACCTTGAAGGTGATCTCTGCCAGGCAGCGCGTGCACTTGATGTAGAAGCGGAAGATGGGCAGGCCCAGGTAGGACTCATTCTGCACTGTTTCCTTGCGAGCATTGAACTTCTTGCCCTTGTAGATGTATTCTCCACATGTCTTACACCTGTGGGGAGGGACAGGGACTCAAGTCACCTCAGTACCCTGGTTCTTGCTGGTGGGACCCTTGAGCATTCTGGCAGATAACCACTTGCATACCTCCAGGGATGGGGAGCTCCCTCCCTACCGAGAAGCCTGTCCCACTGTAGGTAAGGATTCCCCTTAGCTGGCATATTCTTCTCACTAGTATCTGCCTGTCTTCTTGGAAAGCACCCAGACAACCAAAGCTGGGTGAGACTTGCCTGTCGCCCACTCTAAGAAGCTGGCCTGGTGTTCGTTGGGCATCCTGACCTCCAGAGGGAGGATTCCTTCAGGGGGATGCCACACGGAGTGAGGCAGAGCTCTGGCACTCTGCCCTCCCTCAGCTCCCCCTGCTCAGCCCGTGCTCCCCAGGCCCAGTGCTGGCCTCCTGGCTGTCCCTACAAACACCCCAGCCCGGTCCCACCTGTGGGCCTTCACCATTGCAGTTCCCACAGGCTGTGACATCCTCCAACCCTCAGATTCTAGTTCCACTGGTATTTCTTCTGATATTTCCCTAATCACCCAGCAAAGCCCCCTCCCCTCTTTCCCACCACCATCCAGTCACTCTCTTGCGACAATCTGTGTCCCACAAATGCTTTTCATGAATATGCCAGAGCACTTGTTTATTATCTCTACTCCTCACCAGACTGGGACTCTGCGGGGTCAAGTCTTGATTCCCCCAGTGTCCCTGGCACTCACCAGTACCCAATAAATGACTGCTGAATAAAAACAAATGCATGAAGGAGAAAGAGAAGTCAAGCAGATCAGTAACATGTAAACACATGCTGAACTTCACTAACAAAGGCGGCTTTGGTTACCACTTTATTTCAGATGTACAAAGATGAGAAGAAATGTGGGGCTGGGAGTTGGTGAGGTATGGTAATTACAAGACAGTACAAAGGACAAGGTCTGGGGACTAGTGGCAGAGGAGGGAAGCATAGATAGGGTTGGGTGGGGGATCAGGAGGGTTGTTCTGAGGGGATGAAATTTAAGTCAAGCCTTGGAGGGTGAAAAAGAGCCGGCCGTGTGAGAGCAGAGGGAAATGTATGCCAGGCAGACGGAACAGCCTGTGCAAAGGTCCTGGGGCAAGAACAGACAGGGCTGCTGGAGGAAGTGAATGTGTGTACAGGACTCCATCTCACACTCACACTTCTACTACCAAAGACTGAGCTCTCAGGCACCAGGTGGGAGCTCTGAGCAGTCAGGGAGATTGACCCTCAACGGCAGGAAAGACAGGTCACCCACTTACTGGGCTCATCTCTGAGCCAGGACTGGTGACCTGCTCCGAGCTCTGGGGACAGGCTGCTTCCTGTGGATGTCGGGCATGGCATCTGTCCACCACAACCAGTGCAGGGGCCCTGAGGGGTCACTCACCTCATGTTGAAGGGGGCCATCAGTCGCACTACATATTGCCGATCTTTGGGCAGCTTGAGCTTGGGAATCTTCGATGGGTCAAAGTCAGGGGGGTAGTATTTCTGTGGGGAGGAAGGTAGTGTCAGGGAAGCTGCTTTCAGGTGCAAGGGAGGCCAGAGGCAGAGGGAAGGGGTTCTGGGGAGTTGGGTCTGGGTCCCTAATACCACCCCCAGGTTCAGTGTGTTGATGAGAGAACTCCTAGGAGGCTCATACACTTGTACTCATGGCTACTATTCGTCAATAGCAAAAGGACACAGAGGAAAAATAGTAAAGGCAAAAAGGTGCATGAGGCAGGGCCCAGGGAGACCAGGTACAAGCTCCCAGGGTTTTCTCCTGATGGAGTCAATTCCCCCAGTGATATAGTGTGACGACACATGTGAAATGTCTCCCAGGGGAGCTCAGGGGAACACAGCGCCCAGGGTTTTCTAGCGGCTGGTTGTATAGGCACATCTGCCCAGTGCATACAATGATTCCAGACTCCAGGAGAGGAGCAGATGCTCAACACAAATCACACTGTTTATACAAACAGTTTAAGCACAGGGAGCCATTCTTTTCAGTGAATGGTGAGAACCATCCTGAAATTCAAGTTCCCAGAAGCCAGCCAAAGTCCAGCATTGCAAGCTGGCCTTTCTATCTAGGGCAGCAGTCTCAGGCCTGCAGTATTAACTCTTTCTGCATAGGAACCTGAGATGGGAGATGTAGGAAGGAGAGCTTGGATTATGGAAAAAAGAACTACATATGATAATCCAAAAATAAAGCACTTTGTGTTCTGAACACATCTTACGTGCCAGGTACTACACTGTTGTTGTTTAGTCACTCAGTCTTGTCTGATTCTTTGTGACCCCATGGACCGTAGCCCAACAGGTTACTCTGTCCATAGGATTTCCCAGGCAAGAATACTGGAATGGGTTGCCATTTCCTTCTCCAGGGGATCTTCCCCACTTAGGGATCAAATCTGCATCTCCTGCACTGCTGGGGAATTCTTTACTGCTGAGCGCTTCCCTGGTGGCTCAGACGATAAAGCATCTGCCTACGATGCAGGAGACCTGGGTTTGATTCCTGAGTGGGGAAGATCCCCTGGAGAAGGCAATGGCAACCCACTCCAGTACTCTTGCCTGGAAAATCCCATGGACAGAGGAGCCTGGTGGGCTACAGTCCATGGCATGGACAGAGGGGCCTGGTGGGCTACAGTCCATGGGTTGCAGAGTCAGACACGACTGAGCGACTTCTCTTCCTTCCGAGTGAGCCGGGGAGCCCCAGGTACTACACAGAGTTTGATGTCCCCTGACTCACGGAATTTTTGCAAAGACTCTTAAATAGAGAAAGAAATGTGCCCATTTCACAGAGGAGGAAGCTGAGTTCTGGTAGTTTCAGCTACTCAGGATCACACAAAGTGAAGAGCAGAGCCAGGATTCAGAACCAGGGACATGACTCAGGAAACTGTGGTATAGTGATCAGAGTTGCAGAGCTGGGGGAGGGAGTGTCTTGAATTGGACTACTCTACTCTCTGGCTATCATATAACCTCTCTGGGTCTCAGTTTTCTCATCTAAAGATGGCATAACTTGTCCACCTGAGATTTGATGAATATGACACTTCAAGCAGTGCCTGGGACAGAAGTATCTACCAGTAAGTTATGGAAACAACTGGGCTCTCAGTTGGATCCTCAGGATGGGAAGACCTTCTTGGACGCAAAGTCCAACACATTGCACTGAGGCTGGCTGGAGTTGAAGTCCAAATAGAGGTGTTTAAAACATTAGAGCACTGAATCACAGTAAGGGGCATCAACCTGACCTCGAAAACCTGGGCTCCGTGCCATCAGTCTGGAGGTCTGTTCTCTACTTTGTCCTGACATCCTGGGCTTACACACTCCCAGGCTGGGGAGCTCAACCCCCTTCCCGGGAGCACACACCTTCCTCGTGTGTGGGGAACAGGGACTCAGAATTCCGGAGCACTCTTCTCCAGAAGCTGAACCCTGCCTTCCTGAAACCAGCTCCACACCCCCAAGACTCCCAGTCTTCCCCAACAGAACCGGGAGAAGTTGATGCAGTTGGAACGATCCCCTTCCAGCCGAGCAAGAGAGGTTAGCAAAGCCTAATCCCTCCAAGGAACACGCTGGGCTAGAACCCCAAACGGGGCGGGACTTAACAGAGGTATGCCTCGAATACGAAGGTGTAAACGCGAAGAACACGGTCCTAAGGAACCTCCGCCCCCTAGAGACTTAGAGGATAATCCCCTTAAAATCCAATCAGAAGTGATTGGGTAAATAGGCTAAACTCCGCCCACACAGGTGACTGGGTACACTCCAGTCTCGAGGCTTAGCGAAGGCCCACCCTCCACTGAAAGTGATTGGGAGGAGTCTAGAGAGCCCCGCCCAAACGGAAGGCCGTTGGAGAAGAGACAAAGGTTCTAATAGCAGGGTATACGTAGCCCCCCTCGACCCGAGCTCCGAGACGTCTCGCCCAGGTCGAAAACCCTAGTCGCCGAACACTTACGTTTAAAACTTTTCGCTCCGACATCTTCGCCTCCTACTCTTTTCACGAGCACAAGAGTACTGACTATGCTTGGTGCTTGTCGAACTTCCCCGTCTCTTTATATTTCCGCTTCCGTCACCTCCTTCAGCCGCTATCATTGGCTGCAGTGTACATGCCTTGCCTTTTTCATTGGTTCTGATTCCCGCCTGTCAGCATTCGAGTCCATCTGTCTTCCCTCCCCAGTGGCAACCTCATCAATGTGTCACAAAGGTTCCGGGGTCGTTCTGGATTTGAAGTTCTGAGGAGGAGCTTTGCCCCCTAGAGATTGTCAGCGGACATGGCTGCTGGTAGAGACGTTCCCTATAGATATTTTATTCAACAAATAAAAGAACCCGGTGTTGGGTGCTTACCCTGTAGACCCTACACGTCGTTCCTGTGTCCCTAGCGCTCACCTGGGGGCTGGGACAGTTCTCATGGGCTACACAGACCCCACCCCAAGATTATCTTGAGTCACCGGCAGAGACTCAAAGACCAGGCTTCAAATCTACCTGCCGCTACATGCACTGGCTCCCAGATGTCCCCTCCATGGTTTGCCTCTGCGTTGTCCTTCTAAAGAGGACTTCCTCCTCGCACTTCCTCCTTTCCTTTTACAAATGTTTGTTCTCTGTCAAAGATGTACTCAGTCTTTGGGGCACATCACAGAACAAGATTTCTGTCCTCATGGACATCACTGTCTGGTGGGACTGACTGGCAATAAACACACAAGAAAACCCATTCGGGTCCTGGTCAGTGATCCAAAGACAATAAAACAGGGTGACATATGGAAAGTTATGAGAAGGGGCTGCTTGAGATGTATGAGTGTCCTATAACTGCTGTAACAAAGTACCACAGGCTCAACTTTTAAAATTATTTTTTGTTTGTGCTGGGTCTTCCTAGCTGTGCCAGCTTTCTCTAGGTGTGGTGCGAGGCCTTGTTGCGATGGCTCCTCTTGTTGCGGAGCATGGGCTCCAGGGTCCATGGGCTTCAGCAGATGTGGCACTCAGGCTCAGGAGTTGCAGCTCCAAGGCTCTAGAGCAGGGGCTCAGCAGTTGTGGTGCTCGGGTTTAGTTGCCCTGCAGCATGTGGGATCTTCCAAGACCAGGGTGTCAAAACTGTGTCTCCTGAATCGGCAGGCGATTTCTATCCACTTTACCACCAGGGAAGTCCTTAAGCTCATTACTTAAAAACATTAGAGTTTTGGAGATGAGAAGTCTGGAATGGGAATTGGCAGTAGGGCTGGTTCCTTCTGCAGGCTCCAGAAAAGAATCCATTTCCTTGTCTTTTCTGGCTTCCAGATGCTGCCAGAATTCCATGGCTGGTGGTCCTGCATCACTCTGATCTCTGCCACCATGTCACATCACCTTCTCTGTCTCCCTCTGACCTTCCTGCTTCCCATCAATAAGGACATGTGTGATTAACTTGCAGCCACCTGGGTAATCCAGTATAACTCTACTTCATTTTCATTAACTCAATGAAAGATCCTCAAATGTTAAGGATCCTCAATTCTGTTAAATTAATCACAGCTGCAGAGCCCTTTTTGCCATGTAAGGTACCATATTCAAAGGTTCTGGGAGTAAAGACATGGATGTCTTTGGGGGAGGGGTCTTTAGTCTTTGCCATAGCTGAGGTGGACAGGGAAGGCTTCTTGGAGGAGGTGACCTTTGAATTGAGAGCCTTGAGTGAAATATACAGAGAAGTTCCTGGGCTGGGAAAAGCCTTCAGAACCTGGCTGTGCAGCCCCCTCCTCAGATAAATCATCCCAGATAAACTTATGTCCACCTCCAGTAGGGCTCACATCTGGACAGTTTTTTAAAAAAATGTATTTATTTGGCTGCATCAGGTCTTAATTGTGCCATGAGGGATATTTGCTGCGTCATGTGGGATCTTTCCTTGTGGTGCAGGGATTCTCTAATTGTGGTGCATGGGCTCAGTAGTTGCAGCATTTGGGTTTAGTTGCTCTGAGGCATGTGGGATCTTAGTTCTCCCACCAGGGATGGAACCTATGTCCCTGCTGCATTGCAAGGCAGATTCTTAACCACTGGACCACCAGGGAAGTCTCTCTGGGCAGCTTTTGAGTAGGTGTGTGAAGCAAACTGCTGAGCTGAACAGGTCCCATCATTCCATCCCAGGCAGAACTCAGATCACCCCTACTCTGCCTCCCCCAGCCTTGTCTCTTCCTCTGGTCTAGCCCTGATCCCATGTGTGGGAGTGGGGAATCAATGTGTGTGTGTCCTGATCTGTTTCTCCTCCCTGGGGCTCACGTGGATCTGTTGAAGGAAGGAAGAGTCCCAATTCTAGTGATACTGATCCTTTCTAATTAAACAATTAAAAAATCTCACATTTATAGCATTTTCAAAGCATTGCACTCTGTCAAAGGAAGGAGGGAACACATTCCCATTTCACAGATTGACAAACTGAGGCCCAGAGAGGCAAAGTCACTTGTCCAAGATAGCCCAGCAACTTGACTGTGGTGAACCGAGGCTGGATAGGTCCCATCCACGCTTAGGTGGATGTCAAGGGCATTGCCCCTCTTCAGGGGTGCGGGGAGCCCCTGCTACTTGTCCAGGGTCATGGAGGCAGCAGCAGAGGGACTCCAGGCACTCCATTCCCCATAGTCAGTGAGGTCCTGAGCGGCCACCTGGATGCAGTACTTGGCTTGAGGCCTCACAGCCTTGAGGGCGAAGGATGTGGCTTCAATTGGCCCCACCTGAGAGCAGAAGCAAGGCTGGGTCAGTGGGAATGAGGATACTCTGTGATCAAGCCTTCTGTCCCCCTGCTCAGGCTGTTGCTCTGGGACTCAGGCACCAATATCCATTCTAAACAGCATGCCCTCTGCAGCCCCCTCCACGCCTCTGGCCACCTTCAACATCTTGCTGAGCAGGGAACGACTACCCCTCCAGGGTTAGGCAGTTCTTGGTCGACCAGGAGCACGCCTTTCATATACAAACCAACCCACCCTGAGTCCACACCCCCACCAATCTCTTTCTCCATCACTCACTCCTGTTCACAGCTGAGTGATGTTCCCATGAGTAGACGGACCACACATTGTGGATCCATCATCTGTTGAGGGCCCTGACATTGTCTCCTCCTTTTGGCCATTGTAAGTAATGCTGCTGTGAACATTCATGTACATGTATTTGTTCAAGATCCTGTTTTTTATTTTTTCAGGTGGATGCTCAGGAGTGGAACTGCTGGGCTGCCTTTTTAAAGAAATATTTATTTATTTTGGCTGTGCTGGATCTTAGTTAGAGCACGCAAACTCTTAATTGCAGCATGTGGGATCTAGTTCCCTGACCAGGGATTGAACCCTGGGCCCCCTGCATTGGGAGCTCAGAGTCTTAGAGACTAGATCACCAGGGAAGTCCCTGGGCTGCCTTTATGTCACACACCAGCACCCTAAGCTGTGACCAAGACCCCAGTGCACATTTACACATGCTCTTCCCTCTATCCATGAACGACCACCCTCGTCCTCACCTGACGGAAGCGGGCAGCCCCGTGACGCTTGTAGCGGATCCGGTACTTGAGGGAGAAGATCTCCGGGAAGGGCCAGGTCCGGGGGGGCTCCCATTGCACCCACAGCCGCTGCCCAGGGAGGGGGCTCAGGCGCACACCTTCTGGAGGGTCCGGTTTGACTGATGGACAAGCAGGAGGCAGGGTCAGCAGAGGGGACATTCATTCATTCATTCAACTAAATGATAAATATTATTGAGTGCATGGCGATGTTCTAGACATTGGGACACAGTAGCCCTGTCCTTTTGGAGCCCAGTCCCTTCAGGCAGAAGACAACAGACAAGAGGCAAATTTGAAGGTCATAAGGAGGAAGGAAGAGAGCTCAGGAGTGCAGGGAGGGGAGTGGGCTGCAATATTCTTTGAGACACAATTTACACACCAGAGAACTCACTCTTTTCAAGTGTACAGTTGTGGTTTTCATATATTCAGAGTGTTGTGTAACCATCACCACTGTTTTAACCCAGAACATTCCATCACCCCCCAAAGAAACTCTGACTATATTAGCAGTCACCCTCCATTCCTCACTCCCTAGACCCTGACAACCAGGAGCCCACTCTCTGTGTCTGTGCATCGGCCTGTTCTGGACGTTTCCCATCAGTGGAATCACACCCTGTGTGTCCTTCTGTGTCTGCTTCTCTTACTGAGCACCGTGTCCTCAGGGTTCGTCCACATGGTAGTGAGTGTCTGGGCTTCTCTGCTTTTTATGGCTGAATAATAGTCCAGGGTGTGGATGGACACATTTTGAGAATCCATTCATCAGTTAATGAGCATTTGCGTTGCTTCTGCTCTACGGATAATGCTGCTGTGAACATTCATGTACAAGTTTTTGTGCTTTCATATCTTTTAGATATATACCTAGGACTGGAATTTCTGGATTACTTGGTAATTTATGTTTAACTCTTTGAGAGTCTGCCAGACTGTTTTCTAGCAACCACTAACAATGGTTTGCAATTTTAAAAAAAATTGCTTAGGGGAGGATTCACTGAGGAGATGACATCTGAGTTGAGGCCTATAGGAGGTGAGGGAGTAAAGCAGATCTGGGGTGGAAGAGCCGTTTACGCAGAGGGCACAGCATGTGCAAGAGCCCTGGGGCAGGACTGTACCCGACATGCCGGAGGAACAGTGAGGAGGCCCATGTGGCTGGAGCAGTGAGCAAAGGGGAGAGGGGGAGGAGGGAAGGACAGGGAGGGGATGGGGAAGGCCGTGCAGGGCACTGTGGAACATGAGAAAGACTTGGGCTTTCACCTGCAGGGAGGTGGGAGCCCTGGAGGGCTGTGAGCAGTGCAAGGATGGAACGTGACTGTAGTGCTCACAGGTGCCCTCTGGTGGCTGCCTCAGGAAGCACAGATGGATGTGAGGGCAGGAGTGAGGGAAGGACCGAGATTGGCCACAAGGGTCCAGGTGGGTGATGATGAAGGCTGGACCAAGTAGAAGCTCCGGAGAGGGAGAGGTGGGCTGATTCTTGATCAACTGTGAAAGTGGATCCCACTGAATCCGTATGGATAGACAGGATCTCATCCTGACAGGTGGGAGGTGAGCCTGTTGTCGGGGTGGAGTAGGAGGAAGGTGGGGGGCCCTCCACACCCCCACCTCGACCCCTACTCACTGATGTGCTCTGGGACAAAGGGCATGAAGCTGGTGCTGACACCGCCGGGGTGGACAGCTGTGATGTTGAGCACATAGGGCACCATGGAGAACATCTGGACGTC
Organism: Neotragus pygmaeus; assembly: GCA_006410875.1. Lineage (NCBI taxonomy): Eukaryota > Metazoa > Chordata > Mammalia > Artiodactyla > Bovidae > Neotragus > Neotragus pygmaeus. Next base: position 650,181 of record SJYV01031739.1, on the reverse strand, counting down.
AGGGATGACACAGCTGGGGGCTTCCGGTGTCGGCTGGAGGCAGGGCCAGCTTTCCCCATGGGCTGCCATGCCGAGCCTGTACATGTAAGAGGTGCTGTGAGGATCCTAGCACTTCCTGCTGGCCCCATGTGAGGACAGCAGGTCCTGGTCTTGGCTGTGTGACCCTAGGGGGTCCCTCAACCCAACATCACAGAACTTGAGTGACCCAGGGTCAGTGGGAATACCCCACTGGAAGGTGCTAGGGTCTAGGCTGTAAAGCTTTCTAGAATGTCAACATTCCAGCCTTAGAATGCCAGCATTCCCAGGTCTATGATTCACAGATTCTGGACTCTGGAATAATGAGTCCAATTCTCTTGAGTTCTGGCACCCTTAGATTTCAGACTCGAGAGACTGGAGTTCAGCACCACCCACAGAACCTTGCACAGCATCCAAAACGCTCTGCATCTGCAGTGTGGATGTGAAGAGCAGCCAGTGCAAGTGAGTACGACTTTTATTTTATCTAATCTACGTGAGTGCTTCCCTGGTGGCTCAGATGATAAAGAATCTGCCTACTATGCAGGAGACCTGTGTTCTATTGCTGGGTAGGGAGGCCCTCCTGGAGAAGGAAATGATAACCCACTCCAGTGTTCTTGCCTGGGAAATGCCATGGATAGAGGAGCTTGGAGGGCTGCAGTTCCTGGGGTCCAAAGAGTCGGCTACAACTGAGTGACTAACACTTTCTGCTTTTTTTCTAATCTACTTGAAGTTTCTAGTCATCAGAAAGCTTGAGAAAGTTTCTCAGAACAACTCAAGTGTATGAATCTACTTTCCCAAACACAAATGTTATGAAATCTAATAAGAGATCAATATTTTTCAGTGAACATTTATCATCTGAATTGAAATGTGATATATATACATAAAGCATCAATGGAATTTCCATGACATAGTATAACAGAACTGAATGTACAATGTCTCATTAATTTTTAAAGTTTTGATGACATGTTGAAACAATACTTTGGGTAATCCTATTCATGATAAATCAATTTCTAGTATAAATGGAGAAGGAAATGGCAACCCACTCCATTATTCTTGGCTGGAAAATCCCATGGACACAGGAGTCTGGCAGGCTACAGTCTATGGGGTTGCAAAAACTCAGATATGACTAAGTGACTGAATGTGCATATTAGTATAAATTTAAATATATGAACTCTATATAAGCATGTTAAAGCACATTACATTCAATCATATTAAATGGTACATATTTGGAATATTATTTAAATAAAATATTAAAACCAGTATCACCATTTTGTTTTTAAATTTTTCAAATAGGGCTTCTAGGAAATTTTACCCTCCACACATGGCTGACAATATGTATTCTAGGGAGTATATTTCTAAGGGTTGGTGCTGCTCTAGAATTTCAAGTGTTTCAGGTTCTCGCTAAGTGTTCAGCTACCCTGATCCTAGAGGGTCAACCCAGTTTTAGTCCCCATGAAGCCCTCCAGGCTCTCTGACCTGTACGTGGCAATGAATGATGTGGGCCTGGTGGAGTTCGGAGGAGTGGGCGGCAGGGTCCAGGAGCAGTCCACAGCGACCGGGTATCTGGAGGCCTGGCACCGCACCCTGGGCTGGAAGGAAGCCACTGGGTGGCCCAGAGAGAGAGGGAGAGTGTGAGCTGCTCATTCACTGCAACTGTCAAAGCCTTACTGTGGCTCACCAGCCCCCATCCTGCTGCCAGCCAGTGCTGGGCACACAGCAGGCACCTAATAAAGGTTTGTAGAATGGATGAGTACCTGAATGAAAGGCATTCACATCATAGCCCATCCCTTGATACAACCTGCCAAGGCAGGAACAATTACTATTAGCCCATTTTCCAGATGGGAAAACTGAAGTTTAAGGAGCCACAGAGGGGACCTGGGGGTGGTAGGGACTTCTGGTGGGAGAAATGCTTTACTAAACCCCCTCTTTGTGATAGTTTTGTTTTGAATCACATGAAGTGAATGAATACAATTAAAATGTTTCTCTCTCCCAGCCTCCCTCCTCCAGGCTGTGGCTGCTGCTTCCTGGTCCCCTTGGGGTAGGACTTGCCTCTTTGTGCCTCAGTTTCCCCCATCTATGCAATGGGATAGTAACTCTCTCCCACCAATGGGCATACAGAAAGTGTGTGGGCTCCCAGCCCACCCAGAATATTCCACGGCATACCAATCCAGTCCTCATAGTGTCCCTCTGCCAGGACTCTGTCCAACCCCTGGGGTCCACACATACCTTCTCTCTGGCGACAGAGTGAGCAGCCCACCCAGAGGCTGACGGCAAAGGCCAGGACGAGTCTCGGGGCCATGATTTGGGCAGGCTCTGCGCTCAGGGGCTGGGGCCCGGAGCACCCTCAGGGAGGCAGGGGCCTCGGGTCCCACCCAGGGGAAAGCCCAGCCCCCTTTGGAGGCCCCCTACTTCCCCTTCCCTGTCTGACTCACCGCCCAGTTCCTGGGGCCCTGGAGGAGGAGCCCCCAGTCCCTTCTCCGGCCACCCCCAGTTTCGAGTGCGGAAGGCCCCGAAAGTGGGGGCAGAGGGAGGAGGCCACAGAAGGGAGAAGTAGTGACCCCAAGGCCTTTCCCAGCAGAGCCTTCCTTCCGGCTTCAGCGAGGAGGGGGAGCCCCAGGGGAGGGCGGTGATGACAGCGAGAGAGACAACGGAGGCGGGATGGGGGGCACTAAGCAAGACGGACTGACAGCCCCGGGCGACGCTGCCGAGACGGGACCCGGCCCCCGCCAGCCGCACTCCATGCCGCCAGCCGCACTCCATGCTCCAGGCCACGGAGCGCAGACACCCAGGTTTTTGGGCGGACATCCCCCACTGAGGACATTCTCTGAGGACCTGGGATGCCCGGGGGGAAGCAAAATGACTGCTGGATGCCGTGGAACCCCAGGGGACAGGCTGGACACGGGGCCACCTCCCTGCTTGAGCTGGAAAGAGCCAAGAACCCCCAGGGGATTTCAGAAGGTTAGCCCAGGAGCAGGGAGGCAAGGGTGGGACCCTCTGGGGACCCTCCCACCAGGAACAGGTCTCATGTGAGAACAATGAAGTAAGATGTATGATCTCGGATTCTGTCTTCACTTAACACTTGGATATATTGTTCACCATGAACTCTGGGGCACCCATTCTGACTTTTCAAAATACTGCAGTAACTAGGAGACTTCTCTGGTGGTCCAGTGGTTAGGGGTCCGAGCTTCCAATGCCGGACACAACTGCAGCTACTTAGCACAGCACAGCACAGTGTCCATCTTGGGGACTGACTCCTGCCTCACTCTCCTCACCCTAATCCCTAATCCCTGCTCTGGGCCACTCCCTCCCCTCCTTGCAGCGGGGCCCAGCAATCAGGACACACGACACTTTCATCCTCTGCTCTGCTCCATGAGCTTTTATTCCTGGGGTAGCATTTGGGACCGGACGTGGGGGAGAGAACTCAGATTCCCCGGTGGCAGGAGGGGTCGTAGTCAGGGCAGGGGTCTAGACTGCCCAGTGCACGCAGGGGCTGGTGGAGGCAGTGAAACAGTGTGGAAGGGGCCCAGGCTGGTCTCCAAGTGCCGAAGGTCAATGCATGAGTCCCGAAGCCCCCGTGAGAGGCCTAGGGGGGCAGAGGGCAGTACTCTGCTCTCAGCGGCCCTGGGCCTGGAGCCTTTGCATCTGCAGAATCTGACTCAGAATTCGCTGCACGTCTTCATCCATCTGACCCTGAGGAGGGGGGAGGGTGGGAGCGGAGAGAGCCTGGGCATTCTCTCCCACCCCTCCACCCAGGTNAAGGATGGAGGCCCAGCTTCTCCTCTGCTCCTGCTCCTCTGCTCAGCCGCTCCTGCCCCAGCCTTTGGTGTCACTGCTCGCTGCACAACCCCACACCCAACCTCAGAGACCCTCACACCCAGGTGGAGTTTTTAACACCCCTCTGCCCCCGCCCCTGCCTTCTGACTCTGTGCTAGGCACCTATCAAAACAGTCACGTCCCAAATTAGGTACATTTTTTCTTTCCTTTTTTTTTTTTGAGGCCCAAACTTTTTGAAGAATTTTATTTCAACAGAACTCTGCTTCTAAAATTAACAATGCTATGTCTACAGGCCCTCTCGTATTATCCCTGTTATGGTTGAGAAGACCCATGTGATTGATACCTAGATTCCTGGTTTCTCTGAATAGAAGTTGTAGTTTAAAAATCTGAGATGCTCTCAATTTACAACAAAATTAAAAATCAATGATATGGTTTGGTCTAACATTGACTTCAAGTTCTCAGGAATTCTTAGGGGTAAATGTGAACACTAACGAGGAATTGATTCCAAATGGAATGAAAATTGTAGGATCACTCTGCAATAACTGAAGCTGAAAAGAAAGTGAAAGTGTTTAGTTGCTCAGTTGTTTCCAACTCTTTGTGACCCCATGGATTGTAGCCTGCCAGGCTCCTCTGTCCATGGGGTTCTGCCAGATAAGAATACTGGAGTGGGTTCCTATTTCTTTCTCCAGGGGATCTTCCCAACCCAAGAATTGAACCTGGGTCTCCCCCATTGCAGGCAGATTCTTTACCATCCGAGCTACCAGGGAAGCCCCAAATGAAGCTGACCCCATGCCTAGGGATTAACAAGCCATTATTCCTCGCTCTGTCTCTTTCTCTCTCACTTTCTCCTACCCCAATCCCTCTCTCTCTTCTCAATCAGTGCACTTTCCTCACAGTCAAGGCCCTATCCTGTTCCTAGTAACACAGCCCAGGGAGAAGGTGGGCCTCTCATTTGCTAGCTGTGTGACTTTGGGCAAGTTCCTTAACCTCTCTGGGCACCCTTTACTCATTTAAATAGTGGAGATAATAAAAGCTCTCATCCCACATGTTCTTGCCTGGAGAATCCCAGGGAGGGCGGAGCCTAGTGGGCTGCCGTCTATGGGGTCACACAGAGTCAGACACGACTGAAGCGACTTAGCAGCAGCAGCAGCACATGATTGTTATGAGGATTAAATAGGCTGATGTCTGCAAAGCACCTGGAAAGTTCCTTATAGTGTTTGAAAATAAAAAGAAAAATAGCATGAAATAAATAAATTCAACAACATGAAATTTAAATTTTAAATAAATAAAATGAAGGAATGTTAAAATTAATAAATAATAAAAATACATTTAAGAATTGGTTGGGAGGGCAGAATTCCCTGCTCTGAGTTTCCTCTACAGGGGGTACAGTTTCAGTCCCTGGCCAGGGAACTGAGATCCTGCAAGTTTCGAAGCATGGCCCAAGTAATTGAATGAATGAATAAATAAATAAAATCAGGCTTTTTCCTCTGCCCCATTTTTTATGTCACTTTGCTGACAAAGGTCCATATAGTCAAAGCTATGGTTTTTCCAGTAGTCATGTACAGATGTGTGTGTTGGACCATAAAGAAGACTGTGTGCTGAAGAACTGATGGTTTTGAAATGTGGCGCTGGAGAAGACTCTTGAGAGTCCCTTGGGCAGCAAGATTGAACCAGTCAATCCTAAAAGAAATCAACTCTGAATATTCACTGAAAGGACAGATGCTAAAGCTGAAGCTCCAGTACTTTGGGCACCTGATGTGAAGAGCTGACTCACTGGAAAAGACCCTGATGCTGGGAAAGGCTGAGGGCAGGAGGAGAAGGGGACGACAGAGGATGAGATGGTTGGATGACATCATCAACTCAATGGACAAGAGTTTGAGCAAACTCTGGGAGAAAGTGAAGGATAGGGAGGCCTGGTGTGCTGCAGTCCATGGGGTTGCAAAGAGTTGGACACAACTGAGCAACTGAACAACAACTGGCATGTNTTGGATGACATCATCGACTCAATGGACAAGAGTTTGAGCAAACTCTGGGAGAAAGTGAAGGATAGGGAGGCCTGGTGTGCTGCAGTCCATGGGGTTGCAAAGAGTTGGACACAACTGAGCAACTGAACAACAACTGGCATGTTCCTCTGCCTGGTTTTCGACATTCTCTGCTCCAGCCAAAATAACTTCTTCATCATCCCATAATGCCTCTGTATCAAACAGGCTCAGCCCAGCCTCCAAACCTTTGCCCATACTGGTCCATATCCTCATATCCATATCTATATCCATATACCTCCCCCCCCACCCGCCATGTGTCTTCACTTGTCTGAATCTTCCCTGTCTTTCAAGGCTCTGCTCCAGCACCACCTCCTCCAGGTAGCCTCCCAGATTGCCTGGGGCCACACCTGGCTGATGGGGAGGCCCCATCATGGCAGAAAGACTAAGGGCTCTGAAGTCAGACACGTGTGGGCTTGAATCTCCCTGTTGCTGCTTTGCTCTGTGACAAGAAAGCCAAGTTAACCTCTCTGGAGCTCAGTTTCTTTGTGCTGTAATTGCGGAGTTTAGCCTGACAGAGGCAGCCGCAAAGACCAGGGCTCAGGAAGGCTGGCTGCCTGACTGTGTGTGAATGCGCACTCAGCTTCTGTCACTCTGCCCTGGACTGCCCTCCACTAGGGTTAGGAGGGAGTAGGGATGACTGAGGAAGTTCATAGTCCATGATAGAGCTGCAAGGGATGCCAGCTGGATCCTGCCTCAGGGTCTTTGCACTGGCTGGTCCCTCTGCCTGCAATGCAAGTCCTTCAAATACACACACAATTTCCTCCTCCTTTCCCCTCTGATCTTTGCTCTTGTATTAGCTTCTTGGTGGGGCCTTTCCTGACAATCTGCTTCATTTTAAAAATATTTATTTATTATTTATTTATTTTGGCAATTTTTTTTTTCTTTGGCTGTGCCTGGTCTTAGCTGTGGGACTCAGGATCCTCAATTTTCATTGCGGCATGCAAACTCTTAGCTGCAGCATGCGGGATCTATTTCCTGACCAGGAGTCAAACCCAGGCCCCCTGCACTGGGAGTGTGGAGTCTTAGCTGCTCAACCACCAGGGAAGTTCCCTGACAATCTGCTTTAAAACTGCAACCATCTCCACTCTCCTGGATGCTTCAAATTCCTTTTTTTTAACTTTCTTAGTCTGCCTGGTACAAAGCATGCCTTTTCACTTATTTATCTTGTTTATTAACAGCATCCATCACCCGCACGCGGCTGTCAGCTCCGCGAGGGCAGGGGTTTCTGTTTGTCCTGTTTAGTGCTGTTGCCTTTGTGTCTAGAACAGCACTGGATACAAGTATTTGATGACTACTCAACAGCAGGATATCAGGATCCCGAGAAAGTGAGACTTCAGAAGAGCCAACGGTCACTGTAGCTGGGAGTAGAGATCTTCCAGGAGAAATCTTCTTGGAGCCAAATTGTGAAGAGTGGGGAGGACTTGATGGGGAGCAGTACAGGGAAAGGCCAGATGGAGGGAACAGCCTGGGCAAAAGGATGGTGGCTGGAAAGCTTGAGCAGGAGGCAGTGTGGAGATGAGGGCAGCAGGGGGCAGTAGAGAGAAACGGGAGAGGTGGCCAGAGGATAAAACGGTAAACTTGAACCTGTGACTGGGTCATAAGGGAGAGGCTTGGTCATAAGGAAGTTGCCAAACAACTGTCATGAGCGACACAGGACAATGGTGCAAAGGCCTAGTGGATCTTCAGCCAGGTCCTGGGAAACAGGAGTCAGAAGTTGAGAGATAGAGGGCATCTCAGTGGCCTCAGACTCACCTCTGTCTTCTTAAATCGTGCCCGGAGGGTCTTCATAGCTAGCGTCTGGCGTTTCTCCTCTCCCCAGGCCTCCTGAGAAAAGCCAGGGGGTGAGGGACGTCAATTCTGGGGGCAGGTGGGTCATCTGCCTCTCACTCTTCAAAAGTACCACTTCCTCCTCCCCAGGCCATCCCAGCCCTTAGAGCAGGTCACAGGTCACAGACCTATCCCATTTTCTAACTGCTCTGTGTCCTTCATCAGGTCACTTCCTCTCTCTGAGTTTCACATCCCTCTTTCTTAAAATGCAGGAGATAATTCCCTCTGCTTTCCCATGAGGTCTCTAACTTAGACCTCAAACAGTAGGTGCTCAGTAAATCCATCCCACCAGTTTTTCCTGTTGCCCAAGTAGATACAAGCTTTTTCTGGTCTTCAAGCTTTTATCTGTGCAGTTATGTCTGCCTTGTCCCCACCCCTCCTCTGGTGAACTCCTATTCGTCTTTCCCAGCCTAGTTCCAAAATCCCGTGGTGTTCTGATCAGCTTTGCCTCTTACTAATGGGCAGAACTCTAACTCCCAAATTGGGTTCCCTCAGCTCTTCTTCTGCTCCATCCTTGGCTCCAGAGGCTAGAAGTGTCTGGACTGGTTCTGTTTTTCTGAATACTTAGTGGGTCCTCAGGGGCCAGGCACAGAGTTGACGCCTCTTAGTATAGAGCATGTTCTTTGGGAAGTCAGAGAGAACATCCTTGAGACTAAACCCTTTACACCAGCCTGGTTCCTGCGTGAATAAGAGCACAGAGGCGAGTCACCAGAGGTGGGTGGAGGTCTAGAGTAATTGATGGCTCCATGCATGTGTGTGCACAGCTCAACACAAGGTATGTCTGTGCACGCATGTCTGTCCAGCTTAGCCTGTTCCGTGTTTTGTGCACTTGCAGGTACAGAGGTCAGGCAGCGATCTCAAGAGGGTGTTTTGCTGGGTGTCTAGCTAGGAATTCCTTCCTATGTCAGAGTGGGATTGCTGTAAAGGTGTTTCCTTCACCTGCCCACCTGCCCATGAATTCTCCAAACCTTCCTTCCACCCATTCACTCACCTATGCACCCATCCTCCCACCAAGCATTTCTACATCCACCTACTGTCCACCACCCATCCAACTCATGTTCTCATGGTTCTCTGTGCACCCTTCAACCGTGCTTTATCCACCACCCACCATCATCCACCTGCCTACCCACCCACCTACCTACTCACCTATCCATCCATCCACCCAACATCCACCCACCCATCCATCCAACATCCACCCACCATCCACTGATCCATCCACCCATCCATCCACTCACTCATTCATTCATCTATGCAACCACTCATTGGCCACTACCCATCCACTCATCCACCCAATTCATCTTTTCATGGTTCTTCACGCACCCTTCAACTATGCTCCATCCACCATCCACCCACCTGCCTATCCACTCACTCACTCACCTATCCATCCATCCATCTACCATTGACACACCCACCCATCCAACATGCACACATCAACTTGTTCATCCTCCCACCATCCGTTAATCCATCCATCCACCATCCAGTCACCCATGCATTCATCCATCCAACCACCCACTGGCCACCGCCTATCCACCAAACTCATCTTTTTATGGTTCTCCATGCACCCTTTAACCATGCTTCATACACCACACACCCACCATCCAGCTGCCTATCCACCCACCCAACTACTCATCTATCCATCTATCCACCTCAACCATTCACCCATCCAGCCAGCCAACACCTACCTACCAGCTATCCACCCATCCATCCACCCTCCTATCCATCTACTACCCATCCATTCATCCACCCCTTCAGTTTACCCCGTTCATCAATGTACGCATTCACCCACCACCATTTTCTTTACTCTTGTCTAAGAGACTCAATCACACCTACAGCAGGGTGTAATTGACACTCAAGAGAGGAGTCCACAGGTTGTCTGGGCAGGAGGGAATCTGCCGGCTTGGGAGAGGGGAAAGTACCCTCATCTAGGGAGCTGCTTCCTGGAAGAGGTGATGATATATCCACAGGGCCTGCTGGCTGGGCAGGACATTGAGCTGCAGCAGCAGGAAGAGAGGGTATGAATCCTAGACAAAGAAGAGGTGCACGCATGAAATAGCGCACTCGCGGATGTGTGTGTGTGTGTGTGTGTGTGAGAGAGAGAGAGGGTGCCTCAGCATGGCTGGGACACACACTGGCCTTTCCTTTCTCCCACCTGCCAGGGCTTCGGGGGCAAGGAGCCTGAGGCCCTTAGGGGAGCCTCCATCCTGGGCCTCCCTCACCTCCTTCCCTCCTACCTCCTGTAGTTTCAGTGCCGCCAGCACTAGGCCACCGTGTCCACTGCCGGCTCTGGTTACCTGCTCCCAGCCGGGCCACCAGCTCGCACCCGCAGCTCCCAGCACTCAGCCCTGACACCTGATCAGCTCTGAGCAGGCAGCTGCCCCAGGGGGCCCGAGGATGAGCAGAGGGAGGAGACAGGGTGGCAGCCGGGCTGGCTGTTGGCCAAGGGGCTCTGGCGGGAAGACACGGAAGTTCTTCCCTAACATCGCTGGACTTATTTCAGTTTCTGGAATGAGCCACTTTCTTTCTCTCCTCTCAGTCTTTGTACTTGCGGTTCCTCTGCCAGGAGCCTTCTTTCTGTACCTTCTGTCACCTCCAACTGGCTGATTCTCACTGGTACTCACTGTTCAGATAGTTGCCGCAACACCCCTTCTCCAGGAAGCCTTCCTGGTTGCCCCCAGGCTGGGTCAGGCGCCTCCTTTGAGCTCCTTCATTGCCCAGGGCCCTCATTACACGCCAGTCACACTAAGTCACCATTGTCCCGTTACAGGGGGCTGCCGGTGGTCTCCAGCGTCTCGCCAGCGCACAGTAAGTGCTCAATACATTTCCTGAATGAGTCCTCAAGCCTCCACAACAAGGACATAAGCAGTTTCTCCAGCCTGTTGGTACGGTGAGGACTTGTCTCGCTGAGTGATTATCACACACCTGGATAACGTTCGGGTAACTTAGAACGGCATCCGTGAGCCTCCCTAGTGAGGATCCAAATTGCCTCCTGAACCCAGCACACATGCACAGGAACCCTGAATTTGTATATTTATAAACTTCTGAAATATGCAGGGGGAAGAACCTTGGATTGGAAGCAAGTTTGGGTTTTCTCTCTCAGGCTCTGTCCTGGGACTGGGGGACGCGGGGAGGGAAGTAGGCGTCAGTTTACTCGTTTTCAAAAGGGGAAAGAGGGAACCGATCGCTTGTGCCCTTCATTTTACAGGTGACTGGAGAACTCTCACGTGGGCAGTCCCCTAGTATCCAGCCTGGGTCATCGAACAACCCTTTCCCGGGCCCCCACCCCACATGACCAGCGTATAAGAATCCAGCGGGCCATTGCCAGCAGTTAATATGGCGACTGCGGCCACAGTGCAAGGCGCATGCGCCTTGCGAGGAGCCGCCAGGTACGAAAGATGAGAACACGGCTCCTCCTTCTTCCTCGTCTCACCCTATTTCCGGCGGAAGCGGCCGCAACAAGGGAAACTTTATTGTTCCCGTTGATGCAGTGAGGATGTCGGTGAATTACGCGGCGGGGCTTTCGCCGTATGCGGACAAGGGCAAGTGCGGTCTACCCGAGGTGAGCGCGGCTGGGGGTTCCGACGGCCGCCGTCAAGGCCGTGGGCTGGGCGGGACCGGCTGGCAGTGGGGCATTGTGGGAATATCAGGAGACATTGAGGCTAGACAATGGGAGGGACTTCCCAGTGAGGAGGGGGCGGGAAGTGACGACCCAGTGCGCCTGGGGATGCGACCACGCCCAGCTCCGGGTCGGTCCGGCAGGGGATGGAGGATAGGACCCACTTCGAGAAGTCCTGAAGTTCTGATGGGGGAACAAGGGGTGTAGTTCCAGGAGGAAGGCATCGGGGCAAAGGCGGGAGGTGGCAATGGACAAACTTGGAGGGCAGATTTGGCCAGAGAGGTTCCCAAACCTGCGGCAGGATGGGCCTCAAGTGCCAGGTTGAGGACCTGACACTAACCTGAGGCTGAGGATTTTTAGCTGGGGAGGAACCTGGAGGATGGAAATCAGACCCCTCCAGCCTCGCTGAGAGAAGTCCCCGCCATGCACTGAGACCTTGGCGGGATCCCTGCGTTCTGGGTCCCTTTCCCTCCTGTAAACTGGAGAGAAGCGTGCCCCCTCCCACAAAGCCTGGTCCGTTCCTTCTGAGTCAGGCATTCACGAGCTCTCAGATGGTGTGAAGCCCCACTCTTCTCTCCTGCCAGTTTTTTCACTTTAACCCACAAACATTTGTTGAGCACCTACATTCATCCTGGGACCACATGGGGAACCAAACAGGCCAAGCCCCCTCGTTCCAGCTGGGAGACAGATGAGCAGCAAATAAATGTAAGGAGTCAGTCAGATAGTGGTCAGTGCTAGGCAGAAAGGTAAAGCAGGTGATGAGAGCTGGGGGCTGCATTGCAAACTAGGTGGCTAGTGATAGCCATCACTAAGATAACTCAGCAGTATGAAATACATTTAATGTTATGCAACCATCACCACCATCCATTTACAGAACTTTCTTCTCTTCCCGAACTAAAACTCTGTCCCCATTAAATGGTGACTCTCCATCCCCTCTCCCAGCCCCAGGCCCACCATCTACTTTCTCTTTGTATCTGACTCCTCCTGGGACCTCACATAAGTGAAAACATACAGTATTTGTGTTTTTGTGTCTGTCTGATTTCACTGAGCATGATGTCCTCAGGTTTCATCTGTATTGAATAATGTGTCCAAATTTTCTTCCTTTTTAAAGCTGAATAATATTCCATTGTATGTGTTGCTCTTTTCAGTCACTCAGTCATGTCCAACTCTTTGGGACCCTATGAACTGCAGCACACCAGCCTTCCCTTTCCTTCACTATCTCTCAGAGTTTGCTCAAACTCGTGGCCATTGAGTTGGTGATGCCATCCAACCATCTCGTCCTTTGTCATCCCCTTTTCTTCCTGCCTTCAATCTTTCCCAGCATCAGGGTCTTTTCTAATGAGCTGGCTCTTCGCATCAGGTGGCCAAAGTATTGGAGCTTCAGCTTCAGTATCAGTCCTTCCAATGAATATTAAGGGTTGATTTCCTTTAGGATTGACTGGTTTGATTGTACGTGTAGACCACATTTGTTAGTATCCATTCATCTGTTAATTGACACTGGGGTTGCTCCCATATTTAGCTGCTGTGAATAATGCTACTGTGAACATGAGTATGCAAATGAGATAGTTTTTGAGCCAAGATGGAGAGGAAGTGCAAGGGGAGTCATGTAGGTGTCTGGGCAAAGGACATTCCAGGTGGAGGGCTTTGCCTCTGCAAAGCCGTATGGCTGAACTGTGCCTGGTGTGTTGGAGGAACATCAAGGAGGCCTGTGTGGAGTGAGCGAAGGGGAGAGAGGGAGGAGGGGAGAGCAGGGATGGGGCAAGTCCTGCAGGGCTTTATGGTGGGGACTTGGGTTTTTCCATCGAGAGAGGTGGGAGCCCTGGAGGGCTGCGGGCAGAGAAAGGACATGATAACAAGCTGCCTTTTCCCACCCATTCCCCTCCTCCTGGGCAAGGCAGTCTGTGGCTTGTGGCCTTGCCCACTATGGGACATGTTGTAACTTCTCCTGAAACCATGCAACTTGGAGTGGGATTTGAACCCACGGTTCAGTTGAGATCACACCCTTGTCTTAGGACTTAATGAAGCTCAGTTTCTTTATTTCCCACTGCAGAAAGAATTCAGTGAGAGACAGAGATATGTGCATGTGTGCATGTTAAGTTGCTTCAGTTGTTTCTGACTCTTTGTGACCCTGTGGGCCGTAACCTGCCAGGCTCCTCTGTCTATGGGATTCTCCAGGCAAGAATACTAGAGTGGGTTGCCATTTCCTTCTTCAGGGGATCTTCCCAACCCAGGGATTGAGCCTGTGTCTCTTAGGTCTCCTGCATAGGCAGATGGGTTCTTTACCACTAGCGCTACCTGGGAAGCCCAAAGTGATAGGTAAGAAGGGGATTTATTTAGAGAGAAACACTATCTGCAGACAGAATGCAGTCTGTCTCAAAAGGTGAGAACAGCCTTGGGAGAAACACTCCACAGACAGGGTGTGGGCCATCTCAGCAGGTGAGAGGTTCTGAAATATGGTGTGGTTAGTTTTTAGGGGCTGGATAATTTCATAGGCTAGTGAATGGGAGGATTATTCCAATTATTTCAGGGAAGGGGTGGGGATTTCCAGGAATTGGGCCACCTCCCACGTCTTAGCCTTCTGAACTGTCGTGTCGCTTATCATGCTGGTGAGCATGTACTGAGGCTCAGGGTCTACTGGAAGGCTCGTCTTGCGCCATCTTGGACCTAGTTGGTCCTAATCAGTTTTTGTCACATTTTATTGATCTCGAGTGGCCTGGGCCTAAAACTGCTTGAAGCGGGACTTGGGTTCTCAGCCAGAAATTGAAGCTGGGCCAAGGTGGTGAAAACACCAGATCCTAACCACTAGACTAGTGGTCAGTGACAAGGCCCCCTGGCCCTTCAGCTTTGCAGAAAAGAGTTTCCACAGAGACAGAAAGTAGTGAAGCAAGTATAGTATTTATTAGGAGGAAAAAGAGTACAATACATATGGATAGACAGGCAGGCAGACCCAGGGAGAGTCCCTGAGTTGTGCTCTTGTGGCAGTTTAAATCACTTTTATGGGGCGTTTCTTCTGGATTTCCTTTGCCCAGTCATTTTGATATGCCTGGTTCAGAGTTCATATTTGGTATATCTCAGGATCCTCCCATGTGTACACATGCAGCTCTTAGCTGAGATGGATTCTACTACGAAGGCCCATGGATAGATTATCCTTTGGCATCATTCACCTTTGACCTCCAAGGAGCTTTTCTGCCCGCGTGTGATTGGCGAGGTCTCCTGACTTTGAGAATGAGAAATACGTGATCTGGGCAGGGCCCAGTGTTCTACCTTAATTGTCTTGCTATTCTCACAGAGTTTCTTTGGAGCACTGGGAATGAGACTCCAATTGGTTAACTGTTAAGGTAGTGGGGGAGGGGGGGCATGTACCTCCTGCCTCACTGTGGCTCTGTCATTCTTGAAGGAAATGGCAACCCACTCCAGTATTCTTGCCTGGAGAATTCATGGACAGAGGAGCCTGGCAGGCTGCAGTCCATGGGGTTGCACAGAGTCGGACATGACTAAAGAGATTTAGCACCTGCCCTACTCCCTTCTGTTTCACTCCCTGCTGCTCTCCCTCACCCAACAGGTCTTCGACCCCCCCGAGGAGTTGGAGGAGAAGGTGTGGGAGCTGGCACAGCTCATCTGGCAGTCCTCCAGTGTGGTGTTCCACACAGGCGCAGGCATCAGCACTGCCTCAGGCATCCCCGACTTCAGGTCGGTGGGCAGGGCGGGAAGTTGAGGCAGGGCCTGCCAGGCTGCCATAGCCTTCCCTATGAGCTCGCCAGACGAACAGGCATCAAAGCCCATCCTGCTGCCCTCCCTCCCACTGAGTCTAGGGTGACCCATCAGTCCCCTAGGGTGTTGGGGATGTGTAAGACCCTTCCTTCAAAGCAGGTCCCTTTATATCACACCCAACACTGCCTTTCATTGGTCAGAACTGGGTCATGTGACTGTACCTAGTTGCAAGTGGTGCTGGGAAACATAAGTCTTTTGTCTAGGCCCACTGCATGGCTAAATATTGGGTTCTATTACTACCATAGAAACCATCCAGACCTCAGTTTCCTCAACTGCAAGTGAGGGTGTGAGACCAGATAATGTCTAACTTTCCTCTACTTCGGGCAGCCTGTATTAGACAAGAGTCTCATTGCTGAAAAGCAGGGGTCTCAAAATTGTGTCCTCCAAGTGGCCCCTGTAGATGTGAAGTTTGCAACCCCACCCAGATGGGCAGGCCTATTGGCACTTGTATTCTCTTTCTGAGGCTTCTCAGGCCCCTAGCATAGACTCTCACAGCAGAAGAGCAGATTCCTCGTCTGGAGGAGTGTTAGAACCCTAAGGTGTGAATCTCATCCCCCTTCCATAACCTGCCATAGCTCCCCATTGCCACACTTCAGAGTTCCAAGCACTTAGGGCTGGAAATCAAAGCCTTTCCTGACCTAGCGTTGGTTCAGCTCTCCAACCTCAGCCCCTGCAGTGCCCAGACTGTCTGAACAGCCTTGCCCTTTCCTCTCTGTTCAGAGACAGCTCTACCTCCTCCAGGAAGCCTTCCCAGAGTCCCACAAAGAGCCCTCACCACTTCCACTGGGCCAGCCCAGCCCTGGGTTGCTCCCTCTGCCCCAGCCCCCAGAGGGCCAGACGCTCTGTGTCCACCTGTGTCTCTTCCTCACGAAATGGAGAACTCCCTGAGGGCAGGGCCTGGGTGCAGTAGGGCCCCGGCATCCCCCAGTTCAGGGCCATGGACTCCCTGAGGGCAGGGCCTGGGTGCACTAGGGCCCCAACATCCCCCAGTGCAGGGCCATGCCAAGTGCAGCAGCAGTAAGTGCTGGGTGAGTTGAATAATTTCTGCTGTTATGTACCACGTTCTTCCTCTTTCGTACCTCCCCTCCTTTGTCTATATCAATCTCTCTCTGACTTTTCTCTGCCTGTTTCTCTTTTTCTGTTCTTGCTCTCCTTGATCTCTAAACTCTCTCTGTCTCTTCCACCTGCTGCCGCAGGGGCCCCCATGGCGTCTGGACGATGGAGGAGCGGGGCCTGGCCCCCAAGTTCGACACCACCTTTGAGAATGCCCAGCCCACAAAGACCCACATGGCACTGGTGCAGCTGGAGCGCGTGGGCCTCCTGCGCTTCCTGGTCAGCCAGAACGTGGACGGACTGCACGTGCGCTCTGGCTTCCCCAGGTGCCCTCAGAGTCCAGCCCCCTGCCCTGCCTTGAGCAGACCATCCCTCTCGCTGAGCCTCAGTTTCCTTATCTAGAAAATGGACGTGGATGGCAGCTCCTCCCTCCTCAGGCCCCTGGGGCAGTTCAGCGAGGCAGCCAGGGAGGGTTGGCGCTCAGCTGTCAGGTCTCTCCATCGCACCTGGAGAGCGGGGTGGGATCCCCTCTTCCTGGTCCTGGGAGGATTCCAGCCCTGAGCCCTCTGGATCTTGGCTGCCTGGGGATCTGGGGATCCTGCTCCTCCACTGAGTCCCTTCCTTCTCCCACAGAGACAAGCTGGCAGAGCTCCACGGAAACATGTTTGTAGAAGAATGTGTCAAGTGTAAGACGTGAGTGCCACTGCAGGAGGGGCGGGACACAAGTCATGGATGACCCAGTCGGGCTCCCCAAAAGGTCCTGGTGACTAAGCCTGCCGCTTCTAGAGTCAAGGGTGTGGCCCACCCACGGTGGGATCTGGGCATGTATCTTCCTCCTGGGAGGTGTGTTCATTTCCTGCAGCTGCCGAGACAACCACAAACCTGAGTAACTTAAAAACAACAGAAATTCATAGTCTTATGGGTCTGGAAGCTACAAGTCCAACATCAAGGTGTTGGCAGAACCATGCTCCCTCCACAAAGTCTTAGCCACTAACCTATCAGGGAGGTCCCCAGGCCAGCTTTTTCATGGAAGGCCCCCTCTGCTTCTCCATCCCCAGCCCCTGCTAGGTTTGCCAGCTGTCACCTCATGTTTAGATTCTGGTCTTACACTCCTGCACTTTCCTGGGAAAACAGCTCTGTGTGCTTTTTGCATGAGCTGCCGAGGTGGGCTGCAGAGTGGCTGCCTGGGAACCAGCGGTGAGCCAACCCTTTCCTCCTGGGCACAGGCAGTATGTCCGGGACACCGTGGTGGGCAGCATGGGCCTGAAACCCACGGGCCGGCTCTGCACCGTGGCCAAGTCCAGAGGGCTGCGGGCCTGCAGGTGAGTGACCCCTCCCCATGCCCTGGACCCCAGGGGAGGCTGCCAGTCTCCTGCTGACTCCCCTGCCCTCCCTACAGGGGGGAGCTGAGAGACACCATCCTGGATTGGGAGGATTCCCTGCCTGACCGGGACCTCACCTTGGCCGACGAGGCCAGCAGGTCTGACCCCAGTGGGTTCCAGGTGGATGGAGGAGGGGCAGAAACACAGCCAGCTCCAGCCCCGAGGGACCTCAGGAAAGGATTCCAGAGAGGAGTGATCAGCACCCTGTCTGGGCCTCGCTTCGCTCATAATAGCTCTTGTACTGAGCCCTCACATACCATCCTCACCACATCCCAGGGTGGATGCTGCTCAGGCCCATTTCACAGAGGAGGAAACTGAGGCTGAAGCAACTGGACTCCTCCATCCAGGCTGCTCAGCCCAGAAGTGACTGAGCCAGAATCAGAACCCAGGAGTCCAAGTATAGATGGCCTGCTCCCCACCAGCAGCTCCACTTCTGCCGACAGGGTTGGGGGGTGGCCCAGCAGAAGGGAAGCGTCAGAGGCAGGCCGTGGCTGGGCCCCCAGCAGAGGTGGGTGCTGTGTGAGCAGGTCTCCCGGGACTGGCCCCGTTGTGTTGGCAGAGCAGTAGAGCCATGGTGTTTGAGCAAGAGTCGGGGAGTGTATGTACTGGCCACCACACACCCCTGCCTCGTGGGGCGGGAGGAGGGCTGCAGAGATCCTTGCCAAGGGTCTTAGACTAATCCTGCCTCCTGGCCCCAGGACTGCAGACCTGTCCATCACACTGGGCACCTCCCTGCAAATCCGGCCCAGTGGGAACCTGCCCCTCGCCACCAAGCGCCGTGGAGGTCGCCTGGTCATCGTCAACCTTCAGCCCACCAAGCACGTACGTGTGGGAGCTTCCCCCTGATATCACCCCTGGAGCCCCCCCCAAGCCTTCTCCCTCCACCTGACTGTTTCCCGCCTCCACAGGACCGCCACGCAGACCTGCGAATCCACGGTTATGTTGATGAGGTCATGACGCGGCTCATGAAACACCTGGGCCTGGAGATCCCGGCCTGGGACGGCCCCCACGTGGTGGAGAGGGCACTGCCGCCCTTGCCACGCCCACCTGCCCCCAAGCTGGAGCCCAAGGAGGAGGCCTCCCCCCAGCTCGACAGCCCAGTGCCCGCCAGCCCCAAGCAGGAACCCACAGCTGAGTCCTGCACCCAGCACAATGGTTCCGGAACCACCAGCCCCAAAAGGGAGCAGCCGGACAGCCCTGCCCCTCACAGACCTCCCAAAAGAGTGAAAACCGAGGTGGTTCCCAGCTGACCAGGGGCCCCGGGGAGGGTGGGTATTTTTTTTAATAGGAACCGTGGGTTCTTTTTCTTTTTTCTTACTGGTCTCACTTTGTTACTCATTTCTGTCCTTTGGGGGTGACCTCAGGGTGCTGAGAGCTGGGCTCCAGGCCCGGGGGCAGACTTGCCATCCACTGGACCTCCCTTTAACTTGGGGCCTATGGAGGGGGCTTGGCAAGGAGCATTCCTGCCCCGGATCCTAAATTTGGAGCTGACAACCCCGCACCTGCTCCACCCCCAGTCTCCAGCCCCTGACTCAGGGTGTTCTTGGGAGGCGTGACCAGGCCCTCCCTGATTTCCAGCCTGAACAGGAATCAAGCCTGTCTGCCCCCTGGACCCTCACACTCCCCAGCCCCTGCCTATCCCCACACAGCCTTCACAGTCCCTCTAGGAGGGAGGGGACACACAGCCACCATTTAGGAGCCAAACTTCATGGCAGGACAGACAACAGAGGTTCACACTGCCTTTGTGGCTGGAGGGAGACAAGTGGGTCCACCTGACTTCCTCCAGGCTTCCAGAAAAGCCTTCAATGCAATAAAAGCAGAATTTCTTGCATGTTGAGCCTGTGTTTACCATCCACAACCTTGCCCAGGGTCCAATCCCTGGGGGTAGGACTGTGTGGTGCCCGCGGCCCCTGGTATGTGTGTGCACTGGGACATTCATACAGTCCAGGCCTGGCGGTGAAGGAAGGCCTTACCAGCTGTTGACATTCCTTGAGTCCTTCATTTGTAAATATTATTTCTGTGATTCTTTGATCCGTGCCCTCTGCTACTAGGCTGTGAGCCCCTCGAGGAGAGAGGCCACATCTAATCGCGATTGCAAATTCCCCAACCCGACCCCACATCCCCACACCTGCGCAAAGCCGGCAGGGATCCGGGTGTGACTCTAAAGGAAGAGCGCTGGTGCAGCTGGGGTCCATGCTCCCCAGCTGTGACCTTGGGCGAGTCCCTTCATTCCCTTCAGTCTCCTCATCCATAAGACAAGCCGGGTTGGCAGCCTAACCCCCCCCAGGAAAGCAGCTGCCCCAGGCCTTCCGCGGGGCGGGGCGGGGAGGGGCCAGAGCCGTCCGAAACTCGCGCTCCTGGCGCGCCCAGCCCTCCATCAGCCGCCGCTCTCCAAGGTCCTGAAGACAACCCTGGCGCGCCTCGTCGCCGCTCCAGCCTTGGGGTCCAGGGACTCCCCAACGTCACTCCTCTATCTTCGGCTGGCCCAGTCCTTCCTCCTGTGGGTTGGTGAGCCCCAGACTCTAATTAGCCCCCACCCCACTCCACCCCCACTCCAGCCGTATTCTGCCAAGATACTTTATTAAGGATCATGGCAGTCTAAAAAAAGGAAAAGGTTGTGGGTCATGGCAGCGCCGAAGTTTAGGGTTCACCCCGTGCTCTGGGGCCAGGGTCCCTGCAGACTTGGCTACTTTCTCCTCCGTGTGTGCGAGGGGACAGGGAGGAGTCCCCAGGGTCGGGGGTGGGGTAGTTATTGAGGCCTGGTGTGTATCGATCTGTCCAGGTCAGGAATCAGTCCGTGTGTGTGTCCCTGTTTCCCTCTGCACCTGGGTCTGTACGTAGATTTCTCAGGCTTTGTGGCCTTATGGTCTGTGTCTGAGAATCAGTTTCAGTGTGTACCTGGGTCCTTGGGTCTGTAGCTGTGTATCTGTGCATCTCCATCCTAATATCTTCTCCAGAGTCTCTCTCTCACCTCGGATCCCCATGCCTGTCCCTGTCCACTACAGCACCTATTGAAGCACCCCTGAGCAGAGGGGCCAGGGTGGAGAAGGGGGCAGGGACCCATGGTGCTCACAGCTCCCCTCCTGCTGCCTCCAGCCCCACACGGCCCGGGCTGACTGCTGGCTCAGGTGGGGCACAGTCCAGTAGGGTGGCCCGGTCCAGTTCCTTCACGGAGCTGCCCTGGACCAGAGTTGAGTTGTCCAGATTCTCTGTCGAGTTGTCCAGAGCACGTGTGTCCTGGGATTCCCATTCCTCCGGAGGGCTGCCTGGAGACCTTTCCTGAAGTGCGCCAGTGTTGGGCCCGGGTCCGGGGGCCTCGGAGCCTGGTCCAGTGTCGGGAGCCACCCGGGATGCAGCGTCGTTGTGTAGAGTTCTGGAGAAAACTGAGCAAGGGGTCGGGGAGGGTCATGAGGGATGGCCTGAGGGCCGGTTCCCTTCTTTCCTTAGCCCCCAGCCTCAGAAAGCCCTTGCAAGGGGGCCCCTTCCCCTTCCCCAGTGGGGACTGGGGAGCCAAGGAGAATGTGCCCCAGAGGGCTTTTGAAAGAAGAGCAAACTCGAGTCCACCTACCTCGCACAGGTGCGAAGTCTCCAGGGCTCTCGGCTCTGTTGGAGGCGAAAGGGCTGATGGAGGGGAGGATGATGAGGGCGAAGGAGAAGAGCAGGACCTAGTGGAGATGTGGGCGGGGTCACCCCATCCCTCCCCAACCCCTGAGCACACTTAAGCAGGAAAACAGAGGCCCAGAAGACTAGATCGTGCTTGACCCAGTGCTCAGGGCTCTGCTCCTACTCATGCCCTCCTCTCCCACAGGCCCCTCTGCCAAGGCTGAGGACACCCCCCCACTCACTGCTATGCAGGTGCCCGTCTGTGCCGATTTGCTGGTGGACTGGACCACAATGGCCTGGAGTTTCTTCAGCTGTTCCAAGAGAGACCTTAGTGGAAATGGAAGGCCTTGGCTGAGCCCTATATGTCCTTCACCTGGCTCCCTGTCCATTTCTAGTATCTCCCAGCCTGGCTGAGGTCTGAATCCTATCCACCCTTCAAGGCCCTACTGCTATTAAAAGTCCCAGAAGCTCCCTCAATAAATCTCCACTGAAAATCTCACCCACTTTTCTGACACCCAGCCTCCTCCATCCAGGTTGCCATCACTGCTCACCTGGACACCAGCCCCTACCTCTGGTCCCCTCAAGCCTCTTGTGCCCACTCTAGGGTTCACGCTCCACACTTTTCAAATGTGATTCAGCTCCCAGCCCTCCAGGTTCCCACCTCCCTTGGGGTAAAAGCCTGAGTCCTCATTGCTGCTTTCTTATCTGTTGGATCTCATCTCAAATGTCACCTTATCTGGCCTCCCTGCCTAAAATAGCCCCCCCCCTCACTCTCTAGCCCCTTCCCACTGTTTGAATGATCTTTTCCATAGTTTTGTTTGTCTTGAGTATGTTTCTCACTAGAATATGAGTCTTTTAAGTAGAGGGACTATATCTGTTTTGCTCACTATTGAGGTATCAGTGCCCAGAACTATGCCTGGCACTGAGTAGCTGCTAATAAAAACTGAATTAGTACATGTACCCCATAGATGGAATCACCTGCAGTTCTCCAGCACACCATATTCTTAGCCTTTGGCCATTCATATGCCATTTTCTCCACTAGCAGCACCTTCCCTCTATGGAACTCTTATACATCCTTCAAGGGCCCAAGTCTAAATCCCCTCTGCTATGCAGCCTGCCCCCTCTCTGGGTGGAATCCTCACTTTCTGCTCTGCCCTGCTATCACACAGTCTGTCCTCCCTTGTCCACCTCCCCTGCAAGAGACTCCAGGGTCAGCTTCCCCCTGTCCTCAGTCCCAGTCACACCAAGACTCACAGGTTCTGCTTTTCGAGATGCAAGACCTTCCTTTGAAGCTCCTGATTCTGGGCGGTACAGGCTGACATCCTGCAAATGCAACATCTCAGTGACATGCAGAATAAGCCTGTGACCCCTACAGATCCCGCGAGCTGCAACTGCTTCAGCCTAAGAACCCAGAGCCCAAGCTCTGCCACAAGAGAAGCCACCTCAGGAGTTCCCTGGTGGTCCAATGGCTAGGACTTCACACACTCCTGATGCAAGGGGCCCAAGTTGATCCCTGGTCGAGGAACTGGATCCCACATGCTACAGCTAGGAACTCACACAGCCAAATAAATATTTTTAAAAAGAAGAACAAAGAGAAACCACCACAATGAGAAGCCTGCACATCACAACTGGAGAGTAGCCCCTGCTTGCTGCAACTAGAGAAAGATCACGCACAGCAATGAAGACTCAGCACAGCCAACGTAAATAAATAAACTTACAAAAAAACAAAACATTCAAATTGTGGCATGAGGATATGTTAGTATCCAGGGAAGGGAATCAATTCTCCCACTAAAAGGCCCTCCTAAATAACTCATGGGATAAAGAAGAATCCACAGTGTAAAGGAGGGAAGACCTAGGAACCAAGTAATGACAACATCCAAATCAAGATGTGTGAGATGCAGCTAAAGACGTGCTGAGGAGAAAATGGATAACCTTCTTACAGTTTAAGCAGCTGAACATGTGCTGTGTGTGCTGTGCCTAGTCGCTCAATCGTGTCTGGCTCTTTGTGACCCCATGGACTGTAGCCTGCCAGGCTCCTCTCTCCATGGGGATGCTCCAGGTAAGAATACTGGAGTGGGTTGCCATGCCCTGCTCCAGGAGATCTTCCCCACCCAGGGATCAAACAGGTCTCCTGCATTGCAGGCAGATTTTTTTACAGTCTGAGCCACCGGGGAAGCCTGCAGCTGAACATACACCTTTAAAAATCAGCAAAAGAACAACAGAATAAACTCACTAAAAAAAAAGAGAGAGAGAAAGAAAGACACAATAAAGCTAAGGGTAGAAATAAAGGAACTAGTACACAAAAACACAATTGAGTGGGAGGAAAAGTCAGAAATTCATTCTTTGAAAACAATAAATAAAGTTCTGGCAAGATTGGTCAAGATAAAAAACAAGCGAAGGTGCAAATACACGTGAGTTATTACAAAGGTCCCAGCTATAAATGATTCAAAGCTTAAAAAAATAATGGGAGAGAACTATGAACTATCTTATGTCAATAAATTTGAAATGGACAACTTTCCAGAAGAATAACACATCCCAAAATTGACTAGGGAAGAAATAGAAAACGCAGATAGATCTGTAACACTTACTAAAATCACTTTTGGTTTAAAAAGTGAGTGAACTAAGCTTTTATGTTTCCTACCCTGATGCTGGGAAAGATTGAGGGCAGGAGGAATAGGGGGTGGCAGAGGATGAGATGGTTGGATGGCATCACCCACTTAATGAACATGAGTTTGAGCAAGCTCCGGGAGAAGGTGAAGGACAGTGAAACCTGGCATGCTACAGACCATGGGGTCACAAAGAGTCAGACACGACTGAGCGACTGAACAACAAAACCACATTAAAGAATAATGAGGACCCTGTCTCTCAGTATCCTGCATGAGTTTAGAGAGGTGATTGGATGGGATTAGAGTGCATAGGCAGAGAAGGCAATGGCACCCCACTCCAGTACTCTTGTCTGGAAAATCCCATGGATGGAGGAGCCTGGTAGGCTGCAGACCATGGGGTCACTAAAAGTCAGATACGACTGAGTGACTTCACTTTCACTTTTCACTTTCATGCATTGGAGAAGGAAATGGCAACCCACTCCAGTGTTCTTGCCTGGAGAATCCCAGGGACGGGGGAGCCTGGTGGTCTGCCATCTCTGGGGTCACACAGAGTCAGTCACGACTGAAGCGACTTAGCAGCAGCAGCAGCAGCAGAGGGCACAGGGATTAGAAAAAAATGGAGACAGTGACAGACTTTATTTTCTGGGGCTCCAAAATCACTACAGATGGTGACTGCAGCCATGAAATTTAAAGAAGCTTGCTTCTTGGAAGGAAAGCTATGATTAATTTAGACAGCATATTAAAAATCAGAGACATTATTTTGCCAACAAAGACTCCGTCTAGTCAAAGTTATGGCTTTTCCAGTAGTTATGTATGGGTGTGAGAGTTGGACTATAAAGAAAGCTGAGTGCCAAAGAACTGATGCTTTTGAACTGTAGTGTTGGAGAAGATTCTTGAGAATCCCCTGGACTGCAAGGAGATCAAACCAGTCAATCCTAAAGGAAATCAGTCCTGAAGATTCCTTGGAAAGATGATCCTGAAGCTGAAACTCCAGTACTTGGGCCACCTGGTGCGAAGAACTGACTCACTGGAAAAGACCATGATGCTGGGAAACATTGACGGCAGGAGAAGGGGATGACAGAGGATGAGATAGTTGGATGGCATCACCGACTCAATGGACATGAGTTTGAGCAAGCTCCAGGAGTTGGTGATGGACAGGAAAGCCTGGCGTGCTGCAGTCTGTGTGGTCACAAAGAGGCAGACATGACTGAGCGACTGAACTGAACTGAGAGTGCACAGTTCTTAAGCTGAGGAAGTTCCTCCTTCCTTCCACTCCCTGGAAGGAAGCCATGACAGCTCTGAGGACCGGAGAGGCTCGGACAAGGGAAGTAAATGTCCCACCTGCAGGCAAAGAGCCAGGACACAACCTCCCTTCCTGGCGTGACCTCATCTGGGGCAGTAGTCCCCAACCTTTTTGGCACCTGGGACCGGTTTCAAGGAAGACAGTTCTTCCATGAATCTGGGGTGTGGAGGGGACAGTCTTGGGATGATTCAAGCACCTTACATTTAATTTCCACTTTATTTCTATTTTATGGAAATCTCAGGATATTCCACCTTGACTTTAGGGTTAGGGTCTGTGCTTCCAGGAGAATCTAGTGCTGCTGCTGATCTCATAGGAGGTGGGGCAAAGGCGGTAATATGAGTGGCGAGGAGTGGCTGTAAACACCGCTGCCGCCTTGCCTGCTGCGCCGCCTGGTTCCTGACAGGCCATGGATTGGAACCAGTCCATGGCCCAGGAATTGAGGACCCCTGTTCTAGGGGATTAGGGGCCTCAAAATTGAGCCCTGTACCACCTCTAGGCATTTTTCCATCCTTGCAATTCACATACAAAATGGTTGCTCCCACGTGGCACAGTGGTAAAGAATCCACTTGCCAACACATGAGACTCAGAAGACATGGGTTCCATCCCTGGGTTGGGAAGATCTGCTGGAGAAGGAAATGGCTACCCAGTCCAGTATTCTTGCCTGGAGAATCCCATGGACAGAGGAGCTTGGCAGGTTGCAGTCCATGCGGTCGAACATCACTGAGCAACTGAACACACACGCACATACACGTGTGTGCACACACACACACACGCAGATTGTGACCTTTGCTCCACTGCATGCCTCTCTCAGGCCTCAGTCCCCACCCCTTCACCTCGAGTGTGGGGTCCAGCCTTACCGAGTCTCCAGGCCATCAATGTATTCCTTCTTCTTTTTCCGGCTTTCTTGAGCTGACTGTTTGTTTCGGATTTTCCGGCGGATCTTTTTCAGCACTCGCTCCTCATACTGCAGAGTGACATGGGGAGGAGACTGAGTCAGTCTGAAGGGTCCACTCTCTTGTCCAGACCCCACAATTTCACCCTCAGTATCCTCCCAAGGGAGCCAGACTCAGGGACTTGAGGGCAGACCCTTCATGGCTTGAAGGCCAGATTTTCTGTCCTCAAACTCCTTCAGAGTCTCTTGTGGTTGTGGGGGCGGAGGGGTGGGGGGAGGATGGGAATGATCCTGGTTTCCTGATGGTCTTCCCTGCTCCCAATCCCAGTTCTATTAGTAACTAGATTTTGTGCACTGGTGCAATCGCGCCACCGTCTGGCCATGTGTGGGATTGGCGCCTTTTCTAAGGCCAGTTATCACTAAGAGAAGTCTTTCATTTGGAAAAGGCAAACTCAGGTACTGATACTGAGTGAACAGGCTGGATAGCATCACTGACTCGATGGAGATGAGTCTGAGTGAACTCCAGGAGTTGGCGATGGACAGGGAGGCCTGGCGTGCTGCGATTCATGGGGTTGCAAAGAGTCGGACACAACTGAGCGACTGAACTGAACTGAACAGGCTGAGTGGAGGCTACGGACAGCTAGAAAGCCCCCACTGTGTTGGCTTTGAGGATGAATTTTTTGGTTCTGGTGACAGACACTTCCTAACATTCTAGTTGCGTGTGCTGTGCTTAGTCACTAGTCGTGTCCGACTCTTTGTGACCCCACCGACTGTAGCCCACCAGATTCCCCCGTCCGTGGAAATTCTCCAAGCAAGAATACTGGAGTGGGTTGCCATGCCCTCCTGCAGGGGATCTTCCCAACACAGGGATCGAACCTAGGTCTCCAGCATTGCAGGTGGATTCTTTACCGTCTGAGCCAGTTAGGAAAAGGTGAGACTCAGGCTTCCCAGGTGGTGCAGAAGTAAGGAATCCACCTGCCAATGCAGGAAATGCAAGAGACATGAGTTTGACCCCTGGGTCGGGAAGATCCCCTGGAGTATGGAGTGGCAACCCCCTCCAATATTCTTGCCTGAAGATCGCCACGGACAAAGGAACCTGGTGGGCTACCATCCATAGGGTCGCAAAGAGTTGGACATGACTGAGCGTGTGCACGCGCACACACACACACATGCACACAAAGGTGAGACTCACGGGCATGCTTCTGCAGGAAATAGGGTGAGGCCCAGAGCCAGGGGTCCCACTGACTGACTCACTTTGGTAAGGGGCAGCTGAGTGGGCAAAGTGATGCCTTCTTTGGCTAGTAGCTTCTTCTCATCCTCCGTCAGCACCAGCTCCTGGCAGTGCCCAGTCCCAGGTCGCAACAGGTGGGGGGCTGCCAGGTGATGTTGCTGCTGTGGGGAAACCAGGAGAACTGCTTTGGGGGCAGAGACAGCGACTGCCTCTGGGAAATAAAAGGCATCGAGAAACAATTGATCCAGTTGCTGTAGGGTCCACACAGGCACTAGGGCTCCAAAGAACCAGCCCACAGCCATTCCGTTTCCAGAAATTCATCTTACAGATACAAGTGTGGTTTTTTGTTTGTTTGTTTCACAAAGAGTCATTTGACAGTTATGTGTTTAGCACCTACTACAGGCTATGCACTGCTCCGGGCTCTGAACATTCCTTGCAGCTCTTGTCTGCAACAGCAAACAGAAAATCCAACAAGCAGGATGTAGGATAAGTAAGCCTCCGGGAAAAGAGGGTGAGAGGTGGTTCTCCCCAGGTACCTGTTTGTACCTTTGGAACTTGGACTGTGTGCATGCATTTGACTATTCAAAAATTTTTCAAACTGAATTTACATCATGAAATAGAAACACTGAAAACGAGAGAACTGTGTCACCAGAGAGCCAAGTCCTAGGAATGTCACACCCTGACTGAGGAATAAAGCTAGAGACGGGGGCAGCCTGCTATCTATGGAATCAAATTCCAGTCCCTGGAATTCCAGGCCATTGATCAGTCCAGCCATTTTCTCTTCAGGACTCAAGCCTCAGTGTATTCATTTGCAATATGGGAATAAGGCCTCCCACTTCCAAAAGTTGTTCACACACAGAACAATGATATTAAACTTGATATTTTTACAAAATCCAGTTAGCATTTCCAAAGCGGTCATTTGTCTTTCCTATCCTTGAAGACCTGCTGAAGTTCTGTCTCCTCCAGGAAGCCTTCCTGGACCTGCAATGCCCCTCTAGCCTCTCTCCTTTATGGATACACTTCCCTAAGCAGTCATTGTCCCCTCCTGACCATGAGGTCCCCATAGACTGAGCACACAGCTGATGCTCACTGCAGGTCTCTCAAGTCAAGAGGGGTGTTCTGGTCTTTTTTAGAGGTTGTCAGGACAACTTTAGGCATCAGGAGATCAAATCCTGACTTGGCCACTTGCTGGCTGTGTAACTTTGGGTCTGTGGCTTAACCTCTCTGGGGACTGGTTTTCTCATCTGTGAAAGGGAGCAGGGCACTAATTGGGTTCTCAGGTCTGGTTTGCCCATAGCGAAAGCTCAGGACAAGATAAGAAAGCCCAAGGTAAGCATACAAAGGGCACAATAGACCCAATAGGTCAGCTCAGGAATTGGGCCTGCTGCAGCTGTATGATTTAAGGCAAATTACTAAACCTCTTTGTGCCCATTTCTTCATATGTGAAATTAAGATAATAGCCTCAATTTTCAAGGTTGCTTTGAATTAAAAGACCTGGGACCAATTACCAATCCCTGTCTGTGACTGTCTTCCAGTTTTCAAAATGGGTGTATTGGGGCCCCATGAGCCCAGTCCCCTTCCCAGCTCTGATGCTCCAGGGGGCAGGTCAGGGCTGCTCACCAAGTCCCCGCTGCTGCTGGAGAGGAGGAGGTCCTTGACTGTGAGGTTGTAGCGTGAAGGCGAGTCAGCCAGGTCGGTCTGCTCCTCGGCATAGACTCTTGGGCTCCACATTTCTAACAGGACACATGTGGATAGAGACAGGGGTGGGGGTCAGGCAGGGGGCCTCGAGCTCCCAGGTCCTACCTGCCTCCTCCAGCAAAGCTACAGCATCAACCCTAATGTGGTAAGTATTGTTGCCTGGCTTGGGACTCCAAGACCAGGTGCCTCAGTCTCCCCTCTGCCTTAAGACGGGGACCCCAGTTCATCGGGATGTTGTTAGGGACCCACGGCCAGCCCAAGAGGGAGTGGCTGTTATCACTCAGGATTAGTGCCTGGATCTGCAGCCAGCCTGGCCTTATCTCCTCTGGAGGCAGGGACCAGTTCTGATTCACCCACAGTTCCCTCCCAGGAGCTACCTGGCACCCCATGGGTGAGCTGCTCTGAAGCGCACAGTCTTCCGGGTCAGATGGCCCTTGCCTCTAATCCCAACTGGGCGGAGCTGTGTGGCCTTGGGTGAGGGAGTAAACCCCTCTGAGCCTCAGTTTTGTCAAGTCTCCAATGGGACTAATAAGCACTCCTACCCACTGTAGGGCTCAAAAGACAAAGGATGCCCTCTTGGTGGAGTCTTCTGCATAGACCTTTCCCCAGGTCTGGGGGAGCACCCCCAGGCCTGGGATCCCACAATCTTACGAACTTTCATTGAGTCTCCTATGAACCAGGCATAGAAGGTATAAAAAATGAGGTTGCCAGCACAATGCTCGAGGCAGATC
This sequence comes from Neotragus pygmaeus, assembly GCA_006410875.1. Lineage (NCBI taxonomy): Eukaryota > Metazoa > Chordata > Mammalia > Artiodactyla > Bovidae > Neotragus > Neotragus pygmaeus. The sequence continues at coordinate 620,640 of SJYV01031739.1, read as the reverse complement.
GCATCCCAGCTCTGCAGCTCTGACTCATCTCTTAACCATCCGGAAAATGGGTCCATGACAGCACACCAGTGCCCAGCTCAAAGAGTGGATTTGTGCATTCAGTGCCTGGGACAAGGCAAGGATAGTCAGCTGATACAGGACTCACCCAGGTCTATGGCAACAGAAGTCTCAAGCCTTGGGGCTACTGGCCCGAGGTGCCTGGCAGGGCAGGTGGGGCCAGGATGGTAGGAGGGGCAGGGCCCCTTGCCAGACTCCACACTATGGCAGCCGGCAGGGGTGGCAGGCACCCCACCGCGTGGAGGCGTGTCCTGGGGGTCAGAGGGCAGATCTTCTGAGATGCCACTGTCACTGGCAGCAGGGGACCAGGTTGGGGAGTCTGAATCTCCAGAACCCAGGATGGAGTTGAGGAAGTCATCAGAGTCCGCACCTGGCAGGACCTGTTGGGACAGAGAGCACTGGTGGGAATTAGGAGGTCTATGCTTTGCTTTGCATTGCTATGTGTCTCTGGGCAAGCCCCTGACCCTCTTTATGGAAAGAGCTAATGTTCCTTGCCCACTGGCGTTGCTGGAGGCTGAACACAATTGTGTAGCTCGGGAACAACATCAAACCATGTCAAGCGAGGAACAAGCCCCAAGTTTAAGTCTGGAGCCAACTTCAAACTGCTGTGTGACCAGGACAAGTTACCACTCCTCTCTGAGCCTTGCTTTCCACCCCTTTAAGAAGAAGGTGATGTCATCTGGCCCGTAGGGTCGCCAAAAGGTTTTATACAACAATGTGCTTTGCTAGAATTACATATGTGCATGGTAAAGGCACAAAGCTTAGCAGAATCCCGGCTCTGACCTGGGGGTGGGGAGCTGGGGTGGGGACGACGCATTGGGTTATCACCTGGTCCTCCCCATGGCCCCAGTCCTCTCCCAGCTCTACGTGTCTCAGGACGCCATCCTGCCGGTCAAACAGTAGATCCAGGAGTTCCAGGCTGTCGATAGGGCCCATGGGACTGGTGGAGGAAGCCATCTGGGGCAAGGAGGGGACACCTATGAGAGTCATGCAGCCCCTCTCCTGCTCACCGTCCATCTGCCACCACCTGAGGTACCTTCCCCTCTGCTTCAGTCCTAGCTGCAGCCCCCAGGTCAGCCTGCCCCTCCTGCCTGCGGAGCCTCGATCTCCAAATCTCTATCATGGGGCCAACCCAGAGGCTCCTAGGAGCCAATTTCTTTAAAAAGCGCTAGACAGCTGCCCCGGTGGGGAGGGACAGCGGATGAAGCTGGCCCCCTCTTGCATTCCCATTCTGTCAGAATCCCTCCCCCAACACACCCTTTTCTGGAAGGCAGGGAGGCCCAGAATAAAGTCCAGCAGCAGCCCGGAATAGAGACACAATTTTAGTCATTGTATTCTCCCTCTGGGTCTCAGTCTTCCCATCTGTACAACGGGGTGTGAGATGCCTGCCAATTCTGGGAGCTTGGAGAGAGTTCCTGGCATAAACCGTCCCTCCCCTGGGGACCCGTGCAGGTCTCACCTTTCCAATGGCTAAATCCCCATCCATGAGCCCCGCTAGCTCCTTCTCCAGACCTCCTGCGTCTGCCTCGAGCTGGAGGCTCAGTCCGCCATCAGGTCTCCCGGGCTCAGCTGTCTTCTCTGTGCTTGTCACCACTCCCCAAAGGATGCTGAAATAGCCCCAGGGCGCTCCCAGCCCACCCCAAGGTGCTGATTGGGCAACAGGGAGGACGGACAGAGTTAAGGGCCAATGACAGCGGGGCAGACTAGGGGGAGGGGCGGGAAGACCGTTATCTCGCATATTCTGTGCTTTTCCAGTCGCAGTGGGCAAAGGCCAAAGTCTGGGGTTCCGCGGCTCCAGCATTACCTTTCCCCTACTTTCGGAGACTGTTTCTTTCCATAGTCCCCGGATGTCGCCTCCAAGAGAGTCCAGGGCCCTTGGCCGGTCCCGTCCACTCCCAGAACAAAACAGAACCCAAAAGAATAGCCCAAACTTTGGGGGGCTCCCTTCCTTCAGCCAGGAGTTCCCTTCCTTCATCACAGCGGGCAACCCTCAAAGCCTCCTTCCCCCAGGCAAGGTCTCTCCGGCCAAACCAGAGCAATCAATTCCTTCTAGAACCTTCTAGCGTTCACTTATTCTCAACATATATTTATTGCAAGCCAAACTGATTCCTGCCTCAGGGCCTTTGCACTAGCTGCTCCCTCTGCCTGGAAGGCATATTTGCTCAACCCAGCTCTCTCACTGTGTTCACACATTCCTGAATATTTGCTGTCTGTGGAACCCAGCCCAGACAACTGAGATTCCATCCACCCGAAACACACACAACCAGGAAGGAGCCCCCCACCCCTTACCTTTTGATCACATCACTGTTTTCATGGACTCACTACTGGAAGTTTTCTTGTTTACTTACCTACATTCTTCTCTCATTGCTCCTCAGCCCTTTCATGTGAGCACCTTCAAAGGGGAGAATAGAGGCTCTTTTGCTCTCAGCTGGGTCCCAAGTGTCTTAAAGATGCCCAGCACACAGGAGGCACTCCATCAACTCTTACTCATCTGGCAACTCCTAGGACAGTGGACAAGCTGGATCATAAAAGCATAAACACACCAATAGCTGACAAATGGGTGAATGCTACCAAGAAGCAAAATGTAATCATTTACACAGCAACACAGGGCTGGCAAAGACTTTATTTTTTTAATGCTTTAAAAAAATTAGTGTGCTTTCTTTGAACTGCCTGCCATGAATTTTATTTGTTTGGCCGCATTTCACGTGGGATCTTAGTTCCCTGATCCAGGATAGAACCTGCATCCCCTGCATTGGAAGAAGGATTCTTAACCGCTGGACCACCAGGAAAGTTCCAGGATTCTTTTGGAAGGTGACATTTAAGTACAGTCCTAAATGATGAACAAGAGCCCAGCCACTGGAAGATTTGGTGAAAGGCTGTTTCAGGTCAAGGAACAGCTCGTGCAAAGGCCCTGGGGCAGGACTCTACCTGGTGTGATGGAGGAACAACAAGGAGGCCGTGTGTCTGGAGAACAGTGAGTGAAGGGCGAGAGGAAGGAAAGGAGGACACGGAGGGAACAGAGCAGGTCATGCAGAGTCTTGTGGGCTGTGGCAAGAAGTTTAAGTTAGTCGCATCTTTTTGTGATCCTGTGGACTTTAGCCCACCAGGCTTCTCTATCCATGGGATTTCTCAGGCAAGAATACTGAAGTGGTTGCCATTCCCTTCTCCAGGGGATCTTTCCAACCCAGAGATTAAATTTGGGTCTCCCGCACTGCAGGCAGACTCTTTACCATCTGAGCCACCAGGAAAACCCACTGGTTTATACTAAATACAGTGGAAGCTCTTGGGAGCTTAGTGAATGGATGACAAGCCTTCTGTATGCTAGCCAAGATGCTAGATGCTGGGTTTACACAATAACTCAAACACTCTCCTTGCTCTCAAGAAATACACATTTGGTGTATGTTTCTCCATGGGCCAGCAATTATTAATTCAGGCAACAAAAATTTAAGACCTACTATGAGCTGTGCCAGAGTGGTGCTCTTATCTCACAATAACACCTGTGGTTGTCACAACTGGGGGTGCTCCTGGAGTGAGTGGGGGCTAGGGATTCTGCTCCATACCTCACAGTCCCCAGGACAGCCCCCTGCCAGGGAATGCCTGACCTTGATGTTAGCAGTGCTGGGCAGGAGGACCCCTGTGTTACCGTGACGGCCCCCACACACACCAGGTACTGGTAACATTAGCTCACTCTCGGCCTCTGCATCTTTCATTTCCTTTTTCACTACTCTGCGTTGGATTTTTAAGGGGTGTGTTTGGTTTGGTTTGGCTTAGTGTTCCCAGTCGTAATATTTATTCAGCCTTGGCTTGTGGAGGCACCTTTCCAGGACTGTCTTGGCAGGTGTAGAAAGTAGGTGAAGGTTGACTTGTCTCTACCTCCCCCTCACTCCCATTTATGACTCTCAGGAGCCCCAGTACCCTTGACATAAAACTTGTCCTCATCTTCTTATCCAAATCTGCCTCAATAAATGATCTGGCATTACTCACTTAACACCTACATGGGTATTTAGACCCCCACAGTCTTTTCCGCAGGATATTTGTTACTTTTTTGTAATTTTAATTAATTAATTAATTAATTCATTTATATTTTCTTGGCCATGCCACATGGCATGTGAGATCTTAGTTCCCCAACCAGGGATTGAACTCACGCCCCTTGCATTGGAAGCACAGAGTCCTTTTTAACCACCAGACCACCAGGGATGTCCCCTTTTATAATTTTATAGTCGTGAGCTTTAGAAGGCTTTCATATGCCCTAGTGAAAAGATGGGGCTTCCAGGTGGCACACTGATAAAGAATCCACCTGCAGTGCAGGACGTGCAAGAGACATGGGTTCGATCCCCAGGTCCAGAAGATCCCCTGGAATAGGAAATGGCAGCGTACTCCAGTATTCTTGCCTGGAAAGTTCCATGAACAGAGAAACCTGAAGGGTTAGAGTCCCTGGGACCACAGAGATTCAGACAGGACTGAGCACAATGAAGAGATACCTGAAAAGATAAGATGAGGATAAGCACTTGAGGGACAAGAGGACTTTTTGATGCCCTTGATATCATGATCTAACTTACTGGACACAAACACATGCTTCAGAGCAATGCTAAGTTGGAATCTAAAGTGAAATTCCCACAATAGATTCCACCAATGAGTTTAAGTATAAAACACAACACAAGACACAAGAGGATGCTGTGGTCAAACAAGACTGAGGGACACTGTTAATAAACAGCTTTGTGGAACTTGTCAGAGCCTTTACAATACTCTGTAACACTCTCAGAAGGTATGAATTTGTAGCATTTCTCAAACATCCTTGTTAGGTGTGAGCTTTGTTTCTAATTGTTATTTGACCATTCTGAAACATGAAAACATTTAAAGATACCCACTAGCCTGTCTAGGGGCTTCCCTGGTGGCTCGATGGTAAAGTATCTGCCTGCAATGCCGGAGATCCAGGTTTGATCCCTGGGTCAGGAAGATTCCCTGGAGAAGGAAATGGCAACCCATTCCAGTACTCTTGCCTGGAAAATCCCATGAATGGAGGAGGATGGTAAGCTACGGTCCATGGGGTTGCAAAGAGTTGCACACGACAGCCACTTCACTAGAGCAGCCTGACTATGATAAAAAAAGACAACAACATCAGATGTTGGTGGAAAATATGGAGCAACCAGAATTCTTCCCTGTTGCTGGTGGGAATCAAAATGGCCCAACCTCTTGGGGAAACTTTGGAAATCTAGGCAATCTCTTACAGTTAAAAATGCATTTACCATATGACTTAGCAATTGTATTCCTGGGTATCTACCTAAGAGAAATGTAAATATATGTTCACAGAAAAACTTGTACATGAATGTTCATAGCAATCTTATTCAAACTGGTATATCCATACAACACAATGCTACTTATCAATAAAAAGAAATAAATTACTATTAATTATACATTCAACAACACATATGAATTTCAAATGCATAATGATAAAAGAAGCCAGATGCAAAAGCTTATATACTGTAAGATTCCATTTAAATGATACCCAGAGAAGAGGCAAAAGTAATTCTTGGTGGGAATTCCCTGGCAGTCCAGCAGTTGGATGTGGCATTACCAATGCAGGTGGCACACGTTCATCCCTGGTCAGGGAACTAAGATCCCACATGACTTGTGACTTGGCCAAAAAAGAAACAGTAATTCTTGGTGATAGAAAGTGGTTCAATTCAGTTCAGTTCAGTTCTGTCTCTCAGTCGTGTCTGACTCCCTGCAACGCCATGAACTGCAGCACACCAGGCCTCCCTGTCCATCACCAACTCCCAGAGTTTACCCAGACTCATGTCCATTGAGTCAGTGATGCCATCCAACCATCTCATCCTCTGTTGTCCCCTTCTCCTCCTGCCCTCAATCTTTCCCAGCATCAGGGTCTTTTCAAATGAGTCAGCTCTTTGCATCAGGTGGCCAAAGTATTAGAGTTTCAGCTTCAACATCAGGTGGCCAAAGTATTGGAATTTCAGCTTCAACATCAGTCCTTCCAATGAACACCCAGGACTGATCTCCTTTANAGCAGAAATAGGTGTTTTTCTGGAACTCTCTTGCTTTTTCCATGATCCAGCGGATGTTGGCAATTTGATTAGTTCACCCTAAAACTTACCAAGTAAACATTGGTAGTAAAATATTTTTAGAACCATTGCAAGAGAAATTAAAGAACCAGCATGAGTAAAAAATGTCTGCTTTATTAAAAGAATTGGAATCTTCAATGGTTTGACATGAAATCCATGGCCTTGAGATCAGGAAAATAACAACATCCAAAAGCTTTAAACCGTCACAGACATGGAGAAATTAATTAGCCCTCTTTTGCTTTTTGGATGTCAGCTCCTTGTAGACACTTGAAAAAGGGAGTTTGCCTTGCATAGTACCGAGTGGACAAAATTCTCAACAAGCATCATCAGATGCCATCTCTGCCTTTGGACAAAAGCTAGAAGAAGTTTAGAGATTCAGATTTTATAAAGAACATAAGAAAACTGTCCTGTGATTTGACAGCTGTGCTTTACTAGTGTTTGCTGCACTTTCAGAAATTAACTTCATGTTATCAAATGTGGTTATAAAATGCCTGTCAGGGGGCAAAATTATGTATATATCTCATAAAAGTTAGTAAATATTCCCAGAACTTATGCATTGCCCTGGTTATTGTGACTTCTGTAGTTCAGATTTATTGTTTTAGAATAGACTGTAAATAGAATTGTCATCTATTTCCACTGATTCTGCGGCTTATTATGTTTTTTCTAACTGTGGTGCTTCTTGTCTTTGAAGCCCGCCTGCTCAGTAATGCAAGCAACACCATCACGTTAGGACAGAGGATATATGTCAGTTTTTCACCATATCATTCAGTTCAGTGCAGTTCATTTGCTCAGTTGCTTCCTACTCTTTGTGACCCCATGAACTGCAGCACGCCAGGCCTCCCTGTCCATCACCAACTCCCAGAGTTTACACAAATTCATGTCCATTGAGTCAATGATGCCATCCAACCATCTCATCCTCTGTTGTCCCCTTCTCCTTCTGCCCTCAATCTTTCCCAGCATCAGGGTCTTTTCAAATGAGTCAGCTCTTTGCATCAGGGGGCCACAGTATTGGAGTTTCAGCTTCAACAACAGTCCTTCCAATGAATATTCAGGACTGATCTCCTTTAGGATGGACTGGTTGGATCTCCTTTCAATCCAAGGGACTCACAAGAGTCTTCTCCTACACCACAGTTCAAAAGCACCAATTGTTGATCTTAAACATTTAAGGAAGCTGAGAACAGTATGGTGGACTGAGATATGGGTATGGTATGCTGATGCATAATGTAGGTAGAGTGATGACTTCAAAATGGTTCTTAGAGGGAACTTCCCTGGTGGTCCAGCAGTTAAGACTTCACCTTCCAATGCAGGGGATGCAGGCTCAATCCCTGGTCAGGAAGCTAAGATCCCATATGCCTCATGGCCAAAAAATTAGAACATAAGCAATATTATAATATTCAATAAAGACTTTTAAAATGTTCACATCAAAAAAAATCTTAAAATTTGTTTCTTAGAAATTATTCTTGAATCTCAAAGGCCGTGGTACATGTGGGATTCCTAGGATACAGGAAATGACTCTGGTTTGTCAATTTTGGCCTCCATTGTCCTCTACACTTAACAGCCTCCCTGCCTTCCCCACCCCCCACCGCCACAAGCATACAAAATGCTTGGCAGTTTTCTTGTTCATCCATCGAAGGCAGACTGCCTGGCTTATTTTCAGAATCTCTTTGGATGGCATCCATATTAACAGGTGGCACAGCTGTGGATGAGCTGACATTATAAAAATAATTCATGTTTTCCCGTGTGTTCTCTGTTCAAATGGTGTCCATTGTCTTAGATTTTCTTAATCTGAAAGAAACTTCCTTTCTTTGCTCTGTGAAAATAAAAGGAAAGAAAAAGAGAAGATAGCTGTTTCTCTTAGCTTGTGAGTGGAAAATTTACCTTTGGTCGCAGGTGAAAGTCTGTTTAGGGCCTGAGTATATAGTTTACTGGGGAATTAAGTTACAATGTGAGCAAGTCTGAGATCAGAGAGAAAAGGAAAAAATCCTGTTTAAATGATGTGTTTTCCTAAAGTATTAAGACATGTCAACATGTTGGAACATTCCTACTGTATATAACCAGAATTCCCCAAAGAAAGACATTTGAGCACATTGTTTAAGTTGCTTAATGTTTTTGGACTTAAATTTCTATCACTAGAGAAGTAATAATCTTACAGTACACTTACCTCTACAAAAGAAAGCCATTTTGTGGAATCGATCCCTGGGCATGATTTTAGGAAGATTAAACATATTGTTCACATTGCCTCCTATTAAGGAGCATGTGTGTTTTTACTTTATTCACAAGTAAAGATGAGAGAATTAAAACATTTTGCTAGTTATTATTTCCCATTAATTAATAATAGAAATTTTAGTGTGTTGGTAAATATTTTCTCTTTTAAATTTAATTTATTTTCTCCATTAGAGAGATCCTTTGAAAGACGAATGAGCTGTTTTTTCTTAATAATGTAAAATGTGGAAGAAAAACCTTATAATTGTTTATATTCTTTCATTGTTATTNGTTATTATTTCCCATTAATTAATAATAGAAATTTTAGTGTGTTGGTAAATATTTTCTCTTTTAAATTTAATTTATTTTCTCCATTAGAGAGATCCTTTGAAAGATGAATGAGCTGTTTTTTCTTAATAATGTAAAATGTGGAAGAAAAACCTTATAATTGTTTATATTCTTTCATTGTTATTTGATGAGAAGAAAGTTCTAGTAAATAATTCAAATAAAGAAATAGTATCTGATCAAATCTCTTTCCTTGAAAGCTTAGTCATTTTTTTCTGTTTTTGAGACATCTTTCCACATTTCCTGTATCAGTGGATATACATTTTCATTCATAGTAGTCTATACCATGCCAATTTGCACTTCAATTTAGTGATTGAACGTCTGAAACATAGCTCACTGCCTGTATTAACGTAATTTACTTTTTGTGGAAAAATAGTAAATATAATAACTAATATTTAATTTTCTAGGCACTGTTCTTAGCATTTCATATCAAGTATCTAATGTGAACATGTATATGTTAATTAATAATTTCAAAGATTCTTTGATTTTATGGACACTATTAGTCAATGATTATTTCATTCAAACTAAACTCTAAAAGGAGCTAGAAGAAAATCTTATATAAATATCCAGAGAACAAGGAGGATTTTTATTTAATGAAATGAGATAGTCTTCATTTCAAAGGAAAAAAAAATGTGTCTAGTTAGAAAAAGCATTCCCCACCCCCCACCCCCCCATAATAAAAGCACAAATACAAATTTTGGAATTTTAGACTTGAAATTTCTTTTTCAGTGTTAGCAAAGAATTGTTTATATTTTTGATAAAACATCTCTCAGTATTTTGCTACTAGAATCAATGTTTAAAAAGAAAGAATTGAGCATTGTCTGAGTTGTGGAACTCTCAGATATGACACTGAATATTATTTATCCACTAAAAGCAAACAGACTTTGAGACATTCTGAAGGTCTTCAGTAGAGCCTGTATGTTATTAAACCCAGATTCATTTAATACTTTAGAAACTTTATTATAATTTTTCATCAATTAAAAGAACTCATCCTTTTACAATAAGATGACTTTTGAATGTTACTCATACAATAACTGAACATAAAACATTTTCAATCCCTTTACTCCACCATCCACAATAGAAAGTTATAAGTAAACTGTAACATCTGGAATTCAGAGACCATATACTTGGATTCTCTCCATAAACTTTAAGTATGTAAAGAACTGAGTCATTTTTGTAGTCAACTGTCATAACTCCAATAACTTGTGGGTTTCCAGAACAGATGACTTTGCTACAGGCTCTTTTCCTTCCCTGTAAGTCACTTTCTGTATAATTTTACCCATATTCTTTAATCCTAGTTTTCTCAAGCCCCTTATTTATTTATTTATTTTTTTGGCCTCTGTCCCATGCACATTTTTAAAATAGATTAAAAACAGAGTGTACTTTTTCTTCTAATATGCTCTACTAAAAAAAAATCATATTCACTGGCCACTTCATTTCATTTATATCAGATTATTGGCACATCTCCTCCTATTTATTGATGTATGTTCATTTTGCTTCGGTCTTTAAGTACTAAAAGAATTATTTTAAGTGTCTCCTGNTTTTCTTCTAATATGCTCTACTAAAAAAAAATCATATTCACTGGCCACTTCATTTCATTTATATCAGATTATTGGCACATCTCCTCCTATTTATTGATGTATGTTCATTTTGCTTTGGTCTTTAAGTACTAAAAGAATTATTTTAAGTGTCTCCTGGGTGATTTATGACATATTTGACTATATTATAGATGTATTAGGTTGGTCCTATTGAATTTCTAATACTAGACAATTTGCTCTAAAAAATGACACTTCAATATGTCTGTACTATCAGTGTGTTACCTTTGATGAAATTTTTTATGTGTTCATCATTCCTACATAGAAAATAGAAAAATAATATGTGATATGACATGATTAAGGTTTGCGTATCTACAGGGAATATACAGTAAGCTTATCAAATAGCTTTTTGTCCAAAATCATTGTGAGCTCATTAATTTGTTGTGCTCTTTTTACCTTTTTAAGCAAAAATTGGCAAAGCTTTAAAACTTGATTGTTTTATTCATATGTAACTCAAAGCTAACCTTTTCTCACTTTTGAGGTTGTGTGACCTTGGTACTTTAGGGGCTTGTTCAACATACTGATTTTGGATCTGTGGTTTACTCTGCCTGCCTCAGAGTAGATGGCGTGTCCTTTTCTCTAGAGAGTGGCTGGAATATCTACTGTGTTTTTCTTTGGATTAAATGAAACTCCAAAGATCATTTTCCATACACGTGGCATGACCAATGGAGTCTCAGCTCCCACAAATTGAGAATGCCATTTTTTGAGGTGTTTTTTTTTTAAATATCATCTAAGATAAGTTTATAGGACTGTTTGTGGTCCTTGAGGGATAAAGAATTGTGTACCATTTCAATATCCAATGTAACTCAGAATGTTGTGTGGAAATACTCCTCACTTACCATGACTAGAGCTTATTGTGGATAAAACAGAATCTTTTGATGAAAAAGTTTTACTATCTGTGCTTTAAAAATATAAGAAAGCAGCAGTAATTTTGAATAATAATTTTTTTTTAAGTTTAGGCTTCAGGTGCACGATAATGCAGGACAGCACTGGAAAACAATGGAATGCCCTTTAGTTTATGTAGATACAGAATTTTATCTGTTAATTTTTAAAATGTGGTTGTGAGAAAAAGTGAGAATGGATGGAAAAGACTTGGATGCCTCTGATCTTACTACAGGATGCTCATGGTTTCAGAGCAGTTTTGGCCCAGATGTTGGAGAGTCCCATCCCTAAGTTAAGTAATTTACATTCAGCATAATTAATATTAAAAATCATGTTATGAAATTGAACTCAGGTTAGTATACATTGATTGAAAGTGATAATGTTAGTCACTCAGTCAAGTCTAACTCTTTGCAACCACATGGACTGTAGCCCTCCAGGCTCCTTTGTCCATGGAATTCTGCAGGCAAGTGGGTAGCCATACTGGAGTGGGTTGCCATTCCATTCTCCAGGGTGTCTTTCCAACCCAGAGATCTAACCCAGGTCTCCTGCATTGCAGGTGGATTCTTTACCATCTAAGCCATCAGGGAAGCCCATATATACATTGATTAAATAAAGCAATTTATTTCTCTAACCAAGGTTTTGGTACAAGTATGATTTATTTCTAAATTTTATTTTATAAATTTAAATTCTATTTTATATTTTTAATATTCTTTTTAGCTATTTATGTTTTCACTTTGTAAAATTTGAAATTTGAAATTCCCCTTAAGTCTCTGAAAATGTTGAATTTTTACCACAAGTTATACAGTTGTGTGCTCATTCACTCAGTTGTGTCCAACTCTTTGCAGCCCCATGGACTGTAGGCCACCAGGCCCCTCTCTCCATGGACTTTTCCAAGCAAGAATACTGGAGTGGGTTGCCACAGCCTACTGCAGGGGTTCTTCCCCACCCAGGGATTGAACCCCCATCTATTGTGTCTCCTGCGTTGGCAACTGGATTCTCTCACCACTAGTGCCACCTAGGAAGCCCCAAGTTATAAGTTACTGGAATTATTTAACCACTTCCTGACCACTTAGAAATCTATAAAGCTTAAAATTTTGTAGTCTCAGGATTACATTATTTGAGGCAGAATTTTCTTAATTTTTTTAGAATTTATTAAAAAAAAAAATCCATCCCACTTAAAAGGCCATGCCATCACAAGCTGAGTGAAAAAAGAATTAAACCTGAAAATATATTTCAATCCTATCCTTATGGAAAGGGTATTTCATCATGTCTTTCAACTAAGGGTTGCTTGTGTGTTTTTGAAAATGTTCTGTTTCTAAGGTGACACCTAGATGCCTTTCACAGGTATCCGTGGCACTCTGTCTATCCTGTCACTCACTACATTATTTAAAATTCTACTTTTATTTATAAAAATGTCAATATTATCTCTGTACTCTATGTGCTTTCACTTTGTTGCACTAACATCAGTCTTTATTATAAGTTGAGGTTCCAAAGTTGTGTTCAGCCGATTCTTAGGTTTGTGGCAATTTCTAGTAGTTTATAGGGTGACCGGGGAACATTTAAGGATCATCAACTCAGCATCTGATGTTTTGGAAGAGATCATTGAGTGCTACTGCCAAGAAATGACCGTGGTTCAAACATTAAAGAAGTGGGTATAAGTTTGTGCCAAAAAAGAAATGATGTGTATTTCAGAGGAGATCTGAATGCCTGTAAGACTCAAGAGAGGCGAGCTGGCTAGAGGCCCCTAGGAACTAAGGAAAGAGAAGTGTGGACTCTGTCGTAAGGTCTCCAGGGGCTGGCACTGAGCCTGATGGAGCTATTTAGAGGGCACGGTTGGCAAAGCATAATGTTGTTTCCCATTTTGCAAAATGAGAAAGAAAAAAAAAATGCGACTACGTATGATGCCATTGAAATCTTTGAACTTTCTGCTTATAAGTAGCCTCTGGCAATGATTTCCAATTTCCTTCATTTTCTTTTATGTGGAATACAGCTGAGGATTTGCCAGACAAAAAAATTGAATACCTCTTTCGGAGCGGCGTAAAGATTGCATTCTATATTTCCCTTGGTAAAACTGCTTTTCTGAGGAAATGCACTGATTGTTAATCCACTGTGCTCCTCGAGTTTCCTTCTTTCCAGAATCAAGGGCTTCTGTCTTGCTAGTTAGACGCAGTAGCACTGAAAGAAAATGTTTATCCACACCCATGTAATTATATTATAAATGTCATAAACAGAATTTTATTCACCTTGAAGTGGTGAAATGAGCACCACTAGAACATTTGGTTTAAAGATAATCTCAACTTGAAACAACTGAGCTTCCGTAAAAATTGTTAAATGATACATAGTAGCCTTTGGGAGAGATAAGGTGAGGATTTTGCCTAAAGCTATTAGGAATGAATAACTTGTAAGAGAAGAATCATTATTAACTGTACTTTTCAATGGATGTGCTATTTGGGGGCCTTTGGGATTTATGTGTCTTTAGTATGTTATGTGTCACATTTGTAAGTGTAGCAGGACCATAGTCTAGCAGAGTAGTTCTCAGTCTTATTTTGCTTGATTCTCACCTATACTGGGGTGTGTGGAAACATAGATTGCTGCCCCTCCTCCCTTGACCTCAAGTTTATGATTTAGTAAGCCTGGGACGAGCCCCAAGAATCTGCATTTCCAACAATTTCCAAGCAATGCTGAGGGGGCTAGTCATGGGACCACACAGAGAGAGCTGTTGGTCTAGTATATTATTTCTACTGGGTAAAACTCGTGGTGAATTTCCCAACAGAGATTTATCATTCATATATATCCAAATAAAGATATCATGACGTCTGAGACAAAAAATATAGAAATAGCAGTCATTTAAATAACTTTCTGGGTAACTATGTAAAACGTAGAAATGGCGGTCATTAAAAATTAGAACTTTCGGGGTAACTAATTCAAACATTTTGCTTTTGAAAATCAAACAGATTTTTGAAATCTGTGATCATCTGCATAAATTCTTGTTATGCAAGGCTTCAAAAAGTTTTGTGAAATGTGTGATGATATACAGCTTTCCATCTGGATTGTTCAGTAACTGCAGGAGAAAATTATAATCATGGATTTGATGGGCAAAATTGACTGAGATAGGAAACCTACAGTTACTGAAAAGGTTATGTGTGTACCAATAAAACAGTTATCTTGTATTCAGTGGGCATGAGAGTTAAATCATTTAGGAGAATGATTCTATGTCACACCTGACTGCCAAGACCTGTTGCTGGTATTAATGCTATTGTCATTCTCACTAGCTAATTAACAAATATAAATGAAATTTTGTGTCAGTGATCATGAAAGATCCCATGAAGACCAGCTCTAAACTTAGTTGAATCAGTTGGTTATCACTGTTGGTAAATATTAGTTATTACTAAGATCACAAGTTATGTTTTACTGACAAAATAAAAGCAAAAAGTATGACTTGAAATCTCAGTTATTACTGTGTTACAGAGTTATTTATTTGTGTGTTGTTTTGCATTTTCTTATTAAATGTACATAAATTATCTTAAAGAAATGAAATAATGCAATTTTTACTCATTGTTATGGAATATGAAATCACATTTAGGTAATTTTTCAGAGAACAGAATGTTTAAGAACCTAAGGTAATTGTTTTACTATAAAATAATGAAGACATAGGCTTAACATACACAAAACATAGTTCAGAAGCTTATAGAAATTCTTGAAATTCTTGTTTTGGATCAGAATAGCTTTCAGGGTGAGTTCAGTATGCTCTGGGGAACGAAATGCCTGTGGGAACTTATTACAGGTTCATTGGCTTAAAAACAAGCCAGCAAACAGCTTGCATAGATGGAAGGCTTGAAGACCGTGTCTTCCATCAGTACTACCCCTAGGAATTATGCTTCTCCTCTTCCAGAATTCCCAGATGTGAATAGCTCTGCTGAATTATGATCTGTTTTTGGTAAACACGACCTAATAGCTTTGTTCATGCAATAGAATGGGACAAATGGCTTACATATCTAGCTTTTACATGTTTGTAATAAAAAACTCTCAACTGTCAGAAGGGAGGTGGTAGAAATAACTGAGTTGCTCAGACATGGATTTGAATCTTAACTTGTTCACATACTGGCTTTGTTTTTGGTTCAGTGACTTAGCTTCTGATCAAGAGTCTTAATTTTATCATTCATAAAATAGGAAAATACAATATCTCTGTGAAAGTGAAAGTGTTAGTTGCTCAGTCATGTCCAACTCGTTGCGATCCCATGGCCTGTACCACACCAGGTTCCTCTGTCCATGGAATTCTCCTGGCAAGAATACTGGAGTGGGTAGCCAGTCCCTTCTCCAGGGGATCTTCTGGACCCAGGAATCGAACCCAGGTCTTTCACATTGCAGGCAGATTCTTTACCATCTGAGTCACCAGGGAACTTGATAAATTATTTAATGAGATAACTTTTATAAATCATCTAAATGATTAGCACTACTTGATAAATCGTAGGTGATCAAAGTGGATTTTTATTAATCTCTTAGGATATGTTACTTTTTCTTTCCTTTATGTTATAGAGCCTCCCTGTCCTTGCTAGAAGTCATCTCAAATCTGCAGATTTTGTGACTGTACATAGATAGTTATATTCGAATACCTACACGGTGCTGACCGCCCTAAGTGTCACTGAACAAGGCAGACTGGATTATGGAGATTTGATGTGGAGGTGGAGACAGACTATAACTAAAACAATATCCACACACAAAATAGACATGAGAATACCAAGGATATACCCATGAGAAGACCAGAGTGGGATTGAGAATTGAGAGGCTTGCAGTCCAGCTGTTGGCCAATGGCTGCAGGCTCATCTGAAGGCTCGACTTGGCAGAGCACACTTGTTTTGTGGCTCACAGGCCACCTTGCTGCAGCCTTCTCAGTATAAGTCTGCCTCCTGACAGGGTAGCTGGTTCTTCTGAATGACGGATGTAAAAGATACAGGAAGAGAACATGCGAGGTGAGAGCCACAGTGCTTTTATAATGTAATCTTTGAAACAGCATCCATCACATGTGCCATATTCTCTTCATTAGAAGCAAGTCAGTCAACATAGCCAATCAGTGAATGAAGGAATGTAGCCCTTACTCAAGTGGAGGAGATTTCAGAAACACGTGAATGCTATGGGGCTGGATCTCTGAGTAGTACCATATAAGAGGCCACGCCATAGATCGTGCCTCAAACGCAACATGTCCCAAGTGACAGGAATCCATTTACTTCTGAATCTACTCTGCATCCTTTGTTCTTGACTCCCGTCACTCTGGTATGTCAGAACCTGAAAGCCGAAGGGTCGCTGCTAAGCCCTTCCACATTTTCTTCGGCATCAGATTGGTCACCATATGCTTTTTCCTCAGAAATGCCTTTTAACTCTGATGTCTCATCTGTATCTGTTCAGCTATAGTCTTGAGGCTTCGTCAGTTCTTACCTTAAGCTATTGCAGTTGTCTTCGCTACGCTTTTCTTCATCTAGTTTCTATTGGCTTTACTTAGAATTATTTTTCTCACACTAAATATATCCATGGATTCTGTGTCTTCAAGACTTGCATTATTTTCACTCCCTGTAAGAATAAATCCATTATCCTTATTTTGGCATATCAGACCCTTATAACACTGGGGAAACCAACCCACTAGCCTTGTTTTTGGATTTCATCCTTCACACACAGAAATCCTTACTCTTTCATCATGGCATGCCCTGTTGTGATGTGTTCTGGCCCATCCTGATTTCCCGCTTTATGCTCTTTCTTACCTGCTAATCTCATTCACCATTCAAGTCACAGCTCAGCCAGTGCTTCTCAGGAAGCTTTGCCAAACGCCCACATTCATCACAAGCCATGAACTTCTTTAAGGTCCAGTAAGTTTCTATCATGTTACTCAGCTCACTGGGTTATGCTTCCTAGACTTCCCTTTCAAATAAAATCCACGAATTATTAGTTTTGACTTCAAAATTCTGAGTACAGTGGTACAACAATTGATACTCAATAAATACTGATTGAATATGTGAATTATCATTTAAGTTATGTAATATGTATGTAATTGCAATGTTTAAAAAAATAATACTTGAATGTAGACGTTCCAAAGAAGGGCTATGACCAAGATAAATGTTTGGTTTTAGTTCCCATTAGGGACTTACATATGTAAATCTAAAAGAAATTATAACAAAATTTAACATTTATTAGGGTCACACTATTTGCTAGGCACTGTTTCCAGTGCTTTATGTTTGATTTACCCAATCCTGTCAACTCTGTCAATTAGATATTATGATTCTCTCTTTAAAGATAAGGAACCCAAGGCACAGAGATGTTTAGTGATTTTCCCATGGTCACCCAGCTAGGAAGTGGTGAAGCTGGGTCTTAAACCAAGGCAATCTAGCCCCAGATACTCCAGAAAGTAATTGGTAGCCAAAGATAGCCAAATTGAGATAGAATAAATCAGAGAGGGGTAAAGAAATAAAAACTATAAGATGAAAGCTCATTGGATGAAAGGCTAAATAGATGAAAATTGTGAATGAATAGAATCAAGTTTATATTATCATAAAAAAAGTATTTTCAAAGTTTCTTCTGTGTGTTTGAGATGGTGGCATGGGTGAATGGCCTGTGGCAAACCATTTCACCTCTATGACCTTAAATTTCCTATTTTCAATTTTAAGGAAATGCACTAGAATTCCATATCTATGCTTCTATGAATTTTAGAGATGCTCTTTAAACCTGATAATGTTAAAGGTAATGTAAGAACATCGTTAGATTGTTGCTTTACTAAGTAGAATATATTTTCTATTGATGCATTTGTTTATCTTTACCTATTTCTTATAAAATAAGCACATTTTTCATCTGATGTTTTATGTAGGAGAAACCCATGTGAGTGTCAATATTCTGTTAGGTACTAGGTAGAGTCTACACACAGAATGATTAAAGTATAATTTCTTGTCCAAAACATACAGAAATGTTCACGAGGAAATAGGAACATTCATATTTTAATAATTTATTTTCTCCCTTCTTTTTTACTTCTCTCTCACAGATACAGACAGATACACACACATAACAAAAGGAAACTATCATAAATATAATAAATTGTCAAGTGAAAGTAAAGTATTTTGAATGTTTTATATCTAAAGGATTAGTCTGAATATTTTTTTCAACCCAGGGTTGACCTTTATGCTGGTCTTCTTTTCCTCTACAAGAAGGAATTATATGTTTTTTTTTTGCAATTAATGACTTCATCATTTTGCAACATCCTCCAGTCCTTTGGATTTGCTGTTCTTGCTTTTGAACTAAAGACTTCCTTAAACAATAGTTAACAAGATTATATAGCATAATATATGTCTTCATAAATTTTCATTTTATGATACAGAATTGAGGTAATTTTGCTATTCAGTGATTTCCTATTTTGAGAATATGGTGTCTTTACATCAAGGATAACTAAATGTCAAAAGGCNTGGGAGGGATTGGGGGCAGGAGGAGAAGGGGATGACAGAGGATGAGATGGCTGGATGGCATCACGGACTCAATGGATGTGAGTCTGAGTGAACTCTGGGAGATGGTGATAAACAGGGAGGCTTGACGTGCTGCAATTCATGGGGTCGCAAAGAGTCAGACACGACTGAGTGACTGAACTGAACTGAAGTGTTAATGTAATCAATACAACAATTAATTTGAATAAAAATCTTTAGTAAATGTTACTTTAAAAAAAATTGTTCTCACTTCAGGAAGAACTTGAAGATGAAGGCAAAGCAGTTTCAGGTCTGGAGGAGTTATCAATAAGAAGTAAATAGGTTTAAGAGTGGAGTAGGTGATCATTCACAATTATTCCCTAGGAAGACAGATCAGAAAGTGAGGCAATCCTTCTGTGATAAGCAGGCTCACTTTGCTGAGTAAACACAGCAGACCCCAGATACGACAGGCCTCAGTGAAGACAAGTAGAGAGAAATGAGGGAAGAGAATAAAAGCCTCAGTTGGGGTGAAGCGTGGGGCTGCTGCCAGTTACAGCGTGACCACATCCCTGTTTGTTGTGGGAAATCCAGGGAGAAAAGAANCACAGCAGACCCCAGATACGACAGGCCTCAGTGAAGACAAGTAGAGAGAAATGAGGGAAGAGAATAAAAGCCTCAGTTGGGGTGAAGCGTGGGGCTGCTGCCAGTTACAGCGTGACCACATCCCTGTTTGTTGTGGGAAATCCAGGGAGAAAAGAAAGAACAGACTGTTATATCCACTATACCACTTATTCAACCTTCACTTCTCTTGGACTGTGTAAGTAGATTCCAAATAGGGCCTGCGTTTGGGGAGATGGCAGTTTACATTTAGTGCCTAAACATTTGGGTGCTGAACTGATTGAGAGAGAGAAAGGGGTATAGAGAAGGAGGGTAAGCTCCCAATTAGGAAGCTGGCTAGATAGGCTTAGAGCTGTGTACGAAAGCCAGAACTTAATCTGAGTTAAAATTTTCTGGGGAAAGCCAAAGATACTGATGATTTGGGTTTGTCTATAAGAATACCTGTATCCCATGGAATCTTGTCTTTTCAGCCATTGTACTGGGGATTAATTTACTCAGGCAAAAGATCATCTCCTGAGGATTGTATTGATCACTCTCTACTCCCTGATGACATCCAGAGAACAATTTAATAGAAGAAAAACACCTGTGTTATATACATGTTGGTAGTAATGGGTTAACATGGATAAAGTAGGGACTTCCCTGGTGGTCCAGTGGCTAAGACTCTGCACTCCCAGTGTGAAGGTTCTGGGTTCCATCTCTGGTCAGGGAATTAGATCCCAAGCACCGCAGCTAAAGAGTTCTCACGACCCACCGAAAAATCATGCATGCTGAATTGAAGATCAAAAATCTGACATGCTGCAGCTAAGACCCAGCACAGTCAAATAAATAAATAAAAATAAATATTAAAAGAAAAACCCAAACATGGATAAGTTAATTTTTAGTCTCTTTGATTCTAATCACATGCTCATGGATGTTTTAAAACAAGGGAACAGCAGTTTCCAATACCAGGAATCATGGAATGCTTGAACAAAAGCGGAAGTTTAGATGTTTGGGGGATTAATTGTGTTCTTGATGGTGTTACTGCAAAGTCATTTAACAAATATTTATTAGATATCAATCACATGCTAGACCCAGTAAATTTCTTTGCAAATTAAAGTATTTCATGAAGAAAATAGCCCTGTGTATCGAAAGAAAGGAAAGAAAATGGAAAAGAAAGGAAAGGAAAGAAAATGGGAAAACAGAGGACCAAACTGAGAGACTTTGGTCACAGTATCAGCTTTGCTAGTTATTTGCTAAAGAATCTCAAGCAAAGGGTGTTTTAAGTCAAGGATCTTCAGGGGTGCACAGGTGAATGACTAAGATAGAAAATATTAAAAAATGAGCATTCATATTTTCTTTTGTCTAAAAAATTAAAACTTAATAATAGCAATATTTAACGCAGGAATTAAAAGGAGATATGAGCAAAAGTTTTTATGCACATGCATACCAAATTAAAAAAAACCATGACAATGACTAATTACGTGATTTTTCTAAAATCACTTTGTTCTAAAATTCCTGATTTTATATTATTTAAAGCACCTTAATTGCTCTTAAACTATNAATTAAAAGGAGATATGAGCAAAAGTTTTTATGCACATGCATACCAAATTAAAAAAAACCATGACAATGACTAATTACGTGATTTTTCTAAAATCACTTTGTTCTAAAATTCCTGATTTTATATTATTTAAAGCACCTTAATTGCTCTTAAACTATATTAAAAAATAATATCATATCTATAATAACATAAACTGCCTCATATACAACAAAACTTTATAAAGATATGTGAGAGAAAGCCATTTATTGTTTCAATGTATCCTAACCCTACCAACATTGGAGAAGGAAATGGCAGCCCAAGTGTTCTTGCCTGGAGAATCCCAGGGATGGGGGAGCCTTGTGGGCTGCTGTCTATGGGGTCACACAGAGTCGGACACGACTGAAGCGACTTAGCAGCAGCAGCAACCCTACCAACACACCCTTTTTATCTGATGAAACAGGTTCTCTTTATATTATATGGTGCCAGTTAGCATGACAGTTTCTTCCTCTTTGCTCATTAAATTCTGGATTCCCTTTAGTAACATTTTCAGAAAGAATTAATGTTACTAATTTNAACCCTACCAACACACCCTTTTTATCTGATGAAACAGGTTCTCTTTGTATTATATGGTGCCAGTTAGCATGACAGTTTCTTCCTCTTTGCTCATTAAATTCTGGATTCCCTTTAGTAACATTTTCAGAAAGAATTAATGTTACTAATTTGCACAGGGATTGGTAGCTCTAGCTTGTTAACAACAAGCTATATGTTGATATATTCCCTCAAAATTCTGATTTGAAGAAACATTACTATAAAGCTGTCTTATTTTATCATCCTTTTAAGGAACAGTTTTAGGAACTAAACACTTAACAGTATTATATAGGTGGTATAAAAACTCTTCACTTTGTGTATCCAGATCATAGGAAGTTAACAGTCTTGTTTTGCATAGTGATATGAGTAAACAGGTTACAAAAGAGGTGGCTGAAAACCAATGTGAATATACTTAGTGCTACTGAACTGTATGCTTACCAATGATTAAGATTGTCAATTTTATGTTGTGTATTTTTTACCACAATTAAAAAAGACAAAATGATTGAAACAATATATCAGTTTAGACTGAATATTACTAGCCATAATTTTCACCACTTTTTATTCTTAATTATGTAATATTCCCTGGTNATTTTTTTTAATGTTGACAGTCTTATTGCAAACAACTCTATAGTTCAGATTCAGGAAATAAATCTTACTAATGTGTTAGTCCCTTTATTTTGCTGGTGAATTTGTTGACAGATAGTAATTAGGTCACTGTATTGAAATACCCCATGTAAGCTCAGAATTCTCTGTGTTGGTTGGCATGACAACCATAGTGGTCGATTAAACATCCTCAGAAATGGAGAAACTGTGCTCCTCGGATGTTAACTTGGTGGGAAGAGAGCCTTGCTCACAGTACGGTGAAAGGGACAGAGGAGTCTAAGGATGGCTCTGCTATTCTGTATCCATTTATATGGTATGGATAAGATCAACTTATAATATGTACAAAAAACTAGATCTTTAAAAACATTTAGATGTTTACCAAAAATATTTTTGATTTTATATGGATTTGAAAAAGAAATGGTTGAAATAGCCTTAAAATACAAAGTCCTCTTTTAGAGAAAATACTTATTATTCTTTAGAACAAGTATAATTGCTGTAAATGATCATTTCTATCTAGCTCTTTCCCTTTTAAGCCGTTCCATGAAGCACATGGCAGATGACATGTACAGATGGCGTAGATTGGCACTGCCTTTGCTGGCCAGTATTACCATAGCCAAATTTAGGGACTGAGGAGATGGTGAAAGGATAAATCATTAACGAGAGAGACAGAGCATTGGACAAAGACGGATGGTATGGCTCACTATCATTTTTTTCTCATCTATTTTTCAACTCCACCCCTTTGGCTAATACATAGCTATTAACCTAAAAGAAATTTGGAGGTAGTCAATGAAAGCAAGTTATTATGTCTGATAAGACACTTCATATTGTTTGCCATTTATTTTCTTTTATATCTAATACAGACATTTAGGGTGGTAGGAGGAGAAGGAATTGACTGTCTAGCAAGATTTTTTTAAAAAATTAGTTTGCTCTGATCTGGCTAATAAAGTTTAAAAGACAAGATAAAGTGGACAGCATAGATTTAAACAGTTTCTGTAACTCAACTTTGACAATCAATATATG
Organism: Neotragus pygmaeus; assembly: GCA_006410875.1. NCBI lineage: Eukaryota > Metazoa > Chordata > Mammalia > Artiodactyla > Bovidae > Neotragus > Neotragus pygmaeus. The sequence goes on along the minus strand of SJYV01031739.1, from coordinate 597,701 downwards.
AGGTAAGGAAGGTCGTATGTTTTAATTTGATTTTTTTATTAAGATGCTTATATAAAAATTCAAGTATGGATGTTTTGATTAATCAATGGAAAATATGAATATCAGATATAAACATAAATAATTTATAATAGGCCATGATAAAAAAATCTATTGTTGAAGAAAATTTTTAAAAATCACTATTCATTATAATTTTTTGAGAGGAGATTTATAGATCATCCTCACTCTACAAGAGGAAATTAACTGTGTGGGATTAAGGAGCTAATTAATGATAGAACTAGGCCTAAAACCCTGCTGGCCTCATTCAAATGCAGGCTCTTTTTATAGCACTGTGATGCCTGCTAATCCCCCTACCATCCATGTTGTGGTCAAACATAATAACTTCCTGGTTGCATGAGATGTCCATTTAGTTCAAGAGAAGGCAACACTCTTTTATTTTGAAATTCCTTATTTTCTTTTTTTTGTCATAACTCCTTTTTTAGAGCTAAGGGCTCTAATTTATTACTTTATGTGTAATTTTTTGCTTCCTTTTAATTTTGACTTAAGAGAGGCATATTCATATTTTCATTATATTTAAATGTCTAATTTGCTCAATGAAGAATTATTGAAGGATGGACAGGGTTAAACATTATCCATCATTGGTATTTAGATATTAACTCTGAAAAGCAATATAAACTCTTGAAATTACCCTGATAGATACACACTTCTGTAAAATTTTAATTTTCTGCTAGCCAATGATTGATAATAAATTNTGTGAGCAGATGCAGTATGCCTGAACATTCTCCACGTGTGATAGATATGTCAAGGGTGATCATAATTTCAAATACGATGGTCCCTCATTTGAAGATGCACTTTTTTTTATCATTTCTGAAATCAAGGTGCCTCTCAACATTCAATGTTTCCCAGACTTTGTGAATTCACAGTCACATCCATGCCTAACGTTTTCTTGGCACTCCTGAGGCCAAGAAAACACCTCATTGCTGTGTTTACAAATTAGTTAGGTCCAAAGGACTAAAGAAGTGTTTAAATGATGTCCTAACAGTTTAGTGGCAATTTGAAAACTTTTTTTTTCCCCTTTGATTCTTAAATAACTCCAGTAACCTACTAGGGAGATGCGTGCACACGCTCAGCACTGCACAGCTTCTCAGACCTGGGAATGAGATTGGACACTGTCACCCTTATTCATACTCCACACCAATTTCTGCATAATGGTGCTTTTGATCAAAGTAACCACCCTAGAGTCAGCTCTTCAGAGGCATTGCTGTCAGCGAGAATGTAGCACAATCCAATTTGAAACCATGAGATAACACCAGCTGGTTGTTGGCGTGATGTCCGAGAGAGGTCATCATGTTTTCTAATTTGGTGATACTAAATTTACTTCCTAATCAGCAGCATAAAAGCCTGGATGGAAGAATGTCTTCTTCATTATCTTAAATAATTGGCACCCTATATTTTATTCTAAACATAAATTGCCTTTGTACATTTCCAACCCCATTTATTTTAATGCTTCAAAATTTTGTTTTCTATTTGCATAAAGTAATTGTTCAATAAATGCATGTTGATGAAACTTGTCAAATAAACTAGTTTTCATTTAAAGTATAGTGTGAAAGTGTTAGTCGCTCAGTCGTGTCCAGTTCTTTGCTACCTCATGGACTGCAGCCTGCCAGGCTCCTCTGTCCATGGGATTCTCCAGGCAAGAATACTGGAGTGGGNCTCTTGCTTTTTCGATGATCCAGCAGATGTTGGCAATTTGATCTCTGGTTCCTTTGCCTTTTCTAAAACCGGCTTGAAAAAAGTGGTTACCTGGAGTAGAATGGGGAATTGAGTGGACACAGGCATGAAGAAACTTTCTAGGGTAGAGAAAATATTCCATACCTTACTTTTAGTGTGGGTTACCTGACTGTCCAGAATTGTCAGACCTCATCAAATTGAACACACCTAAGATCTATGGATCATTATTATAAGTTAATTCTTCCTCAATAAAAAGCATACTAAATATATAATGAACAATCACATACATGATACATTTATATATAAATTTACGCATATATAAAACATTAGAAACAACCAAAATATTCATCCATAGGTAATTGATTAATAGAATCCGATGCTTTAACACACTGGAATATTACATAGCTGTGAAAGTGAATGAGGATCATCTTCATGTGCTGGTGTGGTACAATACTGAAAAAATATGGTTATTTATATTTGAGAATTCAGTTTTCTCAATATTTTTTTTTTATTCTGGTCGCTCACAAAGAGTATTTGAAGACATTTTCATAACTGCTCCACCATGAAATTGTATATCCACAAGTATACTACATATACGCTTATGTACCATATGTTTATCTGGGTGAAAAAAAAAATCTTACTCTTTAAATGTATAAAACACAGATATAGAAACTCTTCTTTAATGTATAAAACACAGATTCTTCGGTGTTCCATCCATTAAAACGTATGGAGAGACTTCCCTGGTGGTCCAGAGGCTAGACTTCACCTTGAGTTTGATCTCTGATCAGGGAACTAGATCTCACATGGCACAGCTGAGAGTTTGCATGCTGCAACTAAGACCTGGCACAGCCAAATAAATGAATGAAAGAATACATAAAGATTTTTAAAAAGAACATGGGTTTGTTTGTGCTGTGTGCGCAGTAGTGTCTGACTCTGTGACGCCACGGACTGTGTAGTCCACCAAACTCCTCTGTTCGTGACATTCTCCAGGCAAGAATACTGGAGTGGGTTGCCATTTCCTCCTTCAGTGGATCTTTCTGGCCCAGGAATTGAACCTGTGTCTCCTGTATTGGCAGGCAGATTCTTTACCGCTGAGCCACCTGGGAAACCCTAAAAAAAAAAAAAAAAAAAGGAGTGCTCAGAAGAGATCCCACACCCAGTTAGAGCTCCAATTCTGCCCATTTTTAGTGTTGTTGCTATTATTACTACTATATGCATCTGTGAGAAACATGCCAGGCTCCAGTCCCAAGGCACTCCTCGGGCAGACACCCGCCTGTTACTTTCCGACTGCTTCAGCCCTTCGGCCTCACAAGTCTGGTCGTGATGACAGTCCCCGTTCTGCACAGGACAGAGGTGCTAATAAGGGGTTATGACTCACTGTGACCACTCCATGAGTCAGCCGGCATTGAGACAACGCCCAGGTCCCCCACTCCAGATGGGGACTTGCCTCTTGTCGCCATGTCACCTCCCCATTCCTTGGACTGTTTGCCAGAAAGTCCTCTCTACACTTCCCTTTAGATCAGTTTTGGAGGGACAGGTAAGGAGGTCCAAGATCATCAGCCCCTCCCCTTCTTCTTTCTCCTCCTTCTTCTCTGGGACCCTCCCTTGGGGTACAGCCAGGCCAGGCAGTGAGTAAAACCCTTGTGACATGGGTGTGGCAGGGGCAGGCAGGGGCTGGGGACCAGGGGACTCTGATCAGCCTCTTGGGCAATGCCAACTCATTAGCACCTAATTCTCTGGGCTGCCTAGTCCAGGGGGCTAGCAGCTCTGGAGGGGGAGGGGTGAAGACAGGAAGTTTGAACCAGGGCCTCCCAATGCCACCAGGAAGGAGACTTTTTCAGGGAGTGGGGGTGAGGCTCCCTACATTCAGGCATTCATTCATTCTTTTATTTTTTTAATTTTATTATTTATTTGGCTATGTGAGGTCTGTTTAAAATTTTTATTTGTTTATTTTTGGCTGTACTGAGTCTTCATTGCTGGGCCCAGGCTTTCTCTAGCTGCACCAGAGGCTACTCTTCACTGCAGTGAGGACTTACTCTTTGCTGCTTTGAGCAGGCTACTCATTGCAGTGGCTTCTCTTGTTGCGGAGCACGGGATCTAGGCACTAGGGCTCAGTAGTTGTGGCTCATAGATTTAGTTGCTTCACGGCATGGGGGATCTTCCTGGACCAGGGATCGAACCTGTAACCCCTGCATTGCAAGGCAGATTCTTAACCATAGGACCATCAGGGAAGTCCTGTGTGAGGTCTTCGTTGCAGCACACAGGATCTTTAGTTGTAGCCCATGGAATCTTGTTCCCTGACAAGGAATAGAACCTGGGCCCCTTGCATTGGGAGCTTGGACTCTTAGCCACTGGACAACAAGGGAAGTCCTCATTCATTCATTCTTGTGACCACTGCTTCTTGAGGGCCTGCTGTGTGTCAGAACTTGGGGACCCAGCAGAGAACAGAAACTGTTATTGCCCACGCCCCACCCCCGTGGAGCTGATGTTCCTAGGTGGGGGAGACAGATCCTAAGTAAAATCAGTTGTGTATAAGCAAGTAAATAAATACTTTGAAGAGAAACACAAAATTGTAAAGAAATTATATTTGAATTTTAAAATTAAAAAATAAACAAATTGAAGAGACCAGATACAGAAGAATAAAGCAAGAAAGAGACATGGCGAGTATGTGGAGGGGGAGGCGATTTGTAATTTTATAGTAGGTGGTCAGGGAGGGGGCCTCACCACAAAGACCCTGAGGGAAGGGTGGTGCCTTGTTCCCAGGTGAAAAGTCCAATGATCAGTCCTGTGATGGTTCTACAAGTTTCTGTGTGGGGCTGGGTGGGCTGTGTTTATGGACAGGGCTAGGAGGTCCCTTGGGTCAGGAGTCCTGTTCTCCAAGCTTGGTGCCTGGGTAGGCCTTAGCCAATCATAGGAAGGGGGTCCTCCAGCTTCCCAAGACCAGGTGGTCTTTGGGGCAGTGTTCCCTGAGTGAGGGTCCTGAATCTGGGTCAGCAAACAGGGTCAGTCCTTCACCCATCTCAAGATCCACACCCATAGGGCCAGTCCCCACCCCCGCCCCTCCAGGTCTCACCACCATCTCATCCCATCTCCGTGATTGTTTTATGGCTGGTGGGTCCAAGGGTCACAGCTGACCCTCTCACCAGGAAAAGGAGGCCTCCCTGGGCTGTGGATGTGGTCAGGTCAGCTTCCTTCCCCTTGTGGGGGAGGAGACCAGGCACAGTCTCCTCTGGCTCAGCCCCGAGGGATTCTGGGATGGTGCTTTAGGGTGGGGGAGGAAGAGGCATGTGGGGGCGTCTAGATCCTGAATTGGTCCAGACCCTCCATCCCTCACCTTCTGAATTTGTTTGCTGTAACTGCCAAGACAAAGTCCCAAGACCTGGGAGGCTGGAGCAACAGAAATCTTTTCTTCCCAGTCTCAGAGGCTAGAAGTCCAAGAACAAGGTGTCTGCAAGGCTGGTTCCTTTTTTTTTTTCAGTTGACTCTTCTCACCTCATGGGCTTCCCAGGTGGTGCATAAGAGACTCGAGTTCGATCCCCGAGTTGGGAAGATCCCTTGTAGAAGGAAATGGCAACCCACTACAATATTCTTATGTGGAGAATCTCATGGAGAGAGGAGCCTGGTGGGCTACAGTCCATGGGGTCATAAAGAGTCAGACATCATTCAAACACCCCAGTTTTTTTAAGGTTTATTTTATGTATTTTTATTTTTATTTCTTTGGTTATGCCAACTGGCATGAGGCAGAATCTTAGTTTCCCAACCAGGGATCGAACCCATGCAGCGGAAGAAAGGAGTCCTAACCACTGGGACACTGGGAATGTTGGAGGGCTGGTGTCTTATGAGGCCTCTCTCATCGCCTTTTAGCTGCTGGCTTCTCCCTGTGTGCCCTAGTTACAAAGACCCCAGTCTTATGGATTAGAGCCCACCCTAGTGACATCATTTTACTCTGATCACCTCTGTGAAACCCCCCATCTCCAAATACAGTCACATTCTGAAGTCCTGGGGGTGAGGACTCCAATATATGAATTTCGGGTTGGGGATATAATTCAGCCCCTAACACTCCTCCAAGTTGTGATGAAATCCAAGCCTGATGGTCACCTCCTCTAAGAAGCTGCCTTGATTACCCCTGCCAAAACCACCTTGCACCCCAGTCATATCCAGTATAGCACCATTGATGGGACAGAATTCTCTTTATCCATCTATGTTGTCTGTTTACACCAGGGAGCAAAGACCTGTGTATTTTGATCACTGAGCATGTGCGCTGAGTCACTTCCATTGCGTCTGAATCTCTGTGACCCTATGGACTGAAGCCCACCAGGCTCCTCTGTCCATGAGGTTCTCCAGGCGAGAATACTGGAGTGCGTTGCCATGCCCTCCTCCAGTGGATCTCCCCGACCCAAAGATGGAACCAGTAACTCCCGTGTCACCTGCATTGCAGGCAGATTCTTTACCACTAAGTCACCTGGGAAGCCCCACTGATATACCCCCAGCCTCCAAAACAGCCCCCCTCACACCACTGAAGTGGCTCCAAACACATGTGTGGAGTGAACTCCACGACAGCGTGCTGCACAGACCTCAAGACAAAGACACCTGCTCGAGGCCAAGTTGGGGTGTCCGCCTCATCTGCGATCAATTCATAACTTTCCCATTTTGTGCACAATGGCTTTCTGGACCAAGAGTTTGAAGTTGGTCCCCAGCTCAGCACACGACTTGGCTGTGACATCTCAAGTCACTTCTCCCCTCCAGGACTCTGCTTCTCCATCTGCAGAATGTGAGGATTGATCTAAAGGTTATATAAAATGAAGCCCCTGCCAGATTAAACATCAGGGTTAATGTTTAATCGCAGGGGAAAGCTGAGCAGGAGTAAAGTTTAATACGAGTCATGGGCCACGCACGTTGTGTACGTACTCATGGGAGAAGCCCACCAGGTAGGGGACAATCCGTCCATGCATGAGTGAGGTTGGTCATGGTGAGAAAGGGTGAAGGAAGCACTGCACCCTGATCCTTCTCAGTGGGAGCGTGGTTAACCCCCAAATTTCCTTCCTGCTCAGGCAGAACACCATAGAACTCTCAGATCACCAGTAGCATCTCCAGGTTAGAATATTCTTAAAAGATCATTGACAGAGCTGCCCTGGTGGCTCACTGGTAAAGAATCTGCTTGCCAATGCAGGCGACGTGGGTTTGATCCCTCATCCAGGAGGATTCTGCATGCCCTGGAGCAACTAAGTCCAAGAACCGCCAACTACTGAGCCTGTGCTCCTCAATAAGAGAAGCCACCTCAAGGAGAAGTCCAAGCACCACAGCTAGAGAGCAGCCCCCACTCACCGCTAATAGAGAAAGCCCACGAGCAGCAATGAAGACCCAGGGCAGCCAAAGTTAAACACATACAAATTTTTAAAAATAAAAGATCATCGACAACCCTCCACAGAATTTAGTAACATTTATTTTTGTTAACCTTTTTTTTTTTTTTTCTACAATTACCTTCTAATTGGGGCATCTGATAGTGGTCTCCATGTACCAAGTGTCTTTCTTTTTTTTAAGTTAAACTTTTTCTTAATTTATTTGTTACTTACTTTTGGCTGCCCTGGGTCCTCGTTGCTCCGTGCGGGCCTTCTCTAGTTGTGAAGCACAGGCTTCCCCCTGCAGTGCCTGCTCTTGCTCCAGAGCATGCACTTTAGCGCACAGGATCAGCGGTTGTGGCAAAAGGGCTGAGTCACCCTGTGGCATGTGGAATCTTCCTGGACCAGGGATTGAACCCATGTCCCCTGCATTAGCAGGTGGATTCCTAACCACTGGACCACTAGGAAGACCTACGTATCTTTCTAAAATAAAGTATTGAAGAAAAAAAGCCAAGTACATAATAACGCTGAAGATTGCGCTAAACTTTCCTTTTTTTTCTTTTTTTAAGGTCAGTCTTTATTTTTTTAATTTTTTTTAATGTGAAGCATTTTTGAAGTCTTTATTGAATTTGTAACAATATTGCTTCTGTTTTATGTTTTGATTTTTTGGCCTCTAGGCATCTGGGATCTTTTAGTTCCCCAACGAGGGATCAAACCCAAATCCTCTGCACTGAAAGCTGAAATCTTAACCACTGGATCATCAGGGAAGTCTCAACGAATATATCTTGAAAGGAAATATAACACTGGGGTAATTTTTTTATAAGTATCAGGTGCCTACAACAGATGCAAAGGAAAGTAAACAGTGTTATTAAATTCTGGGCAGCTGCTTTTGCCTGTGGAAGGTTCTGGATTAGGTGACTGTTAAAGAAGTCAGCAAATAGGTGTTCACGACTCAGCAGCACCCAATTTGAGTGCTTCTTGGTAGAATCAGTTTAAAAGAAGACTGAAAAAGAAGTCATTTCTTATCTTTCATTAGGTTTATTTTCTATATGCCGTTTACATCCAAACATGCATGGAGAACCCCAGTAGGGTTTCAAAAACAAATAACAAACATTCATGGAGACCTCTGTGTATGGAATTCTCTCAAACCACTCCCCACAAGCACCCCCCCCCAAAAAAAACACACAGACTTCCCTTCTCCAAGAAAAACAATGCCATTCCTCCTAGACCCAGCTCCTGGGTCTAAGCACCCAGTCTCATCAAAACCACAGCTAAAATTTATTGACCACTCATCTTACCAGGGCCTGTATGAAGTACACAAATAAACTTGATCTTCCAAAAACCCCAAATGGGTGAGGGACTTTGTTATATCCATTTTGCAGATGAATAAACTGAGGCTTAAGGAAGGATGCTCTCACCCAAGGGTGTGCAGCTTGTAAGCAGTGATGCTGAAACCCCAGGCAGTGATGCTAAGCTGGAGCTGCCCCCAGGGTAAGCCAGGACTGACACCAGGTGGCAATGCCTGTGGCAATACCAGGCAAGATGCTGGCTTCTTTGCCATGTCTTTCAGCACAGAGGGGGTGTCAAGGTTACCCCTCTCCGGATTCAATTCCAGCCCCTCCTCTTGCAAGCTGTGTGACCTTGGGCAAGTCATTTGGCTTCTCTGTGCCACTACTTCCTCTCTCTAAATAGTAAAGATCTAGTGAGTTCTCATATGTAAGCAGTAGCCTACCATCGCTAGGGCAAGGGAAGCAGCCCACCCCAGGTGCTATCAAAAAGGAGGCCGATTCATTTCCAAAATATACAAACATCTCATATAGGTCAATAGTGGAAAAAAAACAAAACAAAACCCAAGCAACCCAATTGAAAAGTGAATGAAAGACCTAAATAGACCTTTCTCCAAAGAAGACATACAGATGGCCAATAGGCACATGAAAGGATGCTCAGTATCACTAATTATTACAGAAATGCAAAGCAAACTCTCAGTGAGGTTATCATCTCACGCCAGTCAGAATAAAGTGTCTACAAATAATAAATGCTGGAGAGAAGGTATGGAAAAGGGAACTCTCCCACACTGTTGGTGGGAATGTAAATTGATGTAGCCACTATGGAGAACAGCATGGAGGTTCTTTAAAAATTAAAAACAGAGCTACCATATGATCCAGCAATTCCATTCCTGGGCATGTTTATGGAGGAAACTCTAATTTGAAAATATACATGCAGCCCAATGTTCACGGCAGCACTATTTACAACAGTTAAGGCATGGAAACAACCCAACTGCCCATCAACAGATGAATGGATGAAAAAAAAGAGATGTGCCACACATACACTATGGAATACTACTCAGCCACCAAAAAGAATGAAATAGTGTCATCTGCAGCATTGTGAATGGACCTAGAGATTATCATATAAGTGAAGTCAGACCGAAAGGAAAATACCATATGATATCAACCATATGCAGCATCTAAAATATAATATGAGACAAATGAACTTATTTACAAAACAGAAACAGACTCACAGACATAGAGAACAGACTTTTGGTTACCCAAGGGGAAAATTGGGGGTGGGAGGGATAAATTAGGACTTCAGGATTAACAGATACACACTACTATATATACAATAAACAGAGGTCCTACTGTGTAGCACAGGGAACTATATTCAATATCTTGAATCATGATGGGAAAGAATCTGAAAAAGAAAATAAATATATGTATAACTGAATCACTTTGCCATATACCAGAAACTAACACCACACTGTAAATCAACTATCCTTCAATTTAAAAAGAAATCTGGAAAAAAAGGAGGGCATTGTAGAGAATTAAAAAAATGATTATCAACCTGATTTTATTATTCACTTTTTTCATATCACCATGTATAGACAATTCTGAGCAATGTCAGAATAACCTCCCTTAAGACATCTCTTATTGATCTAAACCAGTAAGAGGGTCAGCAAAGTTGACAGCTTCTCAGCTTGTGATCCCAGTGAGAAAACTGTCAATGAACATGGCCCAGTGCCAAAAAGGTTTTTTATGGGCGCTGAAATTTGAATTCTCTGTACTTTGCACGTGTGAAATATCAGTCTCCTTTTGATTCTTTTCCCAAGCAGTTAAAAAAAAAAAACAAACCTCCTTAGCTCCTATAAAAATAGACTGGATTTGGCAAGTCGTGGTCTGTCCAGTCCTGGTCTAAACAATTGCTGTGGTTTGGCCACTGGAAGTTTTCAATTATCACATTTTATTATGTATCCTTTAATAAACATTGTCTTGTACACGGAAGTAAACTGGGAGAATTTCAGGCAATGCATTTGGCCCCAGACTCACACAGACTCAGTGACACACATTCATTTGGAGAGTTAGTTCTTATTGATTCTAATTCTTTTGAATTCCCTTTGGACACAGTTCATATTTCCAACCCTTGTGGTGATACAGGAGCTTCTGTTTAAACAATAGATTTGAAACATACAATGATGGACCAGTGACTTTTAATGCCAAGAAAAAGAGTTTGCGCTGCTTCACTTTTTTTTTTAAATCTGACCACTTGGACTTTATATTTCTGTTTAAAAGTTTAGTTGTTGTTTGCTGATGTTGTTTAGTTGCTAAGTTGTGTCTCACTCTTGTGACCCTATGGACTGTAGAGCACTCCAGGCTCATCTGTCCATTGGATTTCTCAGGCAAGAACACTGGAGTGGGTTGCCATTTCTCCAGGGGATCTTGTCGACCCAGGGATTGAACACGTGTCTCTTGAGTCTCCTGCACTGGCAGGCAGATTCTTTACCACTGAGCCACCAGGGAAGCATTGACAGTGCACCAATTGGAAAAGATAACATTCTTGTTTGGTAAGCTCAGTTTTTAATTCAAACCCAGGTCATAGAAAATAGAAATATTTTCTTCCTTTAAATTATTATTCTTATTTAATGATTTACTTCTTATTAAACTGTAATGTTGGACTTCCCAGGTGGCCAGTGCAGGAGAGTTCGATTGCTGGGTCAGGAGGATTCCCTGGAGAGGGAACTGGCAACCCACTCCAGTATTCTTGCCTGGAAAATTCCAAGGACAGAAGAGTCTGGTGGGCTACAGTTCATGGGGTCACAGAGTCAGACATGATTGAGCACAACTCTAATGTTATTTTTCATTATTGTGACAGACCGGTAAAGACACGCACAACCCCATGTGAACACATGTAAAGAGAAGTTTTTCCTTTAAAAAAATTCATTAATGAAATTAAAAGGTATTCATTCATTGCCACTTTTCCTTTACTGGACTGGATATATTTTTAATGTATGTTAAGGGTGTGATTATATAGCTGGTGTCCAATAAAAGAAAAAAATTCACTCAATATTTCTTTCTTGGCTATTACAATTATTGGTTGTTTTTCATAACTTTTACTGATAAACCTTTTGGCTTAAAGAGGAATAAATGGTAAAACAAGATTTTTTCCAGCTTTTAAATGTGCTATGTAAGCCTCAGCATTAGGCACTTAATACCTGGTTCCCAGTGTCAGACAAATATTTATTAACATCCATACTTCATTGAGGGTTTCCCTGGTGGCTCAGAGGTAAACAATCTGCCTGCAATGCAGGAGACACAGGAGACCTGGGTTCAGTCTCTGGGTCGGGAAGATTCCCTGGAGAAGGAAATGGCAACCCACTCCAGAATTCTTGCTTGGAAAATCCCATGGACAGAGGAGCCCATGGGTTTGCAAAGAGTCAGATATGACTGGGCAACTGAGCATGACTGCACACACACACACACACACACACACACACACACACTTTACTGACAAATTATACCTCCATTGTCTGTCTTTAAAAAGACTGAAAGCAAACAGCAGCTTTTGCATTTTTAAATAATTTTAAAATATAGAGTAAAGCAATCCAGTCAAATTAATTAAATAAAATATGGAGTAATTATTTAGGAGAAACATTATTTCACAACACAAGAAAACTACCATGAAATTAAAATTTTGGCCTCCAAAAATAAAATTCAAATTTCAGCCTCCAAAAATAACATTTCATTGGCACAGAGCCACGCCCTTTTGTGGACTGTACGGCTTGTGGCTGTTTTGGAAGCTAAAAGGGCAGAGTTGACTAACTGCGACAGACTGTATTTAAGCTATTTGCTGCATGGCCCTCTAAGAAAAAGTTGCCAGATTCCTGCTCTAATTTTTCAACTCCTGCCCTCAAAACTTCCAACTGTGAAAGCACAGAAACAGCCCTCCAGGTACCAAGACTTAGACCCTCGCCTCTTCTTCCAGCTCTCTGGATCCCCAGTGGACGCCTCGCCTTACCCAGGCCAAGCCTGAGGATGGGGGAGATGGGTCAGCGTATCAATCCCTGGCGCCCTCTAGTGGACACCATGAGCAATTGCCTCTTCAACCTCCTTCCCTGGCAGCCGACACCTCGCCGCCGGCCTGCCAGGTCTCTTCGCAACTGGGAGGTTTATTTTGTGCGCCCTTCTGGCCCTGATTCAGCTCCCTGCCCTGGGCCAACGTCTCCAGGGCTACCCTTCCTGGGACCATGCACTCTCCCACATGCTTTACACACTAGAAGGACTCTGAATGAATTAAATCCCACTCTGACACTCTGCCAGTGTCAGAGATGCTGACAAATTTGAATACCGTTGTGCTGTTACTTTCCAAAGCTTCCTGGTGCATGAACACACCATCTCTTAACTTGTGCTTTTTACCTGTATTTATGCCTTGCATCTGTGTAGAATGGCACTTTTTCCTCCTGTTGTTGTTTTCATCTTAATATTCATTTATTTATTTGGTTGCAGAGGGTCTTAGTTGTAGTATGTGGTATCTAGTTCTCTGACCAGGGATCAAACTCAGGGCCCTCTGTATTGAGAGCTCAGAGTCTTAGCCACTGGACCACCAGGGAAGTCCCTCCCCGGAAGTGTTTCGACCTACATCATTTCATCCAACATCTGCAGGGACTGGCTGGTGTTTCACTGTGAAAACATAGAAGGTCGGAGGAGGTGATATATATGCTCAGACTGACAGAGGATGTTGGCACCAAGGCGAGAAGAGACCCAGGTACAGTGGTGAGCTGGAGCTGGCTTCCTCTGGCTGGTCAGATTTAATGACATCACAAGGGTAGCTTGAAACTGGCCATGGTTGGGGTATTTACACCACCGGAATTGGCAGATGCTACAAATCACAGATTTTCTGTGTGGATCATGAAAGGGAAGGGCTAGCCGCTTTGTGATGTCAGCCAAGCAGCACCAACGTGGGAGCCGGGTAGGAAGATGGTCCTCCTGGGAGAGAGCATCCATATCAGTTGTGCCAGGGACTGTTTGGAAGATAAATCACTCTTCTTCAGAGCCTTCCTTTCTTCATCACTCATTCATTCATTCATTTCACTCATCAAATATTTATCAAAAAATGCAATATGTTTATTTATTTGGCTACACCAGGTCTTAGTTGCAGCATGTGGGATCTAGTTCCTTGACCAGGGATGGAACCCAGGCCCCCTGCATTGGGAGCGGGGGAGTCAGTCACTGAACCACCAGGGAAGTCCCAAATATTTATAAAATATTACCTAAAGTAACAGGAGGGCTTCCCTGGTAGCTCAGATAGTAAAGAATCTGCCTGCGATGCAGGAGACCCAAGTTTGATCCCTGGGCCAAGAAGATCTCCTGAAGGAGGGCATAGCAAACCACTCCAGTATTCTTGCCTGGAGAATCCCATGGACAGGGGAGCCTGACAGGCTACAGTCCATGGGTTCAAAAGGAGTCGGCCACAACTGAGCGACTAACACTCACTTTCGCTTTTTTCAGTGTGATAAGACTTTACTCATTCCTTCTCAAATATTAAAATAATGCTTTGATGGAGAAGGAAATGGCAACCCACTCCCATATCCTTACTTGGGAAATCCCATAGGGAGTCTAGTGTGCAACGGTCCTTGGAGTACCGCAGGGCTGGACATGGCTTAGCGACTAAACAGCAACAAATGGCAGTTCTAGCCAATGTATGAGAACAAAAACTTGTAAGGAATTGGGGGTTGGGGCTGAAACCAAAATCCTATTGTTTACAGGTGTGAATGTCTATTTAGAAAAACCAAAATAAACTGCAAGCAAATATCTAAACTAAAAAAAATAAAATAATGCTTTGATATTTCTCCTGACCAAAAAAAAAAAAAANGGGGGGTGGGGAGGTGCTGGAGGACATTGGATTTTCATTAAATTCATGAATATTGATACCATATACTATAGTCAGAAAAGCATAGACTTTAGGATTCTGACTCTACTTCTTGTTGGCTTTATTATTTGAAAGTGTTACTTGACTTGTCCAAATCTCATTTTTTTTTCATTCATCAATTAGATTAACTTAGATTGTTCAAAATTCTGCAAATATACTTTATATGGGTTTTTCGAGCAGGTTCTCCATGGAAAACCAAGCAGATTGTGCACAGCATGACTCCAAAGGACACCATTCACTTGGACCTGGAATCATTTGTATAGTAGGCCTCTATGAAATAATGTAAGTCAGGTGGTTGGCATCACGTCTCTAATGTGTTAGAGGCAGAAGAATTGGTAACTGGAATCACAAAACATGCTTTAGTTTGTAACAGAGTGAGCATTGTCCTAAGTATCGGTTCAGTTCAGTTCAGTTCAATCCCTCAATCGAGTCCGACTCTTTGCAACCCCACGAACTGAAGCACTCCAGGCCTCTCTGTCCATCACAAACTCCCAGAGTTCACTCAAACTCACGTTCATCGAGGCCATGATGCCATCCAGCCATCTCATCCTCTGTCGTCCACTTCTCCTCCTGCCCCTAATCCTTCCCAGCATCAAAGTCTTTTCCAATGAGTCAACTCTTCTCATGAGGTGGTCAAAGTACTGGAGTTTCAGCTTTAGCATCATTCCTTCCAAAGAACTCCCAGGACTGATCTCCTTCAGAATGAACTGGTTGGATCTCCTTGCAGTCCAAGGGACTCTCAAGAGTCTTCTCCAACACCACAGTTCAAAAGCATCAATTCTTCGGCACTCAGCCTTCTTCACAGTCCAACTCTCACATCCATACATGACCACAGGAAAAACCATAGCCTTGACTAGACGGACCTTAGT
>SJYV01031739.1:529532-581206 GCA_006410875.1 Neotragus pygmaeus | reverse complement strand
TCACAGCTATTTGTAAGGCCTCCCCAGACAGACATTTTGCTTTTTTGTATTTCTTTTCCATGGGATGGCCTTGATCCCTGTCTCCTGTGCAATGTCACGAACCTCATTCCATACTTCATCAGTCACTCTATCTATCAGATCTAGACCCTTAAATCTACTTCTCACTTCCACTGTATAATCATAAGGGATTTGAGTTAGGTCATACCTGAATGGTCTAGCAGTTTTCCCTACTTTCTTCAATTTGAGTCTGAATTTGGTAATAAGGAGTTCATAATCTGAGCCACAGTCAGCTCCTGGTCTTGTTTTTGTTGACTGTATAGAGCTTCTCCATCTTTGGCTGCATAGAATATAATCAATCTGATTTCGGTGTTGACCATCTGCTGATGTCCATGTGTAGAGTCTTCTTTTGTGTTGTTGGAAGACAGTGTTTGCTATGACCAGTGCATTTTCTTGGCAAAACTCTATTAGTCTTTGCCTTGCTTCATTCCGCATTCCAAGGCCAAATTTGCCTGTTACTCCAGGTGTTTCTTGACTTCCTACTTTTGCATTCCAGTCCCCTATAATGAAAAGGACATATTTTGGGGGTGTTAGTTCTAAAAGGTCTTGTAGGTCTTCATAGAACCGTTCAACTTCAGCTTCTTCTGCCCTTCTAATTGAGTAAATGGCTGCCTACTGATGTGATTCAATTAGTAAAATCAATTCCAAACCGGTGCCAAGACAGACACAGAGAACCAACTTATGGTTGCCAAGGGGGAGGGTGAATGGGGAAGGGATGGACTGAAAATTTGGGATTAGCAGATACAAACTAGTATATATAGGATGAGTAAACAAGGTCCTACTGGGAACTATATTCAATATTCTGTGATAAACCACAATGGAAAAGAATGTGAAAAAGAATATAATGTATGTATATGCATAACTGAATCAATTTGTTGTACAGCAGAAATTATTTTTTTAGTATAAATTTATTTATTTGAATTGGAGACCAATTACTTTACAATATTGTATTGGTTTTGCCATACATCAACATTATTCCACCACAGGTATACACATGTTCCCCATCCTGAACTCCCCTCCCACCTCCCTTCCCATACCATCCCTCTGGGTCATCCCAGTGCACCAGCCCCAAGCATCCTGTACCCTGCATCAAATCTGGACTGGTGATTCATTTCTTATATGATATTATACATGTTTCAAAGCCATTCTCTCAAATCATCCCACCCTCTCCCTCTCCCACAGNTATATATATATATATATATATAATTGCAATGTTTCAGGTGTGTAGCAAGGTGATTCAGTTATACATATACACATACATTATTTTTCATATACACATATAATTTTTCAAATTATTTTCCATTATAGGTTATTACAAGATATTGACTATAGTTCTCTGTGTTATACCGTAAAGCAAGATAGACTCTTAGCCACCGGACCACCGGGAAGGTTTCCCAGGGCCCCACGTTTCTGAGGGACTCTGCATTTGCTGAATTACCTCAACTGTGTCTTTGATGCTTTACAGGAAACAGAACTCAGACTGATGAAGCCATACCTTCAGAAACTGAAGGTCACCTGAGGTAATGTCCTTGAAAGACAAATCTGCAACCAACCGCCTGATCTTGCCTAGCCCCAGAGATTTTTAATTGCCCCTGTAAAAAGAGAAGAAAAAAAAAGTAATCGCTCTTTCTAGAAACTTTGAGTTTGGGACTTTGATCACAGTGATTACAACATCCGATTATCTATTCTACTTCACTTCTTCTGCAGGCATTTATGGGCAGTCAGAAGCTGGTGGCGAAAGCAGTGCTGCCCCATGGAGGCAGAGAAATTAGTTTCCGGGGGCTTCGGCGTGACTGCTAATGGGAAGGGGGTTTCTTTTGGGGTGATGGAATGTTCTGGAGCTAGGTAGTTAAGACAGCAGTGAGGGTTTCACAACACAGTGAATATGCTAGAAAACCACTTATCTGTATTTTATCTTAATTTTTAATCTTATTTATTTTGGCTGCACCACAGGACCTTAGCTCCCCAACCGAGGCTCGAACCAGCATCCCCTTCAGTGGAAGCTCTTAACACTGGTAAAGTAATGTAATGCTAGTCTCTCAGTTGTGTCCTATTCTTTGTGACCCCATGGACTCGAGCCTGCCAGGCTCCTCTCCCCGTGGAATTCTCCAGGCAAGAATACTGGAGTTGGTTGCCATTCCCCTCTCCAGGGAATCTTCCTGACCCAGAACCATCAGGAAAGTCCCCGATCCATACATTTTAAAAATAGAGTGGATTTTTACTGTTGTATGAAAATTGTATAAATTGTAATTAAGTTGAATTGGTTCATGGTGCTTTTCAGGTCTACTCTATCCTTCTACTTTTCTATATATGCATTCTAGTTTTTGGGAGTTTGATATTGAAACTCCAACTAAAGATCTTAATTTATCCACTTAAAATAATTTTAATATAAAGTGAAACTATATGACTTAAATGGCTTCCTTGGTGGCACCAGTGGTAAAGAACCCACGTGAATATCCACATTCCCTGGGGTGGGTCTTTACTTCTGGCAGGAAGTGGACACTCAGTACATGTTAGATGAATGAATGCACACCATGCTGGTGGGGGAAGATCTCAACTCGCCAATGTGTAACAATAGTGGTGTGCGGGTCAGTGTTTAACAACCAGCTCACTTGCAGGGGAATTTAGATACCTCTGTATATCTAATACGGGGCTTCCCTGGTGGCTCAGCAGTAAATAATCTACCTGTGACGCAGGAGATGCAGGAGCCATGGGTTCGATCCCTGTATCAGGAAGATCCCCTGGAGGAGGGCACGGCGACCCCTTCAGTATTCTTGCCTGGAGAACCCATGAACAGAGAAGCCTGGTGGGCTACAGCCCATGGAGTCACAAAGAGTCGGACACAACTGAAGTGATTAAGCATGCATATATCTAATACACATATAAAATACATGCCTTATAGACATCTCTACACCTCGAATATGTGTTACACATATAATAACACACATGCATTGTAGGTATCTATATGTATAGAATAGACATACACGTGTGTAACATACATGCATTGTGGGTTTCTCTATATGTTGAACATACATTACATGTATATAATATACACATATTATATAATATACAACTTTATTATAAATGTTTTCAAAATAAAGGAGGTATAGGATACAATTTACAAGTAATAATCACAGGACTTCCCTGGTGGCCTGGTGGTTAAGAATCCACCTGCCAATGTAGGGGACAGGGGTTCAACCCTTGGTCGAGGAGGATCCCGCAAGCCACGGAGCCACTAAGCCCGTGCTCCACAACTCCTGAGGCCGTGTGCCCTGGGCCCTGAGCTCTGCAAGAGAAGTCACCACAATGAGAAGCCTGCGCATCAACTAGAGAGTAGGCCCCGCTTGCCACTAGACAAAAGTCAGAGAAGCAACCAAGACCCAGCATGGCTAAAAAATTTTTTTAGTAAGAGAAATGTTTTAAAAGAATGTCATATGAATGAAACAGTGCACCATGTTACTTTCTGAGACTGCCTTCTTTTCGTCGGTGACTGTAATGTCTTTGATGCTCACCCAAGTTCACGCATGTACCTAGAGTGTGTTCCTTTTTGTTACTGAGTAGCATTCCATCGTGTGGAATTAACCCTCATTTTCTTTTCTTTTTAAACTTTACTTATTATTGTTGGTTGTGCTGGGTCTTCACCGCTGCCCAAGGACTTTCTCTAGCTGTGGCAAGCGGGGGCTACTCTCTTGCTGTGAAGCACAGGCTCTTGGGTGCGAGGGCTTCAGTAGTTATGGTACACAGGCTTAGTTGCTCCTCGGAATGGGAAACTTCCCAGAGCAAGAATCGAACCCATCTCCTCTGCATTGTCAGGCAGATTCTTAACCACTGGACTGCCCAGGAAGTTCTAATCCACATTTTCTTAATTCATTCTATTCACAGTTTGTGTGCTCAGTTTACCCACTGAAGGACCTTTGGGTAGTTTCCTTGGGGCTTACTAAAAAAAACTTTTTATGAATATTCATGTTCAGGTTTTTGTGTGAACCTGAGCATTCCTTTCTCTTGAGTAAATACCCAGAAGTGGGATTGCTGGGTCATATGTGTGTTTAACTTTCTAAGAAACTACCAAGTCATTTTCCAGAGGGGTTGGACCATTTTTGTATTCCCACCAGGAACATAGGAGGGTCCCAGGTGAACTGCATCTTCATCAGAAGTTGGTATTGTCAGCCTTTTTTATTTTAGCCACTCTAACAAGCACAAGCTCCAAGAGACAGTGAAGGACAAGGAAGCCTGGCACACTGCAGTCCATGAGGTCATAAAGAGTCGGACATGACTGAACGACTGAACAACAGCAATAAGCATATGGTAGTATCTCACTGTGCTTTTTAATTTGCATCTCCCCAATGGTGATAGGTTTCTAGCCATCTTTATTTTTATAAAAGCAGTGTCATAAAATGTCTTCTGTAACTTCCTGTTTCCAAGACTTTTTTACATTGTTGTTGTCATTTGTGGGTTTTGTTGTTTTGCCGTTAAGTCGTGTCCAACTCTTTTGCAACCCCAAGGACTTGTAGCCCACCAGGATCCTCTGTCCATGGGATTTCCCAGGCAAGAATACTGGAGTGGGTTGCCATTTCCTTCTCCAGGGGAACTTCCAGACCCAGGGATGGAACATGTTTTTCCATTGGTGGCTGTTTGTGTTGCTTCTAGATTTTTGCCATGGAGAGAACATTAGCTCTGCTCGCACTGCCGTATAAGAACCGTGCGCTAACCCATTGCGCCACTGGAGCTCCAGTGGAGAAAATCGTGTATGTGTCCCCTGGTTACACAAGGGCATGTGCCTAGAGGTAGAACTGCTGGGTTGTAGACAATCTAGATAGAGCTCAACTGCAGTATTCAAAAAGGTCAAGTCAGCCGTTCCTTCAGTTAATCCATTGCCCAGGTGAGAGAGATAAAGTTCAGGGTGCATTCTGAGATAGGGAGCGTGTACCCATGTGATATTAATACTAAATTGTGCCTGAGCAAGATAAATGTCACTGTGGATTGAATCAACAAAGCTATTAGAAATTAATTTCCAGAATGGGGGAGGGGAGATTTCAAAGACCAAGTCTCTGGGACCAAGGAACAGATGTATTACGAAAGATGTGATTGGCACTGATGTAAAGAGATAGGTAAGAGGGTGAGGTCATGGAACGAAATGTCCTCAGTGGGTCAAGATAGAGAAGGGGGTGGAGGTGACAGTCTGTAGTAATTGCAACAATAAAGCTTGTGTTGCCTGACAAGGGCTGAGCATCAGGTGATTGGCAGGAAATGTGTCTGCTGAGGACAGAAGCATCCATTTCTTTGATTCAGGTAGCCTATATTCTGAGCTTCCAGCATCCAAGGAGCTGGGCTGGGAGACAGAGAGACAAGTGCAACATCTTCCTTGCTTTCAAAATGTTCATAATGAGAAGGGGAAGGAGAGCAAGATAGAGGGGATGGTAATCAGAATACAGCAAGAGCCAAATGCCAGAAACAAGCAAGTGTATTGGGAATTCCAAGAAACAGGGAACTGGTAGAAATGGGGAGAGTTGAAATTTTTGTGCACCGAGCCCCCAGCTAGAAATCGAGGAGAAAATTCTGCTAGTTAGAAAAGGTCTGATCCCTTGATCCTCCTCAAAAACCAATGTAACTCAGCCATAAAAAAGAATGAAATAATGCCTTTTGCAGCCACATGGATGGACCTAGAGATGATCCTATTAAGTGAAGTCAGACAGACAAATATCACATGACATCACTTATCTGTAGAATCTAAAATAGGATACAATGAACTTTATAAAACCGAAAGAGACACAAAGACGTAGAAACAGACTTATGGTTGCCAAAGGGAAAAGGGGGAAGATATATTAGGAATTTGGGATTGACAGAAATATACCACTATACAAAAAGATGTATAGCACAGGGAAATATATTCGATATCTTATAATACCCTGAAATGGAAAATAGATTCATATACACATATACATACAGATATTGTAAATCACTTTGCTGTACACCTGAATCAATTAAAAAAAAAAAGAACTGATTTATTGTTTTACCTGAAGGGCAGTCCCCAAAATAAACATGATGGAGTATCATACAGCAAGGGAAAAAACAAATTACTGTTACATACAATCACATAGATGAATAACAAAAATATTTTGCTGAACAAAAGAAGTTGGACACAAGAGTACGTACTGTACAATTTCATTTTCACAAAGCTTTAGAACAGGCAAAACTAATCTCTGGGGATAGAAATCAGAATCTATGATGCCTGTGGGGGAGTAGGGGGGCTTCAGCCAGCTTGTCTTGGCTCATAAGTGCCTTCTGGCACCATCCTTTCCAACTTCATGGTAGTTGGAAATTAGTCTTGGTGGGAATATATACCCCACTGAAAATGACAAATACTCCAAATAAAAACCAGCCTTTCTCTCTCTCTCTCTCTGTCCCCCCACCCCCTCCTATTTCACAAGCCCATTGTTAAACATTTACCAGCATACTGCTGCTGCTCCGGGCAAGGGGGATTAACTGAACAGGACACTGAGAATACTTTCTGGACTAATGGAAATGTTCTGCTTCTTGTTTCTGGGAATGGCTTCACAGGTGGATATAATTGTAAAAGCTTAAGGAATTGAACATTCAAGAACTGTGCGTTTATTATATGTAAGTTACAGCTCAATAAAAGAAAGACTATAGCCTTTCTTTTATATATAGCCTAAAATAAAATGGTAGAGAAATCACTTTGCAGAACAGAAGGACTCTGGAAACGCCCAGATCTGGGAAAGGTCATGGTGTTTTTTGAAGCTAGATGGGCATTCTGAATTTTGAGTGAGTGACTGGGAATGGTGAGAGGCAAAATGAAAAAGGCTCATATTGGAGAAGTGGAGGGGCCGGTGTGTCTGGGAGCAGTTTTCATCAGGGGAGAGCTATGGTTACATCTTTGTATTGTTAAACCATTGTCACATTTTGCAATTATGTTTACTTAGATTATGTAGCTATTTTTTAAAAACATTGTATCTCTCAGNGGCTCATATTGGAGAAGCGGAGGGGCCGGTGTGTCTGGGAGCAGTTTTCATCAGGGGAGAGCTATGGTTACATCTTTGTATTGTTAAACCATTGTCACATTTTGCAATTATGTTTACTTAGATTATGTAGCTATTTTTTAAAAACATTGTATCTCTCAGTGTCTATGGGGTCTAATACTTAAAAGGCTTGCACATTAACTGTTAAAAGAATGACTGTAGGAACTTCCCTGGTGGTCTAGTGGCTAAGACTGGTCACTCCCAATGTAGGGGTCCCAGGTTTGATTCCTGGTCAGGGAAGGAGATTCCACATGCTACGAGTAAGAGATCTCATGCTGCAACTTAAAAAGAGATCCCTCATCTTCAATGACGATCGAAGATCCCAAGCGTCACAAGACCTGGTGCAGCCAAATAAATATGAAAAAAAAAAAAAATGACTGCAGGGTGGCTGGACAGGAAGTGGGCAAGACTTTCCAGGGGAACCAGGGGACCTGAGCTGGACCTAGAAGAAGTGGATCGAATCTCCCTCTCTCTATTTCTTCGCACGTGAAGATGCACCCCACCATGAAACATGCACAGGTGCTCAGAAATGTAAGCCCCGCCCCCAAAACAATGTGGTGAGTTTTTCAGGAAGTCAACATTTTCCTATTTAAATGACTGTTTTTTATTCTCTCTCATGTACTGCCTTAAAAAAAAAAAACTGGTGTTAAAATCACTTTTCTTGTAAAATGGTTTAGCCATTGTGGAAAACAGTATGATGATCCCTCAAACAATTAAACATAGGGACTTCCCTGGTGGTTCAGTGGCTAAGACTCCACCCTCTCCAATGCAAGGGGCGTGAGTTTGATCCCTGGTGAGGAAAACTAGATCCCACATGCTGCAACTAACAGCACAGCTAATAATAATGATGATGTAAATTTTATTTAATTATGGAGCTAAAGATCCCACATGCTGCAATGGACCCGGTGCCACCAAATATTTTTTAAAAATTAAAACGTAGAAACGCCACATGATCCAACAATTCCACTTCTAAGTAGGTATCCAAAATAATTGCAGGCAGGAATTTCAACAGATATTGGTACACCCTTGTCCGTAACAGCCCTATTCACAACAGCCAAAAAGGAGACACACCCAAAAGACCATCAGTGGATAAACCGAGAAACAAAATGTGGTCCAACCATGAACACTGCTGCTGCTAAGTCACTTCAGTCGTGTCTGACTCTGCGCGACCCCATAGACCGCAGCCCACCAGGCTCCCCGGTCCCTGGGATTCTCCAGGCAAGAACACTGGAGTGGGTTGCCATTTCCTTCTCCAATGCACGAAAGTGAAAAGTCAAGTGAAGTCGCTCTGTCGTGTCCGACCCTCAGCGACCCCATGGACTGCAGCCTACCAGGCTTCTCCATCCATGAGATTTTCCAGGCAAGAGTACTGGAGTGGGGTGCCATTGCCTTCTCCGACCATGAACACTATTCAGCCTTAAAAAGGAAAGAAATTCTGACACACGCGAGAACGGAAATGGACCTTGAGGATACAGATGGACCTTGAGGATATTACACTAAGTGAAATAAGCCAGTCACAAAGGACAATTACTATAGAGTGGAGGTCTGGGGGAGTCAGTGTTTCATGGGGACAAAGTTTCAGTTTGGAAACAGAAAGTTCTGGAGATGTTTGCGAGGATGGTTGCAAAACTGCGTGAACATTCTTAATGCCACTGAGCCATGCACTTACCAGTGGTAAGTTTTACATTAGGTATACTCATAGCAACAAAGTTTTTAAATGACGTCTCTTTCATGAAGGAATGATGGTAATTGACATTATGAATTTACAGGGTATCTTCATAACTGGCAAAAAGTCTTCAGTTGACTCTGACAACTTAAGTGTCCCACAACTGTTGAGGATTTTGCTCGCTCACGCAGTCCCAGTCTGGAAATCGCAAGGTTCTGAGGAGCTGACCTCTTCCAGACGCACACCTGCCCACCCCATCCTCAGTCTCGCCCTGCCTCCCCCTACACCCCTTCCTGGTGCCCCAAGAGCATGCGTATTCGCTCGGTGGGAGGCGAGTGAGTGCGCACGCTCCCCGCACAGTCTCGCGTCCATCTCCGCCCCTTTTCCCTTCGAGGAAGCAGCCTCAAGCTGATGCGCACGCGTCGGGGCGAGGGGCGGGTCCCGGCGCGGCTCCCCGAGGTGGTGGCTCTCGCGAGAGGCCGGCCCGCGATCTCGTAGCTGCTCCCCCTCCCCTCCCTACGCCTCCCGGGCTCCTGCTGCAGCGTCAGCCCCTGTCCAGCTTCGGTGGCTGCGGCGGCCCCGATCCCGCGGCTCCAGCCCCGGCGACCTTTGGGGCCCCTCGGCCCAGATCCGCAAGACCGCCCATCCTCGTCGCCTCGGCGCCGGCCTAGGCCGCGGCCGCAGCCCCGGGCTCGCGTCGGTACCGTCTGCTCCCGGCCCGCCCCCTATGGGCCCCGGCTAGAGGTGCCGCCGCCGCCGCCGGCCCGCGGAGCCCCGATGCTGGCCCGGAGGAAGCCGGTGCTGCCGGCGCTCACCATCAACCCCGCCATCGCCGAGGGTCCGTCCCCCACCAGCGAGGGCGCCTCCGAGTGAGTGGGCCGGGCCGGGGCCGGGGAGAGGACAGGATGTGTGTTTCTGTGTGTTGGGGGGGCGGGTGTCCCAGAGTCGCGAGGTCTGGGGAAGGGGTCGAGGAGAGAAGAGGGGAGAGGCCCCGAGTAGCGAGATCTGGGAAGGGGGGGAGTCTCTGAAAGGAGGGGAGAGAGCCCAGGTAAGATCGGAGGAGGGATCCCTGAAGAGGAGGGGAGAGGGTGAGGGACTCTGAGTATGATATTGGCGGGAGGGGGTCCCTGAATGGTGAAACTGGGCTCTGGCAGGGTTCTTGCTGGGAGATGATGGTCTGATAGTGAATCGGTCCCTGCGGGGATAAGACGGGGATATGAGGCCCACAGAGTGAAGCTCTGGTAGTGATCCTCACCTGAGGGGAGAGGATGGGTCAGGGGTCCCTAGAGGTGAAATCGGAGGAAGGGGGAGGAGTCCCTGAGTAGTGATGTAGAGGGAAGGAAGGGATCCTTGCATTCTAAGAAGGGCTCATGGGGTTCATGAAAGGAGAGGATGGGGCTGGCAGGGTCCCTGGGAGTGATCATGGGGTAGGGGGGTCCAAGAAAAGGGGAAGAGGGTGCCTGAGAGATGAGGGAGGGTCTCAGGGAATTTGGGAAGAAGGGAGCCTGAGAAGATTTTGCTGGTGGGTAGAGGAGCTGCTGAACCTGGAGAGAATGGTGAGGCGTCCTGACAGGGGCAGAGAGGCTGGAGAAGTGGGGAGCGAGGGGGATTTGGAGGGCCAGAGGTGGGGAGAACTCAGAGCGAGAAAGAAGTCAGGGGGCCTGCTGAGATCCCTGAAAGCAAATGAACAGAGAGATTCTGAATTGAATGGATTAACAAATCCTTGAGGGGCTGGAGAAGTGTGGTGGTTTGAGGCCACGGAGGGGGATGGGAGGACTTGAGGGGAAAGAAAGGGACAGAGAAAGCACCTGGGCCTTTGGGGTTACCGGATGGCAGACTTGACTTCAGAGTACATCCCTGACCTCTCCACTTCGGTTCTCCATGCTGGAGTGGAGCAGGACCATCCTAGAAAGCCCTGGCCTGGGTCCGTGTGCCTTGTGCATGGTGTGATCTGTGAGAACTCAGAGGTGATGGGCAAATGGCATTTTGGTGCCTCTCAGGGGACTTGGCCTCTCTGTAACCAAATGAAGGAGGAGCGCCTTGATGCACATGTGTGTGAGTTCACGTCTTTCTCTGTCACCGAGGGCAGCTCAAAGTGGGGATGCGTTCCTAATTCTCAAAAAAATTCGCTTATTCTAGGGACTTCTCTGGCAGTCCAATGGTTAAGACCCTGAGCTTCCAATGCAGGAAACACAGGTTCGATCCTTGGTCAGGGAACTAAGATCCCACAAGTGGTGTGGCTCAGCACCCCCCACCCTCCCAAAAAATCCACTTATTCTTACAAGAGAGCTCCTTCATCATAGTTGCTCTCTCTCTTTTTCTTAAAATGTGATCTGTGATTTCCATCCCTTCAAAAATTCCCCCAGTAGATGAAGCCGGCCATTGCAATTCCAGAGTGTTGTTTTGTTTTTTAATAACCACAGTGGAGTTTCCATTAAATGTAAGATGGATTAATCAGCTGACTCCAGAATGCATATTAGATGTCTGTTGGCAGGCTGAAGACTTTCCAAGGTCTGAGGGTCTGGCCACAAAACCTGCCTCTTCAGTCCTTCAGTGGAGGAGTCGTGGCACATACATTTATTCCTTTGCCTCCCCTTCTCTGTCCATCGCATCCTTCTTCCCCCTTTATCCAGGTTCCGGCTCAGGCGGCCGCTCCTGTGAGCCCGGGCTTTGCAGGCAGACTGGACACAGGTGTCATTCACTCCAGCCTGTGCCACTTGCTTGCCTGTGATCCTCAGGCAGGTTACCCACTCTATGAGCCTTCTCCCTCCCTTGTGGGCTGGGGTCTGCAAGAGACTCGCCTCCCAGGGGGATCATGAGAACTCAGCAAACTGGTTAAAGCTCTGGTACCTGCTCGTGATGTGGCACATACCTCCCAGCGACCTCTTCTTGCTACCAGCTCAGGTTGACATCACCCAGCGGCAGGTCATCTTGCTCCAGGATGTCCTTTTGCTCACATCTCTTTAAGTTGTAGGCAAGTCATGATTGATCTTGGGGATTGGAAGGTTCCTGCCAAAACTCCAGTCTACGCCTTTATCTCCTGCTTGAATCTCCCCTACAGGGTCTCCCCAAGCTGGGCGGTCAGCTTTGGCCTAAATGCCCTGGAGGTGGACTTCCCTGGATGCTCAGTGGTTAGGGCTCTGAGCTTCCACTGCAGGGGACACAGGTTTGATCCTTGGTTGGGGAACTAAGATACCATGTGTTGCACAGTGGAGCTGCTAAATAAATTAATAAACTGTATAAATGCCCTGGGGAGCGGTGGCTGGGGGGCCTCTTATTCTTCTCTAGAGCTGCACTCACTGTTTGGCTAGAGCCCCTGGCCATGCCAGCCCTTGACACACGGCGTGTCCAAATTCAGGGGAGCTGTAAGCATAATATGCTTTCCAGATTAGTTCATTTCACCTGATTTTTTTTTAATGTGACTAGAAAATTTTTAATTGCACACATAGTTTATGTTCTTTTTCTTAAGAAAAAAAAAATATTTGGTTGCATCCGGTCTTAGTTGTGGCACGTGGGATCTTTAGTTGTGGCCTGCAGGCTTAGTTGCTCCACGGCATGTGGGATCTTAGTTCCCCAACCAGAGATTGAACCAACGTCCCCTGCATTGCAAGGCAGGGGATTCTTAACCCCAGGACAACCAGGGACGTCCCTGTTCTTCTGCTTTGGGCAGCCCTGAGTTAGTCCTCCTGGGCACTGAGCATTGAGCTAGCGTCCACCTGCCTGTTACAGGGAGCTGCCTTTAACTCCAGGATTTGGTTCAAAGTCAAGTCACCAGGGAAAATAGCATACTGTCAACATTTCCTTTGAAAGTTCCCTGAATCACCCAATAAAGTGCCATATATGTGGTTGGTTTTTAATCACCAGGTCTAGGAATGTGTGTGCGTATAAATGCTTAGTGTTTACAGTAGTGCTTGGGATATAATAAGCGCGGGCTGGCGGAACGGAATGCCCTGCATTTGTCCGCACCATTTATAAATTATGCCCCTGTCTTTCCCCATCCAGTGGCTGTGTGTAATCCATTTAAATTAGAGGCACGGGTGTAGCAGCTTCTTATTGTCCTCCCCTAGGTTCTGCTTCCTTGCTCTGAGGCCACTCTGAGTCTCAGATTGCTCCTCCATCCTCATGAAAAATCCGGGGGACCTCCACTCCCTGACCCCTGGGCTTCTCCCCGTGGTTCCTTCATCTCCTTCCTGTGTGGTCCGAGGCTTTGTGTCAGGAAAGAGGCCTCCTGGATCTGATATCAGAGCCATCGACCTACAGCTCATCCCCGAGATCTAACCTTTATGATGTGAGGGGTGGCTGGTTCTCGGGGAGGCCGGCTGTGTGTCTGTGCATTGTCTGTCTTTCCTACCAGCTGGTAGGCTCTTGAAGCACAAGAGTCAAGTCTGATTCACCTGCTGGCCCCAAACCCCAGGGCCCGGGATGCAGTGGTGGCTCAGTGACCCTGGCTCAGACAGAGTCATCTCCTGGTGGCTCCCACACTCTGGCTCACCCTTGCCCTCGGGGTCTCTGCAGAGCACACCTGGTGGACCTTCAGAAGAAGCTAGAGGAGCTAGAGCTCGACGAGCAGCAGAAGAAGCGGCTGGAAGCCTTCCTTACCCAGAAGGCCAAGGTTGGCGAGCTCAAGGACGATGACTTCGAACGGATCTCCGAGCTGGGAGCCGGCAATGGCGGAGTGGTCACCAAGGTCCAGCACAGACCTTCGGGCCTCATCATGGCCAGAAAGGTGAGCCACAGCTGGCAGTAGGGCGACTGCTCTGTCCCTGTGCTCTGTGGGCCGGTGGCCAGTGGTCCTGGCAGGTTCCCTGGAGATGGGAGGGAAGGTCGAAGGGTGCAGGCATCTGCTTTCTGATTGGCTCCTAGGTGCAATGTGATTTAGCACAGGAATCATCAGATTCTCAAGGAAGCAGATGACCCTCTAAGTGGTGGGCCTTATGCAATCAGGTGAAGGCCTTCCAAGAAGGGATGGGGATCCACCTCCAGATTCAGCTCTTCCCTGGGTCTGCACCCCACAGGCCTTTCCTACCAACTTCAGATTGGCCCCACCCCCCAGCTTGGATTCTAATGAGATTGAGGCAATGCAGGCCTGCCTCATGCAGCTCCTCTAAGACTGCCCTCTGCCTTCCTGGCTGTGACTGCAATTCAGATTCACAGGAATGGACTGGCTTGAGAAAGGAGCAGATGGAAGAGAGGAGTCAGGTGCCCTTAGAGCCGGCTGCCCCCTGACATCAGAGCCAGAAGAAAACCTTGCCCACCAAGACCAGCTGCTGGGAGCAATGGTCACCTTTGGGGGATGGGATCCAAACGACACGTGTTAGCCAGTGTTCTTCAGAGAGAGGGAACCACTGGGGACGTGGTGGGGAGGAGTGGACACTGGCTCAGGCAGTCATAAGGGCTGGCGGGTCTGAAGTTGGTAGGACAGGCCTGTGGGGTGCAGACCCAGGGAAAAGCTGAATCTGGAGGTGGATCCCCATCCCTTCTTGGAAGGCCTTCACCTGATTGCATAAGGCCCACCACTTAGAGGGTCATCTGCTTCCTTGAGAATCTGATGATTCCTGTGTTAAATCACATCTAAAAATACCTCCACAGTGACGTCTAGATGGGTGCCTGACCCAACAACTGGGTGCCTTAGCCTTACCACGGGGTCATGTGAAGTGACCATCACCTCTCTGTTCATTGCAGACCCCGATGCTGAGACGTCCCTCATCGGGGCTGCTTTGCAGCTGCCCTGCTGGTCTGTGGGGGAGGGTCCCTGAGAGACGTTGGGGGTCGGGAACAGGAGGAGGTCCCCACCGGGGGGGCAGTGGCTCCTGCACACGTCCCCAGGGCCGTTGTGTTGATGTGTGACTCAGTTCATACAGTCGTCTTCCTTCAGATGTAGAAAGTCCCCTCTTTGGATCCCATCATCTGGACCCCATG
The DNA here is from genome assembly GCA_006410875.1 of Neotragus pygmaeus. Taxonomy (NCBI): domain Eukaryota; kingdom Metazoa; phylum Chordata; class Mammalia; order Artiodactyla; family Bovidae; genus Neotragus; species Neotragus pygmaeus. The sequence goes on along the minus strand of SJYV01031739.1, from coordinate 566,527 downwards.
GTTTCCGAATCACATTCGTAGACACTTGACCACCCATACCCTGGCGACGGGGGATCCGCACAGGGCCTGCCTTTCCTGGCAGACATGCACTTAGGGCTTCCGCTGGGGTCTGTCACTTGGCTGTCCCTCTGCCTGCCGAGCTCCTCCCTCCTAAAATGTACAGCCGCTCGTCTTCTATTTCTGTCTGCTTTCCACAGGCCTCCTTTTCCAAACCAGAGCAGCCCCAGAAACCCCTGCTCTACCCGAAGCGCCCCCCCACTCCAGGGAGCAGAAGGGCAGCCATGAAATTCAGACAGCAGAGGCGGGTGGGAGGGACTCAGACTCAGAGTGCTCCTTAGGGTCAGAAGGGTCTTCAGGCTAGCCAGGACTCTTCCGGGTGCTGGATAACCTGACTTATGTAAGAGAGTTTGTCTACAGCTTCCTTAAAGCCTCTGAAGTGGGGCTTCAGAGTTTAAAGTTGGAGAGACGGGTAGGTGTAGTCTAGCTAGGAGCCCTGCCCCATGTATGTCTGTGCCCCAGCTTTGATTCCCACCTCAGTCACAGACTCTCTTTGCTGTTTTTGCAACTTTCCTGAGCTTCTATAATCCTTTGAAAATAAAAACTTTGGAGGGGGAGGGAGAGGAAGGGACTCCCCTTAGCAGTTCAGTGGTTAGGACTTGGCACTTTCCCAGCCAGGGCCAGGGTTCGATCCCTCGTTGGGAAACAGTCCAAAAAAAGAAAGAAAAAAAGAAAGGTCCAAAAACTGAGGGGAGTGGGTCTCAGATTTTGTTCCGCATCAGGCGTGATCTCCTCTGGTTGCCTGTGGCCTGTGCAGCCATGCACCCAGGGTCACACAGTTCAAGGAGACCTTCCCTGGTGGCCCTGGAGCCCTCAACCGGTCTGTGGGGGTCCAGAGCTCCTGGAGAGCCAGTTCACCCCAAAGGCCTGTTTGCCGGTATCCAGCCAAGGACACAGGTGGGGAAACGGACATGACACAGTGGTTTTTGAGGCTCAGTGACCGCCTTCCTCCACTACCCTTGGTGGAGTTCTGAGTTCCCAGGAAGCTGAGTCTGAATTCCACACATTCCAAGGGTGTGAGCTTATCAGATGGCCCAGGTGTGAGGGTGAAGGTGGAGCTGGCCGGCAGGATCAGCAGGGATCCTGCTGTGGGCTGCAGCCCCTCCTGGCCCTCTGATGGGCAGGACAGTATCCTGACCAGTCCCACACGAGCAGTGAGGCCAGTCCCACAAGACCCAAGGGAGCTGGTCTCCAAATGATTTCCGGGCTCCAGAGTGGCATCCCTACTCCTCCTGCGTCCTTGTGAGAGCCCCAGGCTCGAGTCCCAGGAGTGTGTTGCGCCCACGTGGCTCTCCTGACTTCCTGTGCTCCCAGCAAAGGAATGTGTGTTCAGCCTCTGTGTGTGTTCCTCCCCTCGGCCCCTCTGGCTTTAAGAACGGAGGTTACAGGCCTATCCAAGGCCACGTCCCAACACTGGCCCCCTTCTTTGGAGTGATGGCCCTGAGTCAAAGCTGGCACAAAACCTCAGTGTGCACTTCTGTGCCCGTAGACCAGCAGCTCTGTTCTACTGAGGACCTGGGGCTGAGCTGGTCGGTGTCTGGCTTGGGCTTGAATCCTCTTGGGTCTGTTCTTTGCAGTTGACCTAGTCTGTGGGCACAAGCTGGGTGTCCCCTCACAAGAGAGAACCATCCTGCTGGGGGTGGCCGTGGGAAGGCACACTGTCCGAGGGCCTGCAAGCAGAGCTCGGCTCTGCAGGCAACCTTCAAGTAGGGGTGGAGGTTTTGCCTGGGGGCCTTGTGGGTACCAGGAAGCGTGTTGCCAGAGTCTTCCACAGTTCTCCAGGTTTTGAGGGGCATTCATGTGCGTCCCACACATACACTGTGCCCCCTGAACTCAGCCCACACCCCTCCAACAGGCAGCTCTCTGTCCTTCCACCTGGCACCCCCACCTTCCCTTGTCCATCTGGCAGAGTCCCACCCATCCTCTGAGGCCTGGCTTCAGTGTCACTGGAATCCTGGGTCCCACCTGTCTGATTACTCCATCAGCACCTCTACCACCTGGGCTTGCTCTGCCTGTGTCTCTCCCATTCCCAGTGGCGTGTCCCCTCCAAGCAGGACTTTCTCTGCTGTCTGCTCATCACTGGCCCTGCGTGTAATCAGCTCCACAGAAATGTCTTGAATTGGCCACTTTCAGATACCTGGGCTCTGGCTCTGCCTCTCTGACAGGGGTGGGTGGGAGTTAGACCCTTTCCTTGTGGTATTGCGATGGCTTGGGCACCCGGGACTCTGGGCAGCCAGGTCGAGGACCCGCAGCCTGGCCTTCTCCCACCATGCGGGGAATCTTGGCTTCCTTGGGGTTTGTAGCTGGGCATTGCTCTGGGCCCTTTGTCAGCTGTCTTCTGCATCTCTAGGTGGCCATTTCCTTCCTCATCTTTCCAGGTATCGTGATGAATTTGGTGACCATCCTTTCTGTCGACTTGGACTCAAGGGGAAGGGGAGCCAGGCTCCCAGGGGGGCAGCAGAAGGCTCTCTGTGGTCTCTTGGCTGGCAGGAGAAGGGGAACCCTCCCAGATGAGGGGCAGCGGTGAGCAGTTGCCCTGTTGAACAGGGCACTGCTGGGTCTGCTCCTGGATGGGCTGACACTGCACAATCTGATTCACAGAGTTCCCCCTGTCACCAAGTGGGCAGCGTTGCCTCTGATGATACTTTTTTTAAACAGCTTTAATGAGATGTAATTCACCTGCCATACAATTGAGCCTTTTAGAGTATTTAACTCAGTGATTTTTAGTACGTTCGTGGAGCTGTGCATCCATCACCGTCATCAATTTGAGAACATTTTCATTACCCCAAGATGCATTCCATCCCCATGAACAGTCACTCCCCTGCCCCACCCTCAGGCCCTGGCAACCAGAGACCCACTCTCTGTGACCGAGGGTCAGCCTGTTCTAGATGTTTCCCATTAATGGAATCACACCCTGTGTGTCCTTCTGTGTCTGCTCCTCTCACTTAGCGTTATGTTCTCAGGCTGCATCCATGTGGTAGCGAGTGTCAGGGCTTCTCTCCTCGTCATGGCTGAGTGATGCTCGCATGCATGGAGGGACAGCATCCCTCCTTCGGTTGATTCAGAGCGCACGGGTTGCTCCCATCTTCCAGATTCTGTGAACATTCCTGTCCAAGTCTGCACTTGGGTGTGCGTCCTCAGCGCCCAGGTAGGTGGATGACCCTTCCTTTCCTGCCCCCTCAGCAGTGCGGCGCTGACCCCGCCCCCCTCTCTCCCACAGCTGATCCACCTGGAGATCAAGCCGGCCATCCGGAACCAGATCATCCGAGAGCTACAGGTGCTGCACGAGTGCAACTCCCCGTACATTGTGGGCTTCTACGGGGCCTTCTACAGCGACGGCGAGATCAGCATCTGCATGGAGCACATGGTGAGCCCACCCCCTTCCCCCACCGCCCCGGGGCTCTGGCCTGTTCCGGGGGGCCTGGCGCAGGTGGGCAGGCAGTGCAGCTGTGTACACACTGCACATAGCTTCCTTCCTTTCTTAAGCACCACATAGCCTCCTCTCCATTTTGCCCTCTCCCCGGATCCATGGGAGACGCTGCTCTCTGTGGGCTCAGAGCTGGCCCCATCTTGTTCCCTCCGTTTGTCATCCCGGCGTCCATGCGCACCCATCGGGTAATTTATGAAGCGCTGTTGCTGGACACTGAGGTTGTTCCCAGTCCCTACCACATTATGAATAATGCTACGTTGAAAGTCCTTGCACTTGAGACTTCCCTGGTGGTCCAGTGTTGAAGACACTGTGCATCCGCTGCAGGGGATGCGAGTTCAATCCCCGGTCAGGGAACTAAGATCCCACATGCTGTGTGGTCCAGCCAAAAAAAAAACAGGAAAGTCTGTGAACCTAAGCAGGCCCACCTGGGGAGGGCTGCTTGAAGAAATGCTTGACTGCTCCTTCCCACATGCCCTCTAGCCAGAGTGCGTGGTCTGGGACACAGCTCTGGACCCTCAGCTCAGGCCTGTGGGGACCAGGCCTCTGCAGTGGAGAGTGGGCGCCCATCTCCTGTAAACCACGACTGATTCCCATGCACCCCGTCATTAAGGAACTCTGGTCTTAAGGGTGGGATTGAATGTCATGAAAGCAGAAGTGGTCAGAACTGAAGGCCCCTGTAGGAAACATTGCCGGCCCTCTGCCACCTGCCCTCGGCAGGTAGAGCCCTGCTTGAGCCCAGCTGTCTAGCCCCGGCCCTTGGGGGCCCTTGCAAAACCAGGATGCAGTGTGGCTTTCAGCAGGCAGCTTCCGTTATGCCCGGCCTCCAGTGCACTGTCCTCTCTGATGGTTTTGTAATGAAGGCAGGAAACGAATTTGAGCAAGAGCCCGCCAGGAATGCTTGTGAGCCACAGGGAGGGTTCCCCCCAACAGCTGCTTTGCCCCCACCTGGCAGTGCCCAGTGGGTGCCCTTTCCTCACTGGGGAGAAGGCGGTCATATCTGCCCGCCCACTTGGCTACCTCCTTGCAGATGAGAGTCAGACAGAGTCAGGGCGAGAAATGGACGTGAAGTCACTCTGGTCTGAGGGGGCCTCTGCTGTATTGTAATGAACCCCCCACTCCCACCCCCACCTCTCTCCTTCTTCCCTNAAACCTGTGTCGCCTGTATTGCAGGGCAAATCCTTAACTACTGGACCACCAGGGAAGTACCCGCAGGCATTGATCTGTTTCTCAGACTCCTTTAGCTCCTGACCCTCTGGGTGCACTTTTCCAAGTGGCTTCTGTTCTCCTTCCCAGCCCAGTGCTTCCTGCGATAGTGTCTCCATCTCCATGATAGACCCATTCCACCCACTTCCCATGCAAGTCTTTGCCTTGGTAACACTCTGGGAAATGTCACTTTCTTTCCTCACTTGCAGGACAGCTTCACAGGAGGTGGTCAGCATCACACCTGTACTTCCCCTACAAAAGATGCTGCCCTGGGAGGCTCACGGAGCCCTACCCGTCCTGCAGTTACTGTCTCCTCCTGCTTAAGGGGTCTTCCTTCCTCGAGGAGTAAGATTTGTGGTGCCTTCCTTGACTTTTATAGCCTTCCTGGGTAAAACTCATTTTTAAATTGTGATAAAAATACATAAAATAAAGTTAACACTTTAGCCATTTTTAAGTGTAAGTTCAGTGGCATCAAGTACTTTCAAAATGTTATGCAACCATTACCACTATCCATCTCCAGAACTTCTGATCATCTAATCAGAAACCCCATACCCAGTAAACAGTAACTCCTCGTTCTTCTGGTGGCTTGGAGCCTTTATTCCACTTCGTGTCTCTATGAATGTAAATGCTTGCGGTATCATGTAAGTGACATCATACACGCATTTGTCCTTTCCTACCTGACTTCTTTCACTTGGCTTAATGTTATCCAGGGTCATCCGTGTTGTGACGTGTGTCAGAATTTCATTCCTTTTTAAGGCTGAATATTTCATTGTATGCAGACCACATTTTGGTTCTTCATTCGTCTGTGGTGGACATTTGGGTTGTTTCTATCTTTTGGCTCTTGTGAATAATGCTTCTATGAGCGCTGGAGTACAGGGGTCTGTTTGAGTCCCTGCTTTCAATTTTTTGGGTATATATGAATACCTAGGAGTGGAATTGCTGGATTGTACGGTAATTCTATGTTTAACTTTTTAAGGACCTGCCAAACAATGATCATGTCTGTGACCTGTGTATGAGACCCCCTTCTGGTTCACAAAACTCTGGCTGTTTAATTAACCTCTCAAAGCAAACCTATGAGGCAAACACTGTTATTAACATAATCTTTATTCAGGTGAAGAAAATGAAGCTCAGAGAGGTTCGGGTATTTGATCAGAGTCACTCACCACATTGATGGGAACTTTGGTCTCAAAATAACATTATGTGACTATGNGCCCCTCCTCTTCCCGCTCCACACTCAGTGGGTGGGAAGTGTCGTTCCCGTGAGGCTCCTTCCTGGAGCACACACGATGCTGCGGAGATGCTGGATTCTCTTTGCTTGCTGGGCTTGTGCTTTAAGCTCCTGGCGGGGCTCTTCTGGTTCACTTTCATAGCAAGCATAAGAGGTGGACACGTAGGTCACACGTAAACTCCAAGACGTGGGCTTTGGTGTGGCCTGCTCACCCTGCTTTCTGCTAACAGGTGAGGGCCCACAGAGCTGTGCCTTAGGGAGGGGGCGCTCTGGGCAGGGAGGGTGTGAGGAAGGACAAGACAACAGGAAGCAGTGAGAGAGCCGGAACCAGGCATGCCCTTGGGATCCTGCACTTAGTGGTGACGGGGCACTCACAGTCCCCCCACCTCCCTTCACGGGACTCTGGAAGAATGTCAAACTGTGTCTGTCCGAGGGTGAGGATGAGGCAAGGTTTTGCCTGTACGCAGGGCCCTGCTCTTTGGTTCTCCTCTCCCACCAGAGAGCTTCCAGCTCTAGCTTGTGGGAAAAGCCCCCCGGCTGTGATGAACAGCCTCGATTCAGCCCAGAAAGAGAAACTCACCTGCCAGTGCAGAAAACAGCAGAATTCGCAGCTGCCCCGGCACCCAGACCTGTTCCTAGGGGAAGCAAGGGCCTGGACCAGTGGACAGTGGTGTCTCGGGGCCGCAGCAGCCAGGGAGCAGCTGACAGACCACTCAGAGGCACCTCTTGGTATTTCTTGGCCTGCAGTCAAATCTACCAAAGAATGCAGTCCCTTTTCTACAATAATGAAAAATCAGATGCATCCTTCAGCAAAGGGGAGGTAAAGAATGACAGCAAGCAACTTCCCAGGGGAGAAACGAAACTCACAGTTATGCTCCAGAGAAGCAGACCTCCAGGAGAAAAGTGTGCATCATACGAACCCACGGATGAACAGACAGACAGGCTGAAAACGCGGTCTTACTCTGTGCACGTGGATGTGTATACAGGAGCATGGAAGAATCTGGAAGAAAATAAATCATACTTCGGGAAGGCTGGTGGAATTGCTGGGAGATAAGGGTGCAGTTCATCTGCGTTTGAATTTTTAAGAGGAATGTATCAGGTTTCTTTGGAGGTCCAGTGGTCACGAATCCGCCTGCCAGTGCAGGGTACACGGGTTCAGTCCCTGGTCCGGGAAGAGTCCACACGGCCTGGAGCAGCTAAGCCTGTGCGCCATGACTACTGAGCCCATGCTGTAGAGCCTGTGCTCCACCCCCAGGAGAGGCCGCCGCAGTGAGAAGCTCTCACGTGGCAACAAAGACCCAGGGCAGCCAAAAACAAATTTTAAAAAACCTTAAAAAAAAAATGGTACTAAAAGAAAGATGTATTCGTGTGCTCCCTTCTCAATGAGCGGAGGGCTTTGGGATACTCAGAGGACACGGGCAAGCTGAAAGCTCGCAGTCATGCATAAGGAGTAAGACCCGGGCTCAGAGGGACCTTGCCGTGGGGCCTCTCATGCCACATCCTGTCCAGTGTCTCCTCAGCTGTGGACCAGGGTCTCTCCACTGGGCGACGTGGAGCCCTTCACGGTTGTCACAGCCAGGGAGATGCTTCTGGGGGGCAGGGACGCTGCCCATGGTGCCCAGGATGGTCCCTCAGAGAGAATGGTCCTTTCTAATGCTGGGGGAGAGGTAAAGAAGGACCTCACTGTGTTCTGAGCCACCTCTAGACCCCAGCCTGGGGCCTCTCCTGCCTCTATCTCCGCATGAATGTTCTCCCTGAACACCAACCCCCAAGCGTATCACAGCCCTTCAAGAAAAACATTCCTTTAAGGTTGAGAAAATGAGAAGAAGGGCTTCCCTGGCGGTCCAGTGGTTAAGAGTCCGCCTGCGAGTATGGGGAACACGGGTTCCCTCCTAGTCCGGGAAGATCCCACATGCCATGGAGCAACTGAGCCCGTACCCAGCAACTACTGAGCCCATGCTCGAGAGCCCATGCTCCACAACAAGAGAGCCACCGCAGTGAGAGGCCCTGCACACTGCAACAAAGAAAAGCCCCCGCTTGCCGCAACTAAACAAAGCCCAAGTGTAGCAGTGAAGACCCAGCACAGGCAAAATTAAACGGATAAATCATTTTTCTTTTTTAAATGAGAAGAAAAGGAATTCCCATCTCACCAAGCATGTAGAATGGGGCTGGGCCAGCAGCCTGTCTGCTGGGTGCACCAGGCGGCCTGGTCCCGTGGGTTCCTCTCCAGTCACAACCACCGTGGGCGTGAGCACGGCCACTCGCCCTCAGTCCTTAGAGCCTGCATGGGTTCCCAAAGTGTCAGAGGGCCTGGCGTCTTCCAGAACTCTCAGCACAGCCTTTCTCACCAGACACAGTGGGGACAGAGTGCTAGGAAGGGGGACTAGGCATCCACGAGGCTGCAGGCTTCTTCCCCACCCCCCAGCGAAGTGAGAGGCCTCCTGGGGCAGCAGGTGGCCACAGGGGCCCTGGAGCAGGGGAGAGAGAAAACAGGCTGCCCTCCCAGCCTCGAGTTCCCATTTCAACCACCTCTCCCAGCATCCCACAGGTCCAGCTCTGGCTGCCAAACAGCATGGGGGGTTTTCTGCATGGCCAAGAGGTGCTGTGGGCTGGTCGGCGACCCCTGGGGTTGTGGTCTCCATGTTTGCACAAGATCTTGCACAAGACACTGGGTTTCTATTGTTTCCTCATTAGCATGTGGATTTGGGTCCCCGCCCAGGTCAGGGAACCGATGGAGGTGACCTGTGTCAGGTCCTTTGCTGCACATCCCGGGAGCAGCGCAGGGAGCAGTGGCTGCCGCTTGCCTCCCTTCCCCTGTGCTCCTCAGCCGTCAGGCCTTCCTGGCAGAGCCGGGGAGGCTTTGGCCAGGGAGCAGTGAGGGAACCCGTGGGCTTGGCCTCCCTTCTGCGCTGGACACTTGCGGCTGGCACCCCTGTGGTCTCGCTCCCCTTTCCGTGGCCATGGCTGGCTTGCTGGAAGGGGACCCAGGCCCCAGAGCTGCGAGTCCACTCAGGTACACTCTCTGGTGCTCCGGCTGTGAGCTCGACCTCTAGCCTGTGGAGCACTGGCCTCTGTGGCTCTGCTCCGCCTGCTGCTACCTGGCAGCCTCAGGAAGGTTGAGTCCTGTTGTCCAGCCAGGGCCTGGGTTTCAGGAAGCTCCACCGCCTGGGAACATGGTGGCAGCCTTTCCGCTTCTTGAGTCCCTGAAGCAGTGGGAGTCCCTGCCTTGGGCCCGCGGGTCGCCTCTGGCTGTGGTCTGGCCTCTTTCCTGCAGACGCGAGTGAGCACCCACTCGCCAGGAGCCTGGGAAGTGGTTTTTTTCCCAGCCTGCTACTCTGGTGTCCCGAGGCCCTGGCCTGGCAATGGCTCAGAGCAGCTTGCCTCTCCCCTGTGCTGTCCCCAGGATGGCGGCTCCCTGGACCAGGTGTTGAAAGAAGCCAAGAGGATCCCCGAAGAGATCCTGGGCAAGGTCAGCATCGCGGTAAGTGTAGGCACGTGCCTGACCCTGTTCTCTCAGGGTTCATTACTGCTTCTCCCCACTTCAGGTGACCAGGTTTCAAGGAGCCCCTGGAAGCCAGTGGTGGGCATCAGTGTAGTCCCCTTCAAAGAGTCAGAGGTGCCATTGCCAGCCTCCACCAGCTGTGAGCCTTAGTGGGCCAGGCCCCTTTGCCCATGAAGTGGGATAACGCTCCCCAGCCCATGCAGGCCTTGGGCAGGGGGAGGAGATGCTGTGACCCCAGACACATGGTGTTCCACAGTGCTGTCATCGTTGACTGTGGCCTCGCTGACTCGGGGAAACAGTCTCTCCATCCTTCACCCTATCCATCTGGGGAGCCTGAGCACAGTCCCAACAGCGAAGGGCTTAACAGATGCCCCTGGGGCTGGGGTGACCTCCAGGGCAGGAGGCTGGCCGGACAGTTATAACCTTAGGCCTTGTCTCAGCTCCCAGGGATCCCAGCCCCTCCTCAGACGAGGAGAGAGCATTGCCCACGTCACAGGCGGGGGGCTTTGTGAGAGTCAGTAAGGTGGGTGACTGTTCCCACCCTGAGAACGTGGTGACTGTCTCGTGGCCACTGTGGCCTGGCCCTGGGGACAGTCCCCCTGACGGCGCCCTGTGGCCCCCCTGCAGGTTCTGCGGGGCCTGGCATACCTCCGGGAGAAACACCAGATCATGCACCGAGGTAAGGGGAGGGCACCCCGGCCTTGGGGTGTGCGGGGTGGCGGTGCCCTCACTTCCGGCTCTGCCTCCAGACGTGAAGCCGTCCAACATCCTCGTCAACTCCCGGGGGGAGATCAAACTGTGTGACTTCGGGGTGAGCGGCCAGCTCATCGACTCCATGGCCAACTCCTTTGTGGGCACGCGGTCCTACATGTCTGTGAGTCCCTTCTCGACCCGCCGTGCCCCGGGCTCTTCTGCGGTCCTCCCAGCCACCCACCCATCAGTGTTGCCCCGATCTCAAGGTTTTCCAGAAGCCTGCTCTTCCCTGTTGTACCGTTTCTGTCTTTGCTGGGGTTTTCCTCTCCTCTGAATTTCCATTCTCCTTCGTCTTCTCACTTGGGTTTCTGTCTCTCTGCCCAGCTCCTCTCCGCTGCTAGTAAAAGTCCAGTCGGGGAGAATCGTCAGTCAATTTCTAAGCCAGGCAACTGGCCCTGCATTATTTTTGTAGCCATCCAGGCGATTTTAAGAGCAAATTATGAGAAGTCGGTCTTGGGATTGTCCTGAGAACAAGATGTCCCTGGGCAGGGCGCTGTCCAGCTGTGGGTTGTGGGTCTGTGGGGGGCTGCTGTCAGCTCAGATGGATGGAGTGGAGGGAGGAAACGGAATGGCTTGCTTTCTGTCGCTGGGTCTCTGGAGGGATCCCAGAGTGGGACAAGCGTGCAGGGGGACCCCAGGGTGCCAGTCCCTCCTCATCACCCTCGGGGTGTCTCTCCCTGTCTCCCCGCAGCCGGAGCGGCTACAAGGCACCCACTACTCGGTGCAGTCAGACATCTGGAGCATGGGCCTGTCCCTGGTGGAACTGTCCATTGGAAGGTACCCCATCCCCCCGCCAGACGCCAAGGAGCTGGAGGCCATATTCGGCCGGCCCATGGTTGATGGCGCAGAAGGAGAACCTCCCAGCATCTCGCCACGGCCGAGGCCCCCCGGACGCCCCATCAGCGGTAGGGCTCCAGACCGGGGCTTCTGGCTTGGATGGGCCCCAGAGCCTGGGGATGGCAGCTGCCTCCCCACGGGCCCCTCTCAGCGCCACCTGTCCCCCTGGGCCATGCTCCCTGCGGTCAGCAGTCCTCAGATGGTCCTGTGGCTTCTGGGGACAGCGCTGCAAGTGCCCCAGACCCTCCTTCTGGGGCCACTGCACCTGCTGCTGCCAGCTGGCTGCGTCGAGAGGCTCAGTCCTCAGCCAGGGCAGGGGTGAGGGAGGGGGGTGGTTTCTCCCACATTTTATCACGAAAGCGTTTAGGCATACAAAAAAGCCGAAGGGTTGCCCAGCAAGCAGGCTTACACCCACCACCTGCCATGGCTGTTCTGTGTCAGGCCCAGCCTTTCAGGGAGTGCAAACTGAAAGGGATTCAACTCAGGGTCTCCTCCAGTGGCTGCTTAGCTTCAGCCCTGTTGCACAGCCTAGGGTGGACGGGAAGAGGGGTGTTCCGTAGAGGCCTCGTGGTACCTGGACCAGCCACCTGTGAGATTCAGGCTGATGCTTGCACCATATTGAGGGCTGGCTCAGGGTCAGGGTCAAGGTCACAGCTCAGATGGTATAATTAGGCAATGGCGCTTAGAGATCTGTGACTTTATTTTTCTTAAGTCAAGTGACCGGAAAAGAGTTAAGTTTGAGAGCAAAGGACCGTGCAGTGGACTCCAGTTGGTTGGCTGGTTCCTAACAGCTTTATTGAGATAGAATTCACACAGAAAGGATCCACTCAATTCAGGCTAATAACGCTGGATTTCTGTACCTTCACAAGGATGTCCAACTACCACCTTATCTGAGTCCAGAGCATCCTCATCAGCTCAGAAGGAACCTCTGTCCCTCTCCCCTCCCCTGACAACCAGGAACCCACTCTCTGTCTGTGTACAAGGCGTTTCCCATTAGTGGAGTCACACCCTGTGTGTCCTGTGTCTGCTTGGAGTCTGCCCACGTCACAGGTGTTGGTGCCTGGCTCCTTCTTATGGTCACATAATATTCCACTGCGTGGCACCTGTTCACTGTGGATAGACACTTGCGTCATCAGTTGGTTTTCACAATATTTTCAAGCCTGGACCCTCTGCTTCCCTGCTGCCATGCCCAGACTGCTGGGCTATTGTAACTTCCTCTGAGGGGAGAACCTCCCCCACCCAAATCTGTGTCCCCAGACCGTGGCCCCACCTCTCCCTGCCTGACTCCCAAATGGCGCCCTGGCCTTCCAGGCAGGGAGGAGCAGTGGGCTATGCCAGGCCATCCGCCTGCCAGCACCTCCCCCAGCCCGGCCCCAGCCCGAGTGCCCATTTCAGGCCAGGGGACAGAAGGCGAAAGTCCAGCTGCCAAGTGCAGGCCTTGCCAGCCGGGCCTAAGGCAGGGGTCAGCCGCCCCCGCCGGCCACCACTGTGAGCCCACAGGTCTGGGCAAGGCCATACGCACAGCTGCCCGCCCACTGCCAGCCCCACCCCTGCCCCCGCCAAGCGTCCTGCCTGCACAGGGAGCAGGGGTTTGGATTTGGGACGGCCCAGACGCAGCCCCATGCCAGATGTGTGCCTTGTCAACCACTGTCCCTATTTGTTTCCATGTTTGGGGTTCGTTTCCTTTTTCTCATTCACTGGAGGGTCAGGAGAGAAGTTCCTTTCCCAGGAGGGCAGCCGGGCCAGAAAGCCTGCCCTCTGGTTAGGGCCGGGTGGGAGGAGGGTGGTCNTGTCCCTATTTGTTTCCATGTTTGGGGTTCGTTTCCTTTTTCTCATTCACTGGAGGGTCAGGAGAGAAGTTCCTTTCCCAGGAGGGCAGCCGGGCCAGAAAGCCTGCCCTCTGGTTAGGGCCGGGTGGGAGGAGGGTGGTCGGCCTCGTGTTCCACACTCAGGCCTTGATGCCAGACAGAAGCACAGTGGCCCCCTGCCCATCTCACCCGGATTCATTTCTGCCCCGGGCAGGTCACGGGATGGACAGCCGGCCGGCCATGGCGATCTTTGAGCTGCTGGACTACATTGTGAACGAGGTGCGTGCCCAGAGCCCTGCTGGCAGATTCTCCACACCAGCGGGAGTAAGCTACTCCTGTTGGAAGGCGTCCCCCCCCAGAAGAGAATTGGACACTGGACGGCGGTGTGTGCGGGGGAGGGGCTGCAGGGAGAGATGGAGACCCTAGTCTTCAACAGGATGTTGTTACGTTACCAGGTGTGAAGACGAGTGGCCTCACTTCTACCTGTGATACATAGACCTACTCTCCCCAAGGGGCTGTTTTCTAATCTTTATACAGATGAACCCAGAATTGTCACTCTGAGCCCAGGCACTAAGTACTGGGGCCCAGACGCCCTGACACCCGCACCTCCTTCTCTGAGCATCTTGGTGTCTGTGTGTGAGGTCATGAGTCCTCCCACTTCCTCAGAGAAGGTTCAGGCATCCCCCTCCCCTCAGGGAGCCCCCAGCCCATGAGAGGGCAGCGCAGATGCTCACTGTACAGATGGGTACATCAGGGCATGAGGAGGAGAACGGCACAGGGCCCCGCGGGAACTGACCCCAGAGCCAGCCCTCAGCGTGGCCACATCACTGTCCTGGGCCCTCTGGGACAGACATGGTTTCTGGTAGCCCTGGAGCATTGGGTTGGCTGGGCTTGGCCCAGGCTTGGCTCTCAAGGTGAGCAGCTCAGAGCAGGTCAGTGATGACAGAGCACGGCGGGTGGCTCTGGTGACAGCACTTCTGCACCCAGCAGCGCCGCCCGGGCCCGGCCAGCACGTCCTCCCCTGGAGCTGGAGGACTGGGCTCCTCCAGTTTTCAGGCCCAAACCCCAGCAGCTGCTGCTTCCCTGGGATCCAGACCCTGAGCTCACTCCAGGCACTTCCAGAGGGGCGGGCGGGATGGCCCCTCTCCTCTCCAGAACCAGTTGTGACCCCAACACGAGAGCTCTTGAAAGAAAACCTGGGAAGAGCCTGACCCAGGAGGCAGGGCAGGCAGCAGGGCTCCCAGGGAAGCTGCTGGAGGGAGTGGGATGGGGCCCTCTGCCCCCATGAGAGGCGTCCTGAGCGTCCCCACGGCCGCACGGCTAGGAGGCCTCTTTCCCCCTGATTCCCAAACTGTCCTTGACTTCTGATTCCCACCTATCTGGTCTGTCCCTCAGCCTCCTCCCAAGCTGCCCAATGGCGTGTTCACCCAGGACTTCCAGGAGTTTGTAAATAAATGGTAAGATGGGGCGGGTGGGGGGAGCAACTTGCCTGCTTCCTGGGGTGACCGCCAGGGCCTTGGGGATGCTAAACATTGGCAGCATCTGGTGGGAGCAGAGCTCACCTGAGAATCAGTCCCCCTCCCAAAGCTGCTGAGTCTCATCCCCAACTCATCCCCGCCACCCCGAGTGAAACCAGGCTTTTTGGAAATCACACAATTTCCGCCCTGCTTTCTGCCAGCAGGCACCCCAGGTTGCTGGCCCTTTAAGGCTGTCACCTCCCAGCTCCCAGGTCAACCTTCCAAGCCTGTTTCAAGGAGGCGGCCCTCTTCGCCCGCTGTGGGTGATGCAGCCTCAAGCCAGCGGACCGTGGACCTGGCGGGCCGGTCTGCCAGGCGCCCCGCGTGTTTAGACGCACACGTGGCAGCCCGGGCTCGCACATCCCACGGCCAGTCTGCAGCTGTGGGTGCTGCCGTCCCCCGCCACCCTGTGAACCTCTCTGTGCCCTAGGAGGCTGTCAGTTTAGAGAGCCGCCACTTAGCCCTGAGCTGCCGTGAACTACTGCCTTTACATAGTTCTGCTTTTCTGAAGGAAAAACATGCATTTTGACACTTGGACTCCTGAGTTTGGGGGTTTTTATTAGATGTTTAGCTGCGGTTGCTACTGAGCCTCTGAGCAAGCAGCAGCCTGGGGCTTTCCCGCCCTCCGTCCCTTTGCCTCTTGTCCTGGCCCCGGGCCCTCGCCCTTCCCTTCCGGACCAGGCGTCCTGCTCTCACACCAAAGGGTGCAGTGGGGCCCCTCACCCCTACGGTCCAGGCGGCCAAGGGCAGAAGGACGCAGGCTCCTCCCCTTGGCACTGACTGCCCGCTTCTCTCTCCCACCTCCTGGGACCCACAGCCTAATTAAGAACCCAGCTGAGCGAGCAGACCTGAAGATGCTCATGGTGAGTGACACCCAGACTTTGAAGATTCGGGGGTCCCTAGCAGGCCCTTCGTGCCCCAAGGGAACACCTGAGTGGGCTCTGATGGTGTGGCCTGGCATGTGGAGGCTGGGCAAGCTGCAGAACCCATGTGGGTCTCCCTGGCTCACTGGAGGGTCCCATGCAGACCAGCTGAGTTCCTCCCAGCTCCCCAGGGACAGAAGGACCTGCCTGCCCAGGGCTAGGGCTCAGAATGACTGGCCTCTGAGGCGCTGGGGGCACCGCGGGGGTATCTGCCTTCTTCTGAACCACACTACTCGATGTCTTGGAAACCAAGGTGGCCACCAGAACTGACCTACCAGCAGAGCTGCCTGCCAGCCTCAGGTGGCCATCACAGCACCTTCCACCCACGTCTGCTGTGGACATTAGGCCTTCCTCCATTGCCACGTCTAACTATCTGAGTCACCCCTGATGCTAAGATAGACAGCCCCTTGTTTATATGTTTTGTGTCTCAGAGAGAAAACACTTCCAGGCATTCTAGGTGTCCACAGGAGAGAGAAGCAGCCTCTTGGGGTGGCTGCGATGTGGNTGCTAAGATAGACAGCCCCTTGTTTATATGTTTTGTGTCTCAGAGAGAAAACACTTCCAGGCATTCTAGGTGTCCACAGGAGAGAGAAGCAGCCTCTTGGGGTGGCTGCGATGTGGAAGTGTGAATAACCTAGCCACGCCCCCTGGTGGGCTTCTGTGCCCTGCCCACACATGCAGGGGGCCCCCCCGCCCAGCGTTCCTCCAGCTCTGCACCTCAGGACCTTTGCACAGGATGGTCCTGATCCTCTGGGGACGTGTCCTGTTGCTCTCTCCCCAGCTGTGGCCCCTGCTTCAGCACCTTCCCCAGAAAGGTACCCTTTCTGAGCCCACCCCTGTTAGCTGTGGGTCGGCTGCTGTGACCCCAAGTGTGAGCCTGGCCTGACACACCTTATAGGGTAGGGTCAGCATCAACCTGCTTCTTTCTAGAAGCTTCTTAATGAGTCCAGTGACGTGTGTTTCGGGTATGCATGACAAAAGAAGCCCATGTTCATGGTGGAACATTACAGACCAAGGGAACAGCAGCACAGACTTTGAAACCCCCCACGGTCTCCCCCCAGCCCAGCTCTGTGCAGTTCACACAGTTCAGGCCCACATCCAGGTCTCTGCCTGGGCGACGCCACGCGCTGGGTGGGGCTGACTGCTGTCTTGACCACAGGGACTCTGATCCCTTGGTTTGGTTTTTTTCACCTAAGCCTGAGCCCCCTTTAGGAAGGTGGGAGTGGTCTTGCCTCCCCAGCTGGTGAAAGAGACAGATGTCGGTTGGGGGCGTAGACTCCCACCCTTCGGAACCAGGGACCTCTGGCGATTCCAAATGGGAAGCGTGACTGTGAGGGTCGCTTAAACTGACAGAGGAGGTGCAATCCTGCTCCCCGGCCACACAGGCCCTATTTCCAGGCTCAGGGGCCTCAGCTGGTGGTTGCCACCTGAACAGGATGCACGGGGATNAGGACCTCTGGCGATTCCAAATGGGAAGCGTGACTGTGAGGGTCGCTTAAACTGACAGAGGAGGTGCAATCCTGCTCCCCGGCCACACAGGCCCTATTTCCAGGCTCAGGGGCCTCAGCTGGTGGTTGCCACCTGAACAGGATGCACGGGGATCTTGCTGTCCTCACGGAGTCCTGTGGTTCAGATCAGATGTCCTCACACAGGCAGCCCTGCCCCCTGTGACACGGGGCCACACCTGAGGATATCTGTGTGTGTCGCACTGGGGGGCTTCTAGCGTCAGGTGAGGGGGGCCAGGGAGGCTGCTCCACACCCCACTGCAGCACCCGGGGAGCCCCACAGAGGGTCCCCCTGGGCTCCAGGAGGCACGGAGCAGCCTGCCCCTTGCCTGAGACCCTGTCCCACGTTGCTGGCNCTTATTTTTCAGTCTGTGCGATGTTCTGTTACACCTTTGATAAGTCTATTTTCTCTGTTCTCTCTTTCTGGAATTGTTACCAGCTGGATGTTGGGTCTTTATGTTGTAACCTTATTCTTTTCATACGTTTCTCATGTATTCTTTCTATGCTTGTAATTCTGAGAGGTGTGCTCTCCTTTATCTTCCAATCCTTCGATTGTATGTTTTATTTCTGCTATTGTTAGGGGAGGCACACTGAACCCGCCCACCCTGGGCAGGCCCTTTAGTAACCATTTGCTTGAGTTGTTTGATGACAGGAGATCCTGGTAAGAAATACAGAACTAATAAGCCACCACCAACCGGAAGAGTTCGGGAAAGGTCGAAAGGAGACACTGCGTGTCCGTCCACTTCCCAGATTCCCTCTTGCTAGCATCCATCTTGGCTGAGTGATGCATGCGCTACCAGGAAAGACTCTGAATTACAGTAATTGGCCAAAGACCACCCGGAAACTAATCCCATCACCATAAAACCCAAGACTGCGAGCCACGCAGCAGAGCAGTTCTCCTGGGTTCCCTTACCATCCTGCTCTCCACCTGGATGCCCTTCCCAATAAGATCTCTTACTTGGTCAGCACGTGTCTCCTCAGACAATTCTTTTCCGAGTGTTAGGCAAGAGCTCACTCTTGGGGCCCCCTTCCTACAACACTATCATAATATTAATTTCCCAGAGCTGTTTTGGCTTTAGGAATGCTCCCTTTTATGCAAGACCAGACTTTGTTTCATAGAGGAAATATATTCTTGTGTAACTCTGAGAATCTATTTTTTTTCCCCCACTGCTTCCCGCTTCCAGGTTTCTTTGTTTTGTTCTTGATCTTTCATTTCTGTGAGTGTGTGCTCAATCACTCAGTCATGTCAGACTCTTTGCAACCCATGGACTGTAGCCCTCCAGGCTCCTCCTTCTGTGGGTTTTCCCAGGCAAGAATCCTGGAGTGGGTTGCCATTTCTTTCTCCAGGGTATCTTCCCAACCCAGGGATTGAACTCGCATCTCCTGCATTTCTGAGTTTCTTCAAATAAATAGTGAGCTCTCCTGGTCTATTCCTACTTTAAGATGAGGCTCTACAAGAGTTATTCGGAAGCTCTACGTGTTTGAGCTGGACTTTTTGTCTTGGAGGTGTCTGGGACACGGACGTATCTTTAAGGTTGGTTTTTTAGTTTTTCTGCGTGTTCGTGTTCTCTTTTTTAAGATGGGCTGGTTTCCTCAGAAAGGAAGACGTGGTTGCTTGTCTTCTCAAGGAGGGGACAGAAGACACTTTCCATAATGAGGACTTTCACTTAATCTGCACCCCCCCCCAACTTCTCAGTACAGGGGAAAGTGTGCATCTGTTTCCTGCCAAGACCCAGCCTGCTGTCTGTCATCAAAAACCCTCTACTTCAGTGCATTCCATGAATAAACCTCTAGTCTTCACCGTGCATGAAGGGAGGAAACAAGTATTTAATACGTACAATAGGATACAAGTTATCTACAGATTACTCTGCCCACATCCTATTTCCACATACCTCCTATNATCAAAAACCCTCTACTTCAGTGCATTCCATGAATAAACCTCTAGTCTTCACCGTGCATGAAGGGAGGAAACAAGTATTTAATACGTACAATAGGATACAAGTTATCTACAGATTACTCTGCCCACATCCTATTTCCACATACCTCCTATATGTCTGTATAGGCATTCACAATATCTGGAAAAATATACATTGTGCCATTAACAGGGCTATCTCTAGGAAATGGATTGTGGGGAGAAGGAAGAGAGTGGGACATCCAGTTCCTAGTTCTTGCAGCTCTATACTTTTCACAGCTTTATCATAATTTTCAGAAACAGCTCCCAGTGTAACTGCGATGTCCATCTAGACTTGGAACCACTGGCTGTGATCTGACTTCCAGTATGTTGGCTATAATAGGAATTACAGCACAGGCTGCATGTGTAGATGAAATAAATTCTGCAGAAGTCTTCCTGTATGACGTTATGGGAATGTGGGTGTTAGCAAAAAGGAAATGGTAAGCTTGGAATTCATGGTTTTTTGTTTTTTGTTTTTCATTTGATGCATTTTTGGCATAAAAGTGTCTGACTGGTTGTTTTACAGAGTACTGTGGACGTTTAATAGGTATTGATAATTATACCAACAGTCTACCCGTGATCCTGAGCAATGCTGTAGAACATGATGCAACACCGCTTTAAGTTGAGTAAATTATTCTGTTTAAATGTTCTCTTATACTTAAAATATACATATGGAAAACCACTGATATAAATTAATTCTTTTTAATATCTATATATCTCTACTTATTTTTATGTATCTATCTATATCAGAATATTTGTAAAAACAAAGAAAGGCATTAATTACCTGACCACCTTAACACAATGACTATTTTTAAAAATATTTCTTTACATCTGAGGTTTTGATACATTCTCCGCATCAATAAAAGTTCTTACATTTTGTCTGATTTTTATGACTCTGAAAATTATTTCACTTTTCAATACATGTCACTTTTTTGTACACTGGTTTTTTTAAATAGATAAACTGCAATATGTTTGAAAACTGTTAAATAAAGAGTAAAGTACTATGTTTCTGAGCGTCTGTGGTTATTCTTTCCACCCACTAAAAAAACATTCCATTGCTACTCAAAAAATGTCACTTTTTTTTTTCCCTGAAACATTTTCAGAAATTCCTGTGATAGTCTTTTTTTCCTCTTAATTCTGTACTAGGGTGAAGGGAGTGAATATTACATTATAGACTTTTGTCTTGCACACCATTGTCATTAGATTGTAAGAAACATAATTTTAAGAAAGAAATGAAGCACTAAAGACTTTATTTGTAAGCACAGTTAAATCTTGTGTGGATCTTTTGTTTCTGGATATGGAGAAGGTAAATAGAGCAGTTCCTCTTACTACTCTGTGGCAGGTTCCATTAAGTTATCATGTGTGTCCAAGTTAGCAAACAATGTCATTTGTTGGTATTCACTGTTAATTATTGGTCTTCACACAAATCCAGGGAATTATTTGTAATTCCTTCAAGCTCAGCCAATGTTTTGCCTTGCATCGTAATGACCTGCAAATTTGTGTATAAAGGAAAAACGCCATATTAAAAAGAAATACTTCAAAACTTTCAGTGAGACTATTTTTTTTTTTTAATCTGTTTCTGGCTCCAGCTTGAACATCGGAGTAAGCAGTGCACTAACTTGTTAGTTTTCCATTGTCTGTGAATTAGGTATCCTCTTATGCTTTTGTTTTTATAAGCCTTTAATTCTATGCAGACTGTGGGCTCTGCCACACCCTAGCTAGCCTTTATTCACAGAGGCACACCTTTGAGAAGAATGTAGGATGTGCTGTCGGTGTTTCCTTGTTATACAATCTCACCATGGAATAACGATGCTCTTGCTGTTTAAGCAGTTGCATAAAGCTATGATGAATAAAGAGTCGTTCCTTGTTTATCCTAACAGCAGTGCAATGGTTGGAAATGGCTATAAATGTTCAAATGGAAACCGTTCTTGCCAAAGACTTTCACTCAGTTATTGAACGTGCCCTTCAAAGAGATTTTTATCTCAGAGTCCTTTTTTTCTGCTCCCGAACAAGTTGGAGTTACTCAAGATGGCCAAATGAAATGCTTTGTGAGCCGTACTGTGTTTTACTCTTTTATCAGATTTTGGTAAATGTCCTGTCCAGTTGTTCCTTTTACCCAGAGAGCCTGCAGGATGTATACCAGAGTGCATCTGCCCCCAGGATTCAGGATTCAGGTGGTTGCTCAATCCAGGCTCACACACCAGAGGCTCTGCTTTAGGCTGAAAGAGCCAGATCTCTCCTGCTGCAGGTGTTTAGTGTCATGTCTGACCCTTTGTGACCCCCTGGACTGTAGCTGGGCAGGCTCCTCTGTCCATGGGATTTTCCAGGCAAGAACACTAGAGTGGGTTGCCATGCCCTCCTCTGGGTTGATCCCTCTTGACCCAGGGATGGAACCCTGTCTCTTACGTTGGCAGGCAGGAAGCCCCATATTGCTCTCCAATTGACATATTCGTGTGACTTTTCCCAACTCTTAATGGCTGGTGGGAGTTTCTCCAAGAGTTGCTTCTTAACTAAACTGCTCCCCTTTATCATGAAGCCAGGCTCCTTTTGATACTGTGGGTACATTTTGCCTTTTTCTTCTCACTCGCGTTTCCACCCACATTTTATGAGGAATAGGAACGGGACTTTCTGTGATTTGGTTTCCTTCCTCTGCCTAAACTTCCCGTCCACCCCCGTCTGATGCAAGTGGGAGTGTGGCTGAACAAGTCGTTTTGCCCAGGTTACTTACAGCCAATGAGCTTCAAAGCAAGCATCTGAGTGAGGGCTGATTCCCCAGCCCTGCTCTGCCCTGCACCGGGGGTCACGAGCTCCAAGCCCTCAGGGCCCGTCAGGTGAGTGACTGAAACCAGCTGAGCAGGCAGGTTGGCAGACCTGGGGCTCAGTGACTCTCCAGTGCCAGGTTCCCCGGGAAGTCAGCCTGTGGCTTTTCACTCCATCTATAGTAACTTCGGCTTCCCAGGGGGCACTAGAGGTAAAGAATCTGCCTGCCAATGCAGGAGATACAAGAGATGTGGATGGGTTTGATCCCTGGGTCAGGAAGATCCCCTGGAAGAGAGCATGGCAACCCACTCTAGTATTCTTGTTTGGGAAATCCCATGGACAGAGGAGCCTGGTGGACCACAAGTCCACAGGGTTGCAGAATTAGACACGACTGAGCAACCCAGCACACACACGCACACACACGCACAGAGTAACTTCAAATTCCTTTACCAGCCCTGGTTAGTCCCTGTTATCAGGATCTGAGCAGAAATTAAATCCAGATAAAAGAGGCAAAATGGAGAAGGCAATGGCAACCCACTCCAGTACTCTTGCCTGGAAATTCCCATGGACGGAAGAGCCTGGTAGGCTGCAGTTCATGGGGTCGCAAAGAGTTGGACACGACTGAGTGACTTCACTTTCACTTTTCACTTTCATGCACTGGAGAAGGAAATGGCAACCCACTCCCGTGTTCTTGACTGGAGAATCCCAGGAATGGTGGAGCCTGGTGGGCTGCCGTCTATGCGGTCGCAGAGTTGGACACGACGGATGTGACTTAGCAGCAGCAGCAGCAACAAAAGAGGCAAAATGGTGATTTCATACCCAGAGATATGCTGTCAGTGGACCTAGCATCCACTGATGCTGACGCGATTTCCACCTGAAACTAGGGGAAGATGAATCATGTCAAAAAAAAAAAAAAAAAAAACTGAAGCAATTTAGTGATGTGTTGACAGGCGGATTCTTTACCCCTCAGTTCAGTTCAGTCGCTCAGTCGTGTCCAGCTCTTTGCAACCCCATGAATCGCAGCACGCCAGGCCTCCCTGTCCATCACCAACTCCCAGATTTCACTCAGACTCACATCCATCGAGTTGGTGATGCCATCCAGCCATCTCATCCTCAGTCGTCCCCTTCTCCTCCTGCCCCCAATCCCTCCCAGCATNGTCCAGCTCTTTGCAACCCCATGAATCGCAGCACGCCAGGCCTCCCTGTCCATCACCAACTCCCAGATTTCACTCAGACTCACATCCATCGAGTTGGTGATGCCATCCAGCCATCTCATCCTCAGTCGTCCCCTTCTCCTCCTGCCCCCAATCCCTCCCAGCATCAGAGTCTTTTCCAATGAGTCAACTCTTCGCATGAGGTGGCCAAAGTACTGGAGTTTCAGTTTTAGCATCATTCCTTCCAAAGAAATCCCAGGGCTGATCTCCTTCAGAATGGACTGGCTACTTTACCCCTGCACCACCCTAAAAAAAAAAGATGATTAAACTTCCTCAAACACATGATAGCCATTGAATTCAATACTGTTTTGAGAGGCAATTTTTCAATTAAGAACAAAACTTGTTTGTTACCTTACTCCCATGTGTGGAGAAAAATGAATAAACTGTGTATCAGTAGAACTTAATTTGAAAATAGTCACAGAATTTTAGTGACTGTGATTGGGAAATACAGTCGTTTGGGCTTTCAGATAGAAAGCGATGCTGAGTAAACTGTAGATGTAGCCGCAAACGAACTTATGCATTATTCAAGACACATTTACTCAGAGTTTAAGAAATCTTAATGTCATTTTTTCTTTCTTGACTGTTTTCTGTGATTTTTTTTTCAAGACTAAAAATATAATAACTGTGGGAAAAGCAACAAATTAACCACACTACAATTCTTCATAAACTTATTTTTGTAAGATCTTTGTGAAGTTCAGAAACTTCTAAGGAATTTACTACTATTTGCCTCTGACAAAATGGGAGTGAACTCATCTAACGCTGATTTTCACTTCAGATAAATATATCATATTTTGCTTATCTTTTGTGTGGTGATCAATTCTCAAAATTGGAAGTTAGCATACTTCACAAGCAGGTTATTGACAAAATTGTTTTGATTTATTTTCTAAAGGCAGATCTATTTTAAATACATTACCTGTCTCTTATACACATCTCAGAGGCTCACTNTTTGTGTGGTGATCAATTCTCAAAATTGGAAGTTAGCATACTTCACAAGCAGGTTATTGACAAAATTGTTTTGATTTATTTTCTAAAGGCAGATCTATTTTAAATACATTACTTTTCCTCTCTGGAAGATAAATTGGTAAATACTAGAGCAGTATATTTACCAGGTCTTTTCTCATGCATCACCACTTTTGATTTTCATAAAACTAAAAGAAGTGTTCGCATCATTTTCACTCCACAGATGGAGGTGTAGGTCCAGGGATGGAGTTCAGCTACTCAGCCAAGGCAGAGCTAGACACTGAAATTCAGATCTTTTGACTCAGTAACCTATTATTTTTGAATTAGTGAACATGAACCTGTCAGAGGGACTGCTGGCATAAGTACCCAAAGTGAAAGTGTGGGTTTCTTTACTAAATGTGTAAACGATTGCTGGGAAGGTAATGGGAGAACTTTTGGAACTCTCATACCCAGTTTTTTTGGTAAGGCATATATTTTCTTTTTACTATATGTAAAGTCAAAATTAACATATATAAACACATCCAAGTATTTTTATAAGAACATGACTGGCATGAAAAACACCGAATATTGAGTTGCTTTTTTTTGATGGGAAACTATTGGTAATTATCGGGAGACTTCAAATAAAAGTTAGTGTTCTATACAGAAGAAGGAAATGGCAACCCACTCAAGTATTCTTGCCTGGAGAATTCCGTGGACAGAGGAGCTTGGTGGGATGCTGTCCACAGGGTCACACAGAATCGGACATGAACTGAAGCGACTTAGCATGCGTGCATGCATTGGAGAAGGAAATGGCACCCCACTCCAGTGTTCTTGCCTGGAGAACCCCAGGGACAGAGGAGCCTGGTGGGCTGCCGTCTACAGGGTTGCACAGAGTCGGACATGACTGAAGTGACTTAGCAACAGCGGCAGTGTTCTATTCATTACAGAATTTCTTATATTGCATGTGTGTGTGTGAAAATTGCTCAGTTGTGTCCTACTCTTTGTAAACCAGCGGATTGTAGCCTGTCAGGCTTCTCTGTCTATGGAATTCTCTAGGCTAGAATACTGGAGTGGGTAGCCTTTCCCTTCTCCAGGGAATCTTCCCAACCCAGGGATCAAACCCAGGTATCCCTCATTGCAGGCACAGTCTTTATCAGCTGAGCTACCAGGGAAACCACACAAACATTTTTATAAATGGAAAAATATAAATGTTATTTAACAGTGTCATTATTTAATAGACTCTAAGATACTTCTGATTAGAAACAAAGTACTAAAGTTTATATTTCATTGACCCTAAGGGCCATTTTCACTGAAGTTTCATACCTACCTTTGAAATGCAGAGTCTGATCCTTACTTTCTTTGGTGAAGTCATAAAAACTATCTTAGAGTCTTGAAAAATACCGTGGATGAGTCTCTCCTTATATTACTTAGAGTTGGGTAAAGGCACTGTTTATCAGATGCTGAAATAACTCAGTTGGGAGATAATTAGGCTGAAGATCTAAAAGTCCGTGGTTCAATCAGGATTTCTGCAGTTGCATTTTGGACTTCCCAGAGACCTCGGTTTGATCCCTGGGTCAGGAAGATCCGCTGGAGGAGGTCAAGGCCACCCACTCCAGTATTCTTGCCTGGAGAATCCCATGACAGAAAAGCTTGGCGAGCTAGTCTTTGACAGGACCGAGTGACTAATGTTTCACACTTTCATGGTTACCAAACACTTGTGTTGCTTGATTCCTTTTCCATCTTGGCAATTGATTTTGACCTCAGACACAGTAGTGGCTTTAATTAAAAGTATAATGAGGGAGGAGGGTGGGAGTGAGAATGAACATGGCATGGATATATGTATACCTAGAGCTGATTCATGCAGTTGTACAGCAAAAACCAACAGAACATTGTACAGCAACTATACCCCGACTAACTATATCCCAATAAAAAAATATTTTTAAAGCGTAATGATAGGCATGCTACAGAGTGGCGTGACGTTAGAGTAGCTGCTAATATGAAGAGGATGGGGCACCTTCATTTTATGATATTTATGGACGAGGGAAGCGCTAAATGAAAGTGAGTGTACATACTTAACCTTCTTGGTCGACACGTTGTAGAAAGAATACTCCGGCACACAGTATGCGTGGAGTGGCACTTCAGAACCACCCATGGGGGCGACAGAGGACGGACCTGGTCTCTAGCCCTCCCTCTGCCATCTTGAGGAGTTCCTTCTTCCTCAGTCTCGGGTTTCTCTTGTAAAACAGAGAAAGCATTGGATTAGATAACTTACTTCCAAAGGGCTTTCAGTTCTAGAATGTGAAGCACTTGCATTCTCATGTGAGGAGTGTCTTTGGCGGTTTGCACCAACATCACGTTGCCTTTGCCACCCCAGCCCATCGTTCAGTGCCTCCCCACCCCCCACCGACTAGAGGTGATGGACCATCTTTAAACATTATGTATTTATTTGGCTGTGTTAGGTCCCAGTCACTGCATGCAGGATCTTTATCACATCATGTGGGATCTTTCACTGTGGTGCATGGGTCTCTTTCTACTTGCGGCTTTTGGGCTCTGTAGATGCGGCACACCGGTGATTNTTAAACATTATGTATTTATTTGGCTGTGTCGGGTCCCAGTCGCTGCATGCAGGATCTTCATCGCATCATGTGGGATCTTTCACTGTGGTGCAAGGGTCTCTTTCTACTTGCGGCTTTTGGGCTCTGTAGTTGCGGCACATCGGTGATTAGTTTTCCCCCAACAAGTGGGATCCTGGTTCCCAGACCAAGGATGGAGCCTGCATCCCCTGCATTGCAAGGCGGATTCTTAACCATTGGACCACCAGGGAATCCCAGTGATGTACTGATTTTTGTGCTAACTCCCTAAGTAGAAAGGTGTGTCTTTTGGGGAGAGTGGGCGAGAGAGAGAGAGTTGAGCATGCTGTTTTTGTCTTAGAGTACCAACAGGAAAGAAAAAAAAGGTACAGTAAATGACCAAGTGAAGATGGATAGTTCCAGTGCAATAGACTTCCTGCTTCTCTCTCTAGCTTTGGTTACTGAGCCAGACTCAGAGTAAATGCTAAAATGATAGCTTCTCCCTNCAGTCTCCTGCAGTCCTGGGAGGGTTGCGGGCGGGGGCAGCTGTGGGGAGCAGGGGGGAGTGGGGAAGGAAACCGCCTTCCCACTGTGCCCGAGGAGGGCTTCTGCCCTCCCTAGCTTGAAGGGGAGGAAACAGACTCGGAAAACATTCCCCAAAGTACGACTGTCCATCTGTTACACTTGAATGTAATGGGGGTGTTCTCTCTCTCTCTCTCTTTTTTTTTCTTTAATCATTTTGCCACATTTTACTGGTAGCTTCCGTGCTGTTTAAGCAGGT
Organism: Neotragus pygmaeus; assembly: GCA_006410875.1. Taxonomy (NCBI): domain Eukaryota; kingdom Metazoa; phylum Chordata; class Mammalia; order Artiodactyla; family Bovidae; genus Neotragus; species Neotragus pygmaeus. The sequence goes on along the minus strand of SJYV01031739.1, from coordinate 539,549 downwards.
AATCATCTATTCCTTAAAAACCCTGGCACGATTTGTCAGAGAGTCTGCTTGGCTTTCTAATGAGTGATCATAATCGCCGTGCTTGCTGGTGGCTCCTTTTTTCATTTTCAGATTTATCAAGGTCTGATGTAATTGCCATAAACAAGGAAAAACAAGATCAAATTAGCAGATGAAATCATAGGGTTTGGAGCTGATACATATTAATGAGCGCTTACTTTTGTGATCTGGCTAATAATGACCTCAGACCTTGATAAAATTAGCCGAAAGGAAAACAAACATATCAGGGCACTGCAGTTCTCAGATGCTTCCAGGCTGGGAAGCCACAAGATTCAGAGAAAAGCTTCCTTGGTGAGTCAGGGGGATGGAAGCCGGTCGGCAAGCTGAACAGCCTCCCTTGGCCCCAGCCTGAGGCTGTGTCCCCTTTCGCCGCTCCTCTCCTGTCCCCGCCCCTCTCCTCCCTGGCCGCGTCCTGCCCACCCCCAGCCCAGCTCTTCTCATTAAAAGGGAGTGGCCGCTTTCCGGCCGGTGTTCCAGACTGCAGGCCCTGCTGCTGCTCCGGGTCGGCCCCTGAGGTTCTGGGAGGTTCTCAAACGCTCCCTTTTGAAGTTCTGGCTTCCCAGTGGAACCAGCCAGGGTAGGGGTGGGGAAGAGGTTTCCCCAGCATCCAGCAGAAACCCAGGGAGTCTGGGCGCCAGGCTTGCCCCTGGGGAGGTGCTCCTTGTTTCTGTGTCTTTTAGAGTGTACTCACCCTAATCGCCCAGAAAACTCGGTGTCTCCAGACATCAGTTATGGTGGGTTGACATGCACCAGTCAACACCTACTTGGGTTAACACCTGCCTTCATTCACAGCAGCCCAAAGTGCAGACCATCCAATGTTCATCACTGCATAGTGGATACACAAAGTGGTCCCTCCACACCTGGGAGCATCACTCAACCATGAAAAGGAGAGAAGCCCTGACACTCGCCCCCACATGGACCGATCCTGAGAACACAGTGCTCAATGAGAGAGGGAGACACAGAAGGAGGCACAGGGTGTGAGTCCACTGGTGGGAAACGTCCAGAACAGGCAGGTGCACAGACACAGAGAGTGGGTTTCTGGTTGTCAGGGGCTGGGAGAAGGGATGGGGTTGATGCTAATGAGGATGGGGTTTCCTTTTGGGGTGATGAGAGTATTCTAAGATTAGATAGAACTGTTGCACAACACGGTGAATGTCCTCAAAACCAGTGAATTGCACGCTTCAAGTAGGTAAACTGTATGTTAGGTGAATTATATCTCAGTAAAGCTGCTATACTAAAAACGAACCACCATCTCTCATTGGCTCCCGCCCACATACTATCTTACTGAGTTGTTTGCTTTTTATTTTTTAATATTTATTTTGATTTATTCATTTGACTGCGCTGGGTCTTGGTTGCGGCCCATGGGATCTAGTTTCCTGATCAGGGATCCAAACGCAGGCCCCCTGCATTGGGAATGTGGAGTCTCAAGCCACAAAATCACCAGGGAAATCCCTGAGCTGTGTTCTTGACATCCCCCAGGTGACTCTCCCTGGCCTCTTCTCGCCCAGTCTGGGGAGTCCTTTTCAGGCCCTCAACAGGGTTCTAGGGAGAGAAGACTGGGCCCAGGTCCTGCCATCCAGGGCTCTCAGCCCAGCCCAGAAGGCAGTGGATATGTGGCCCAGAGGTCAGCTGTGGAGCCCCCCCCTCCCCCCACAGGAAGAACAGCAAGGGCCCACCATTGTCCAGGGACAGGCAGGCCTACTGGAAAGCCACTGGAGCAACTGGGCCTCCAGACACTTCTGCCAGAACAGGAGCCCCAAGCCACAGCAGGTGAGTCCAGGGGACGCCCTGCCCACCCCGGACTCCAGCCACATGGAGGGAGCCTCCTTCCTGGTGCTTTCTGGGCCAAGGGTCCCTGCTGGGTGAAGGCAGCAGACATCCTGTTCTGCCTGGGACCATGCTCCGCCCCCTCCCTAAGGGGATGTTGTGAGACTGTCCTGGGTCAGCAGTCAGCAGGGCTTTGATCTTCCCAGCACCCCATGGGGGCCGACATGATCCCAAGCCCCACTTTGACAGGAGGCTGAGGGTGGGATGGTGCGGGGAAGGAGTCCAGGATAAGAGGGTGGCTTGTGAAACCCAAGGTCGCAGTGGGAACTTGCCCTTGACCCCTTGACCTTTACTCTCAGAATCCACCTTTCAGAGGAAGGTCAGGGAGGGAGCTGCAAGGCAGGCGGTGGCCCCGCCGCCGGACAGGACAGGGCAGAGGCTGAGCCCTGCTCCCTGCCCCCGCACCTGATACGGCTGCCTCCCTCTCTCTCTGTCTCCCTCTTCTCCGTCTCTGTCTCCGTCTCTCTTCTTCCTCTCCCCGAAAGTGAAACCAGTGACACCAAACTGAAACCGAAGCTACTGCCTGGCCGCCAAGCTGGCGGAGGGAGACAGCAGACAGGCGGTCCAGTGGGCGACTCCTCTGGCCAGCCCACGTGGCGGGCCGCGGGATGGAGGGAGGAGCCGCTTCTTAAATTGCGGTGATTTTAAAAAAAGAAAAATTCGAGGGGGAGGTCTGGCCAACCGGCAAGCCTGCCACGTTCTCCTCTTCGGCTCCCCTGCTGCCTTTCCTGGCTGTGGTCCCCTGCTGCTCTGCAGGCTCCCCTGGGGAGGGGAGTTGCCATCTTGTAGAAGGTCCTGGCGGGGTGGGGCGGGAGACAGGACTGGCCTGGTTCAGTCGGGAGCCCTTGGGTGACGCGGACCCATGGAGACCGTCTCCACTGAATATCCAGCCTCGGGCCCCTTGCACAGATAAAAAGCCAAGCCTGGAGACAGGCATGGAGACAGGCGGCCTGAGACAGTGTGGGGGTGGGGAAGAGGTTTTGCGGGAGGAGTAGGGGTGGAGGAGGGGGAGGCTAGCGGGACGGCTCCAGTGCTGGGACTGGGCCACTGGTCAAGCTGAGGCCACAATGCAGTGGTTTTCCTTTCCTTTCCTGCAGAGCATAGGAAGCAAGCTGGCATGTTAGATGCAGGCTGGGGTTCTGCCCCCTGGTCACTGTGGACACTTGGGACCAATTGTTTTCTGGGTTGGGGCTGTCCTGGCCACTGGGGAGCTGCTGAGTGGCACCCCTGGCCTCCACCAGCTCCATTCCAGAGGCTCCCCCAATATGACAAGCACAGTTGTCCCCAAGGGGTGGGGGAAATCACACACACCCTGTCCGCCACCAATGTGACCCCCTTGCCCTAAGCAAACACCCTCGTGGGACCCTGCTACAGAAAGAGGGACAGAGACAGGGCTCTGGGGTGGACCCCAAAGGCAGCCAGGCAGGTTGGTCCCCGGCTTTGGAGCACTCCTTCGAGGTCCTGAGAGGCCCCGGGGAGCTGTCACCCAGCCTGGAGTGAGGGGGCGTCTGGGAGACCAGCACTATTATGCTGGGTGGAGACTGGGAGCTTCGGGCTGGAAAGACCCATTGCACAGATGGGAATCCTGAGGGGTGGGTGGACCTGAGGGGAGGGAGGGACCAGGGACAGCAGTGCCAGATCAGACTACCACTTCCATCTCTTAAGTGAGGCTCCCTAGCCCCCCAGGAAAGCATGGACCGCTGTCACCCCACCCTCTGCTTCTTAGAAACATTTCTCAGTGATGCTGGGGGCCATGAATGCAGCTGCTGAAGCATTTTGATACTTGCACACCTGGTTTGACCACCCTGGGGTGTGCTGGTTAAATGTTAGCTCATCTGGGAGGGGCCCTGGGGACCTGGGAGGAGCCTGGGTGGGAGGAGACAACCGTCCACCCACCAGGGAACCAGGGGCTTCCGGCTGCTCACCTGGCCTGCCCTGCAACCGGGGTACCAGTTCCGGGTCTATGGGGCACTGGGGACAAGCAAAGTCCCTGCCCACAAACCCGGCCATGTGCCTGCGAGTGGTCACGGCAGGGCTGGAAGTCTCCAGAAGCCGAGCTGGGAGCCATTTGTCTCTGCCCTTGCGGCTGGTGGCTCCCGGGTTCTTTTCTTTCCAATGTCATCACTTGCCAAAATAAAACGGCTGGACTCTCTTTAGTTGGGCCCCAAAATAGTTTCTTTTGGTTTTTTTTTTTTTTTTAGTTTTTTTTTTTTAAACAGCCCTGGATTTTTTCACTGTATTAAATTATATACATCTTAACCATTTTTAAGTGCACAACTCAGTGGCATTCAGTACGTTCACATTGTTGGGCAAATATCTCCAGAACTTTCTCATCTTCCCAAACTGAATCTCGGTCCTGATTAAACACTGACTTTCCATCCCCCTCCCCCAGACCCTGTCTCCTCCCCATCTTACCTTCTGTCTCTAAGGATTTGATTTCTCTAGGGACCTTCTGTGAATGGAATCAGATACTATTCACCCTTCTGTGTCTGGCTTCTCTCACTGAGCATCATGACCTTGGGGGTCCTTCCACTGTAGCAGATATCAACACCTCCTTCCTTTTTATGGCTGAGTAATAATCCACTGCATGGATATACCAAAATTTGTTTATTCATCATATGTCTACTTGACTGCTCTGGACTACTGTGATGAACACAGGGGTACAAACACCTACACAGTTTCAGAAATTGAACTCTGCTCTGGATTCTCTGATTTAGGCCTCGGCAGCCCTGTCAGCACTTTGACCCAATGAGTCTGGTGGAAAGACCCCCACAAGGCTCCCAGAAGGTTCTCTTGGTATTGTGCTGATCCAGCCCCCAGGAGTAAAGTGTGCCACCCATTGCCTGAGCCCAGTGCTGTATGCCAGGCAGTGAGAGGAACTCAGATAGGACTGGGACCATGTCTGACATTCATCCTTCCATCCCTCCCTTGGGAAGACCCCAGAATCAATTTCACCTTCCACCCATAAGCCATACAGAGGACTTCTGTGAACCATACCTGGTTTTCATCTATCTGTCTTTTCCTTGTGGGACATGGCTCTCTATCTCTTTTTAGCATCCTGGTCTCATCCCTGGAATGTTTTGGTTAGACCGACCATCTCCCTTGAGCTGAATGCTAGACCTCTATTAATGTGGCCTGAAATCACATCAGTTTTTTCAGATTCTTAGCTGCATTTTTTTTTTCCCCATGCCATACAACATGTGGATCTTAGTTCCCTGACCAGTGATTGAACCTGTGACTCTTGCATTGGAAGCTTGGAGTTTTAACCCCTGGACCAGGGAAGTCTCCCTAGCTGCACTATTTATCACCTGGTTTGTCCCTACAAGCTGTGGAGGGCAAGATAATGGTCTCCCAGGAACGTCTGAATCCTAATGCCTGGAACTTATGAAGATGCTCCCTTACATACATGATAAAGGAAATCCGCAGGTCATGTTAAGTTAAGGCTTCTTCTAACAAGAGAGATGACCCTGGATTCCTCGGGGGCCCAGTGTCATCACAGGGTCCTTGTAAGAGAGAGGGGAGGGTCAGAGACAGAGAGATGGGAGATATTGCTCTGCTGGCTGTGAGAATGGAGGGAGGGGCTGTGAGCCAGGGATGCGGCACCTCTAGAAGCTGGAAAAGGCAGGAGCCAGTGCTCCCCCGGAGCCTCTGGAGGGACCAGCCTAAGACACCCATTTTGGACTTCTGACCTCTGAAAATGAAAGAAAATTAATTTGCATTTTTTTCAGTCACTACATTTTTGGTAATTTTTGCTACAATCGCCCTGGGAAACCCATACAAAACCCTCATAGGATATTCTGTCTGGTGCAATTATCCACCCCCCTCCTTTTTTTTAAGAAAAGAAATATATATTAATTGAAAAAAAGTCAAATAATCAGAGAAGCAAGAAAAAAGAAATCACCCTTATCCCACCATGTAGAGATAAGCACTGTTGATACCTCAATGTGTATACAAAGATTATACATATATATATATTTAAGAATAACGGGACCTTAAGTTTTTTTTTTTTTTTTTTTTTTTTTTTTTTTGCCACACCATGCAGTACGTGAACCTGAGCTGCTTGCATCCCTGCCTTGGAAGCACAGTCTCAACCCCTGGACCACCAGGGAAGTCCCAGGACCTTTTAAATATACTAGTTTGTAACCCATTTTCCTAGTTACTATACCTTGACCATTTCAAAATATTTCCTTTGGATAAATTTCCAGATATGGAATCTCTGGGCCAAAGGGTATGCATATTTTTAGGCACTTTTGGTCAAGCAACTTTTTTTCAGGTGTTTTCATTTATGTGTGTTTTTCTAAAATTAATATATAGCCTTTAGACAATGAAACATACAGATATTATGTATAGAATTGGATGAATTTCACAAATGTACACACCCATGCAAACTCAACTTTGCTTTTTTTTTTGGTTAAATAAATGTTTTATTTTGGATATAGTTTAGATTTACAGAAAAATTACAAAGATTCCAAAATTAGAAAGACTTCCTATCTACCATTAACCCAGCTTCCCCTAATGCTATCATACATCACCGTGGTGTATCTGTCACAAGGAACCAACACCCGTAAACCCTACACTGTCTTCATGTTTCTCCAGTTTTTTCCACGAATGCCCTTCTTCCATCCAAGACCACATCCTGCGGTGAATCAACTGACTTTCCCCCTCAAAAAAAATTGTAGGGACTTTCCTGGCAGGCCAGTGGTTGGTTAAGACTCTGAGCTTCTGATACAGGGTGCATGGGTTCAAACCTTGGTCAGGGGATTAAGTTCCTGCGGGGAACTAAGCCCCATGCTGCGGCCAAATAAATAAATAAAGATAAATAATTACAATAAAATATACATACCAGGGCTTCCCTGGTGGCTAAGACAGTAAAGAATCTGCCTGCCGTGCAGGAGATCCAGGTTCAATCCTGGGTCGGGAAGAGCCCCTGCAGAAGGGAATGGCTACCCACTCTAGTATTCTTCCCTGGAGCATCCCTGGACAGAGGAACCTGGGCAGCTACAGTTCACGGGGTCACAAAGAAGTGGACACGACTGACTGACTAACACTTTCACTTTCACACATACCATAACATTTACCGTTTTAACCCTTTCTAAGTGTGCAGTTCAATGGCACTAAGTACATTCACATTGTTGTACAACCATACACACCATCCATCTCCAGGTCTTTCTCATCTTCCCAAACTGCAACTCTGTCTGTGTTCATTCAGTTGGCTTTTGAGAGTGTGCACAGAACTTTACAGCCCTTCCAGGAAGGCAAGTGTGTATTTGCGTGTTTGTTGTGATACACTATGAATCCAAACTGGTCTCCATTCTCTCAGAACTGATAAGCTAGCCTTCAGCATCTTGGCATCTTTATTCAAAGTCACTGATGAAAAAGATTAGATTGATAAGGACTTCCCTGATGGTCCAATGGTTGGGATTTCCCCTTCCAATGCAGGGGATGTGGGTTCAATCTCTGACTGCTAGGATCTCACATGCTTCCTTGACAGGGGACCAAAACATGGAACAGAGGCAATATTGTAACAAATTCAATAAAGACTTTTTAAATGGCCCACATCAAAAAAATCTTTAAAAATTAGATAGATAATGCTTCAGTTCAGTTCAGTCGCTCAGTCGTGTCCGACTCTTTGCGACCCCATGAATCACAGCACGCCAGGCCTCCCTGTCCATCACCAACTCCCGGGGTTCACTCAGACNACAAAGGTCCATATATTCAAAGCTATGGTCTTTCCAGCAGTCTTGTAAGGCTGTGAGAGCTAGACCACAGAGAAGCCAGAGCGCCAAAGAATTGATGCTTTTTAACTGTGGTGTTGGAGAAGACTCTTGAGAGTCGCTTGGATGGCAAGGAAATCAAACCAGTGAATCTTAAAGGAAATCAACCCTGAATATTCATTGAAAGGACTGATGCTGAAGCTGAAGCTCCACCTGATGTGAAAAGCTGACTCATTGGAAAAGACCCTGATGCTGGAAAAGACTGAAGGCAGATAGAGAAGAGGGTGACAAAGGATTAGATGGTTGGATGGCATCACAGATATAATGGACATGAACTTGGGCAAACTCCGGGAGACGGTGAAGGGCAAGGAAGCCTAATATGCCAGTCCATAGGATTGCTAAGAGTCAGACATGACTTGGCAACTCAACAACAACAACCAGTCTGGTTCAAGATGTAGACTCCTTCCTAGAGGCAAGTAGAGATGGCTGGATGCCAGGAGATTAATATGGAATCAACAGCCCCAGGAGCTGACTGAGGCAACAGCATTTGGTGAAGACAAACACAAAAGCCTGTTGACTCCCAAAGACTTGTTTCTATGTGCCGTGTAGGTATGAGCAGATACTAAGAACTTGAAATATTCACATAGCACCCTGAAAAATCAAAGCCTGTTGTGGCCCATTAGCTACCTGAAATTTCACCCCTTCTCCCAGCCTTGTATATAAACTGAGAGCAGAAATGAGGTCTCTTCCACGTCTGTCCTGGTGTACACTCAGGGCAGAGCTCCATATTCAGTGCAACAAAGTTAATAAGAAAATAAAACCCCAGGCATTTTCCTGACGGTGCTATGGTCTAAGTGGAGGAGGGGAAAAAACGTCACACAAAGTTCTGTAGAAATGTATGTGAAAACTGATTCTAAAGGTAGTGAGCTCAGCATTCTTGGCAGTTTTGCTTCAAAGCCTAATTACTCAGGCACCAGCATCAGAATTAGCTGAACAGTTGTTTAAAAGGCAAGTAGCTGAGCTCCACCCAAGACCTGTTAAACCAGAATCTACATTTTTTATTTAAATTTATTTATTTTAATTGGAGGCTAATTATTTTACAGTATTGTATTGGTTCTGCCACACATCAACATGAATCCGCCAAGGGTGTACATGTGTTCCCCATCCTGAACCTCTCTCCCACCTTTTTATTTTAATGTATCTTCCATAAAAAGAATGTATAAAACATGTATATTCTCTTAAGAGTGTTAATAAAATTAATGCCTATTCCCCTCACTTAGCTTAAATAGTATACAGGTCAATACTTTATTTACTTACTGTTCCAGGATAGTTTTTTTAAATTTATGTTTATTTTGAATTAAAATTTTTTAATACAATTTTAAAGGTTACTTTCCATTTACCGACTACAAAATATTGGCTATATTTTCAGTTCTGTACAAATCATCCTTGAGCCTGTCTTACACCTGAGAGTTTGTACCTCTCATTCCCCATCCTCCATACTGCCTCTCTCTCCCCTTTCCAAGGGTAACCAGTACGTTGTTCTCTGTGTCTGTGATTCGGCTTCGTTTTTGTTTTACACACTGGATTGTTGCACTTTTTAAGATTCTGCTTATAAGTGATATCATACAGTCTTTGTCTTTTTCTGTCTGACATTCTCTTAGCATCCTGCCCAAGAAATTACTGGGAACCAATCTCCTATGTATCACTTCCCAGATTCAGAAGTAGAACATTGCCAGCTTGTCTGAACTTCCTTTTGGGTTATTAGATTCGTCATCACTCTTCCCTCCTTGTCGAAGGAAAATGATCCCTGTTATCTAACGCTTGATTTTAGTCTTGCTTCTTTTTGAACTTTATGTAAGACATTGCAGTTAACCTTCAAGACCCTAGTTACAACATTCCATATTTTAAGTAATTATGCATGATCACATGCATCCATAATCAAAGACCCTGAATTACTGTTACTTGTTTGGGACTATTCTGTTGCCTCAACTTTAGGGAGGAAAGATTGTTATCCTTTTAGGAAATTCTCATGCCTCTCATGGGCTTTCCAGGTGGCTCAGTGGATAAAGAATCCACCTGTAATGCAGGAGCCACAGGAGACTTCAGTCCTATCACTGGGTGGGGAAAATCCCCTGGAGGAAGGCATGGCAACCCATTCCAGTATTCTTGCTGAGAATCCCATGGACAAAGGAGCCTGGCAGGCTATAATCCATAGGGTTGCAAAGAGTAGGGAACGACTGAAGCGACTGAGCTTGAACATACACATACCTTTCACGGGGCTTTCAAATCTCTTAATCTTGGAGAACCAAAATTAACCACTACAGAGAAGAAACCCAAACCAACGACTGGTTTGAAAGCTAAGAAACTTCAATATTTTCCCACGATAACCATGATGTTTGCGGGAAAAAAAAAAAAAAAA